>CM043112.1:53288855-53703855 GCA_023701765.1 Hylyphantes graminicola | reverse complement strand
GGTTTCGGGATCGGAAGGTCCCGCGATCGAGTCCCGATACCACTGGAACCCCCCTCGGGTACAGGCCAATGGAGACTATTTCCCTCCACTTCAGGGACATGTCTAAATTGCGGAGGAGGTGATAGATGGCAGCATTTGTCACTTGTGTGTGCTTGTTGTGTCTGTCTCACTTGACGAAGGTTTATAAGCTGGTCTCTGACCAAGTACACATTCCTAAATATATATGAATACCAAAAAATGATCCTCGTTATGCTATGTCCACACTACGACAATAAAAATGACAAGAAATTGCGCGCGCATAGAAATGCATATACAATTTGGTCAGGCATGCGCGCGCACTTACCTCGAATGGTAAACATTGTATATGCATTTCCATGTGCGCGCAATTTCTTGTCATTTTTATTATCGTAGTGTGGACATAGCATTATCAAAATACAATATACATTTCTACCAAACCAACATCTCAATACTGGCATTAGTATTCCAACCGGATCTTTACGTGCGCAGCATATCGCCCATGCTCTATTCAGCCTACCCAAGCAAAGACCATACTGTGTGCCTCGTCGTACGTTCCCTGGAAATGCCCCGGGTAACGTAGCGTAAGTAAAATAGCTCCTATTCTGGGGAAAGTTTGGAAAAGTCGTTCTGGACATGCTACGTGGCAGGGTTGGATGGAATATACAGTGCGTGATTTTGGTACTGGATTGATATGTGTATCAGGTGGTTTGTTAGTAATAATTCTGGATTGTGTATGGGTATTAGAGTTTTATTATTTTGGGTAGATTAACCATACTGACAAGGATGGTTTATTAAGTAGGTAAGTTGGTCGTTTGGTAGAGATATGTATTCAGGTTTGCAAGGGCGTACCCAGGATCTCATTTAGAGGGGGGCAGGTAATTGTAGGGGCCCCTATTTTCTTAGTTGGATGGGCCCCCTTAAGGAATTTTCCTTTAAAAATGTAAAGGGGCCCTCCAAATCATCCCTTTAAATAATCCATGCTATCATCTGCTGCTTTGCCATACCTGATTAAGAAGGGTATTGGATTACAATGGTATAGCAATTTGATATAACAATTACGTTGTCTTGTTTAATGTATGGTAAATGTAACCTTTAATTTTACAGAAATCGGTAGCCCACTACAAAATCTCTTGGCCCATTAGTTGTCCATGTTTAGACTGAAATGATACGTTGGGGGCCCCAAATTCAAAAAAGACTTCACTTGCAAAAAGTCTTTATAAGATTTGGGAACCCAGAAAGGTAGTGGACCCAATTATATACATATAGAACCCCTTTTATATATAGAATATACTTCAATTGTGGGCTTCAGAGGAAAATGGGCCCAATTACTAACAAATGGCCCGATTTGAAAAATATGTGGGCACCTTTATGCATGAGGTATTGGTCCCCCAGAGGCCAACTCAGGACCAATCGCAAAAATATGGGCCTCAATTCGAACATCATTCGTAGGCCCCTTTTATATCATATTATATAAAAGGTCCTCTAGGGGCAAAATGGGCCCCTGGGCCCGACCGGGAAGAAATTGACTCGAATTTTTTAAAAAATGCATCTCATTCTTTATATAATATTTACAGGGCCCCCCATAAGACCGGGGCCCACTTCCCCCTTTCTAGAGGGGGGCAGCTGCCCCCCTCTGCCCTATGGTGGGTACGCCCATGCAGGTTTGTGTGCTTGGTCAAAGACCCGCTTATAAACCTTCGTCAAGTAAGACAGACACATCAGCACTTCCCCAATTTAGACATGTCCCTGATGAAGGAGAGGGAAATAGTATCCATGGTCGTGTACCCGTGGGAAACTGCGCCATGACCGCCCCCAGGACTTTCGGACCCACATATTTAACGAGTACGTACTTGGCGTATGGCTTTCAGTGGTATCGGGACTCGATTGCGGAACCTTTCGATTCCGAGAACGAGGCCTTCACCACTAAGCTATCCACGGCCCCAAGTAAGTTAGTTGATGGGAGATCAACTTCAAAAGCAATTTAGAGCTTTATAAAAATGTCGCTAGCTGGGAAGCCCAATCGGTGAAGCATTTGCCTTGCATGCGGAAAGGCCTCAAAGGGATCGCTGAGCTGAACTAAAACTCTGGAAGGAGCATCCCATGAAAGGAGCATCCCAGCTGTTGAAGCCTATTTTTTGTCACTTGGCGACAGCTTTAAAGAGAATATGTGCTACGTTTGGCATGAATTCGCCTATCACAATCGACACTTACAGTTTGCATGGGATGTTGTCGGCACAAGCCTAATCGCTCGCCACATATTCTCCCTAAAGCTGTCGCCAAGTGACCCAAAAATAGGCTTCACCAGCTTTTCATAGGATGCTCCTTCCAGAGTTTCAGTTCAGTTCAGTGGAAGGAACTCAATGTCATCGACTTCAAAAGTGCGCGAAAAATAATGTTATGTGGTGACGTAGATTGTGCCTATGTTGTTCCTTTGCTATGTGCTTGTTAGTTAACCAGTAATACTTTACAACAGCTTAAGCGGTGTTAACTTCACTAATTTAACCGTTAATACGTATGAAGTTCACTGCTCTCTAAAGGATATTCAGAAATCCAGTATTCTTCATCATATGTATGAGGAGCGATAGACGTATGGCGAAAGCAGTGACGTGTGGACTAGGGTACCGTTTGTGATACGTCATTTTTTGACGTATTCGTTTACTCTAAAACTTGGAACAAAAAATTTCGTAATTTCGTTTTGGGAATTTGGTTTTAGACGAACTTTTTCTTTTAATAACAACACAAAATCGTGCATCTAAAAATTTTTGACTTTCCACATTGGTAAAATTTTCCAACACCATAACAGATTTATATCGGCTCCAATATTCATAAAACCTAATTGGCGCAGCTACCACGTCCCAGATTACAAGCTGTAATCCTCTACCCCATTGGCCGACTGATGCGTCTAAAGATCAAGAAACTCTTTCTGACGCAATCCGCACAGACTAATCAGACTCGTGCAACGGACCCAAGGAACAATAGGGAAAGAAGACAATTGGTCGAAATAGGATTGGCGCCAAAAGAAAAAAAGGTAGCCTCTACCAATCAAGTGTTGGGTCCCATGAGTAGATCTTTAGCTCACGTAGGAAATAAATTGGGCCGCGGAAGTGATGTTGAGGAAATTGGTGACGTTTTTCTTCAATTGTTATTTGGAATGAAGATGGAATAGATTTTGGAATGATTATTAGGGAAATATGCTTTAGGGCTTCATTATCCTATGGATAAATTGATATTTCAAAAATAACAAACACACATTGCTCAAATGTTCCAACAAACATTGCTGAAATGTTCCAACAAACATTGCTAAAAGGTTCCAACAGACATTACTTAAAAAAAGCACCTACAATTCCTCAATCGTTTAAGGTGTTTTTCCCATTTTACAGCAACTTTCAACAAGCACCTAAATTGTGACCACAATGGACAATTTCAGGTCGGGAATGGCAACAGAAACTTCATTTTTTAGTGAAATTCGACTACAATCTATGTCACTCGCAAAGAGTTCTATAGTAGGATAAAGGAACGACTCGTACTAAGCTGCCATCGGCAGCCATGTCTTACTACGGAACCCGAATAGAGTGGTAAAAGTGCTAGTTAATTTATAATTTTGATACTGAGAAAGGAAGTGCACCCAGGGCAAAGGCGGGAATAGAACCCCCTCCCTCGTTACAGCGCGTGGACTGCTAGCGTTATGGCCTGCGATCTAAACCACTCGGCCTTCGGGCTCCACATGCCACCCTATATTGTATTCGTGTTGGTCCATGGTGCTGTTGCCAGGTTCAGTCCAGGAGGATATCCTCCTAGGTTTAGTCTCTACCATACTATAGAATTCTTTGATTTAGTCACCTGAAGGTGCCTATTGCTGATCAAATGCCTCTTTCCATATAAGCATTGATTTGATCTCCATTTGAATAAGAATAGATTAACTTTTGACTTTAGGCGAGGTAAATATCATATGGTCCTCCAAGAACAGAAATACTACTAAACTCCTCGGCGCAACTGCCCATTAGTGGACCAAGGCCAGTCATTCACATTTCAGCTCACTTGATCTAGGCAATTCACTAAAAGAAATGGTGAATGAAAATAAATTCCTTTATGAGTCTCGATTGTGAATCAATTACACGTTTTAGCAGATCACCAATCACAGAATCAATTGAAGAAAAGAAGGAAATGAAATCGAGAATGAACTGCGCTATTTGAAACAAACAATTAGACAAGCCGGCAGCGTAATGTTTGGGGTGTTAGCTTTTGGAACTTCTGGGTCCTGGTTCGAATCCCGATAAGGCATGAATATTTGTGTTTGTCGTGTATATGTGGATAACTTGCTCGTTAAATCTGATGGGTCCGAAAGTCCCGTGGGCGGTCATTGTGCAGTTTCCCATGATGAGTACAGGTCCCTGGAGACTATTTCACTCCCCTTCAGGGACATGTCTAAATTATGGAGGTGGCGCGCGATAGATGGCAGCATCTGTCATGCATTTGTGCGTGTTGTGTCTGTCTTACTTGACTAAGGTTTATAAGCGTGTCTCTAACCAAGCACACAAGCCTTAAAATATATGTCTACTAACCAACCAAAACGCAAATTGATATAAAGGTATTAGAAAAGAACATGACATTAAATAAACTGCTCTACAAAAGACTCTTAATATATCACATCCTAGACCATAGTAGCCAGTCTGGTTGTTCAATCGGATCTCTGGGTTGTTCTATGGGAAAACTCTTTTGGCTTGGTTTAGTACAAAGTGTTTCGGGATGTTTTGATGATTAATCTCAATGTGTTTGAGGTGTGACTGCAGTACTTTTTATGTGCTGTTTGTGGATTTTGTCTTTTTTACGAGAAAATTGCTTACGAAATCCATGATGGTCAGTTCCGTGGATTTAATGTATTAATTAATATTGAAACTGTTTGATCTAAAAAATATTGGTTTATTAGTATAACCTTGTAATGCATGATGTTTTTTTCAACTAAAAAATATATATATTTGTATCTTTAATACTCATAGATTATGGGAAAAATACTGAAAAAAAAATTGCATTGGAGTTTAAGTAATTTCAATTTTTAAAATGTTTGCCATTTGGCAAAAACCAACTACAAAATTCTCATTTTGATAAGAATGACTAGCCAACTACTAAATATATTTGAAAATAACCCTCTTGAACTTTAATTATTCGTTTAAAACAATTTATTTGTATTTAGTACTAATATTATTACTTTGAATACTACCAAAGACGTAATTTCACAACATTAATAACTTCAATAATTATGTGTTAACAGTTAATAGCAGTTAATTATGTTACTTGTTGCCATATGGCAACAGTATGCATTAGAGGGTTATATATCATACATTATTTTATCCACGTGATTAACGCTAGAAAATAATCCTTTTTTTAACCTAAATTTCAATATCTTTCAGAAAATCAAACATATTATGCAAACATTTCACAACACTTTCGGAATTCTTTCCAGTTTTTATTTTGATTTAACTAATCACATTCAAAAAGAATAGTAAAAATGTCGTGTTTTAACACGGATTATTTCCCAAGAAAACAAATGTTTAAATTGCATTTTTCAGTATTTTTTTTCCAAAAGAGATACAAAAATATTCCTTCTTTTTCAGAGAAATTAAAAAAAAAAAAACTGCGATATGTATTATGAATGTAATTTTTAAAAGGAACAATTGCTGGTATGTGTTGACATTGCAACAGCGTTATTTAATTTCTTCTTATACGTATTAAAAAGTAAATGCGATCTGTAAAAATGTTTTTTTTTTATGATTTCGGTTTGAAATATGAATTACCGAATCGATTTAAAAATAGTAATTTTTTTGGGATTAATTTATGCTACCTTAAGTAAGAATGACAGTTATTTAAACCCTAAATTAAATAAAGAACCTTTTTTTCCACTAGAATAAATATTTAAAGTAAAAATGGATGTATGTAGAATTGTTCAACATAGCTAAATATGATCAAATACCTATATTTTGAAAAAGTAATTTAATTTTTTTTATTCAATGAAAAAACCTTAAAAAGGAATTCTAAATGTACAAAATATTTTTTATACTTTTATGAAAGTATCGAAAACGAAAAAAACTACGTACCCTCTCTTTTATTTAGTAAATATGTCCTTTTAAATAATTAAAAAATTTGTTTTAGATTTAAAAAATATTATTTTTAAGTACTATATGAAGATTAGAATGTGTTTACTACTGCGGTATTGAAATACTTTTATAGCCTAGTTTCAACTATCTAATATGAATGATAAGGTAATAGAAGTATTGCGATGGGGTTCAAAATATGAAATTGAGATTTTTGTGTATTAACTCGTTTAGGCCCATTCAAAAAAATTATATTTAGAAAATTTTTCCGTCTGTTTGTAGTAAAACACTCTACAGCTCGAACTTAAAAAAAGCTATCTACTTTACACTTGTTACAAGAATTTACATTATAGTACCTGTCATCATTTCAAACCATCATATTAAGGTTTGCAAGAAAATATCACGTGTGCAAATGGTAGCTGACTTAGATTGTGTTGTGGACGAAAATGAACCGAGGATGAGATTGATCTAACAATTTAGTTGTCTAACTGCAACACCAGTTGTGAACAGTTTCGTTTATTTAAAACAGATGTAAGACCTCATTATGATACTTTCAGACCTTATTATGATACTTTCTGTTTCAGCCTAATTGAATGCAATACTAAGATTAATAGGCTGAGTGCTAAGTGAAAGTCTTATAGAGTTTTAACCCCCGCGTTTAGTATAAAAATTAATGTTATCACTTACCCCTCGTATCTGTCATTTTGAGGACGTAGTCGTCATTTCGAATCCAGGAGTCTACAGCCACGTACTCCTTGACGAAGGTTGGCAGGTGACATCGTAGAACCGCAGTGTTGCCACGAACCACGAAATCGTCGTATACTTGGGGGTTGAACCTCTGCTTAATCACTGGAAATAGAAAGAAATAAGTTGTTAGGTGTTTTATTTAAAAAGTGTTTTGATGATGTACACTCTTAAAACGAACGAGCGATTTTAACTCAGTCTGATTGATTCTCACTCCTCCAGTCTGGAAAATGCACTTCTCCTTTTGGAGTGGATCCCTTGTGTGTTAAACCTCCGACAGGATCACTCCAAACGAGTGATTTTAACTCAGTCTGAGATAATATTCACTCCTTTCCAGTGTCAAAAATGCACTCCTCCAACTTTAGTGGAATTCACTCTTTTGTTTTAAGAGTGTAATAGGTTGCTTAATTAACCCCATTAACGACGACTTTGTGCATACCATTAACACTGATTCCCGCCTTCGCCATGGGTGTACTTCCTTTCTCTGTTACCGTAAAAACTCTTTCTGTATCTGTCTTATTTGACGAAGGCTTATAAGCGGGTTTCTGATCAAGCACACCAGTCGGAATTATGTACCCTACCATTAACACCTGAAACTCCAAATAAAGCGTTGGCTTTAATTTTGTTTTTAAATGTCGTTTTTCTTGTATATAAATTTGTTTTTTAAGATATATTTGCTCTTCTAAGGTATTTAGACTATATTCTTCATTTGTCATATAGTTTGTTTATTTTGATTAATCCAGAGCTTCATTTCTACTTCGAAATTTTTCTGGCCAATCGTCGGGTTTATGGGGTTAGAAACCATTGATTTAGTTCTTAATGCAACATGGTAGAAAATCGTGAATGGCTATTTTTACATGTTAAGTCCAATTAAATTTGAGATTTTCTTGTGTACTCATGCAATTTTAAATTGATTTTTTTTTAAAAAGTTCAGTAATTGGAGAAAAAGTATTATAAGGGTTATAATTATTAAGTTCCAAATATTTCATAATTAAAACTCGTGTAAGGAACTATAGTACTGTCCTTTATTTGATAAAGGCCTTCGGAGGGGACTAGAAATGAGCAAAAATGTATGGATGTTTCCTTTAAAAATTTTAATTTTTTTACCTAGTAATTTGTTTAAAAAATCTTATTTTATTTATAATATTTTAAGCAGAAAAATTAGAACATGTGAATAAAAGTTATTATTCATAGAATTTTAGAATTTAATGTCATTGTTTTAAAAACAAGTGCATACTATACGAAGGAAGGCTGTTCTAACCCTTAGTTAAGTAGCTCACAATCATAACAATGTGTGAAGTCAAAGTTCTCGACGAGTTTTAAAAAAAATTAACTAGTCTTCCATTTAATAAATTCCTTGAACAAACGATTTCTAAGCAACACTTCCTTCACTATTCGTGTGTTTAATAAACTCATTAAACAAACATCCATGAATTTGAGGGATTTTACCAGTGAATATTGAATCATTAAAACGCTTTATGTAAGTCTAAAACTGACATAAAATAACTAAGATAATTTAAAAGAAATAAAGTTCGAAAACTGCATAGTAAAGAGTGATAAGGTTAACAAACATGTCTTGTTCAATTTCATCGTTTGATAAAATTTTTGTAAATGTGAAGCCTTAATGAAATACATTTTGCACTTTTCCATGAAATTACCGTCTTTAATATACAGAGAGAAAATTTTCTAAAACTAGTTAACTTGCTTTGAGATATTTTAGAGGAAGATAAAAGTTAAAATAAGTGGAAATGTATCAATAGTTTCCTTTAAAACTGTTAAAGGCATTTTAAAATGGGTTTGGTTTGAATTATCGTCGCACTAGAGCTACACGAGGGCTATTGGCGACGGGCGTCGTATTTTAGAACCACAGTCAGGTGACGAGCCACACCTGAATAGGCACATTTTAAAATGGTATACAGCCATATGTTTGCTATTTGTTTCAATAGTATATGCTAACTGTGGATTTACAAAACAGAACATTTAAATGTTTATTAGAGATAAATAGTTCAATAAATATGAAGTAAAATATTTAATCAGTTAAATAAAGATGTATTCACTCACGCGCACACATATACAAAGTATTTGGTATACAAATACTTCGACACTGTTTCACATTGCATTTACATTTATTGTTGACTTTTGAAATCTGCAGTTATTAATATTATTTTTTCCAAGAATAATGTTTTTAAATTGATCATTTTGATATAGTATTGAATATTTGTGCATCAACATTTGTTCAAACTCACTACATTTTCAGAAATCATAATGTAACAATGGTGTTTTCGAATGATGGTTTTTTGAATTAAAAGCATTAATCCAAACGAGTTAGTTTTGAAGTATTGATTTAATTGGGATCTTCACGTATCTACAAACTCAAGTGCCTCAATGTTAATCCAATGGGAAAGAAACTATTTTATCTGACACATTTCTCCGACTGTATTGAATATTTTTACCTAGTTTTTTTTTAAATAATAAATGAAAATAACTTACAGATCTTTATCCTCCCACTATTTGAAATTGCTTTGAATACTTTTGTGGAAATTATTTACTCAAAATTAAAAAAAAAATCAAACCAATTTTAAAATGCGGGATTATCGAAACCTGTAAGTCAGCTACATTTATCACATAAAAATCCGTTTGTAAAATTATTCAATACAGCCGGAGTAATGTGGCAGAGAAAATATTTTTTTTCTTCATTGGATTGACACTCATGCACATTGCTTTGGAGACCCGCTATCCGGCACACCCATTCTCCCTTAATCTAAACGAGTTAGTATTTAAGTATTGATTTAAAGAATTAAAACTACCAATGTTTAAAATAAATATGTCAAAAAATTAAGTAAATAATCTCAATAAACTATTTTAATAAAAAAATCTTTCCGGCTATTTCATAAATCACTACTGAAAAAAAACATTCAAGTCTTCCCGACCATTATACTAATCCTCCTACTGCAAGCTGCCTGCAAAATTTACACCTTAGAAAGAAAAAAAGGCAGATATTATGCCTCACAGCATTAAAATATAAGCCCTTTTAATGCAAAAATGTAACATTAATTTAATATCGCCTTTTCTATAAGCTGGTTAAAATTATGCCCCAAGCCCCTTTTATTTGTAATTATTTTTTATCCATTGCTCTTTGGTAATTCTTTTTTTTATGTAAGAAGTTTGAAGGCTGGATTTTTTTTATATTTATTATGGAATGAGAAAGCAATCAAAAGAAGTGAAAAAATATTTTCAATGGTCAATTCATCTTCAGTTATATTTTAATATTCATTAATAAAAGTTTCTTAAGGTGCAAAGTCATAGTTGTGGATTATTTAAAAGAGGCTTTTTCAGTCCTAGTATTTTAAAATGAATGTTCTCATATCTTGAAAAAAAAAATTACACATGCGGTTCTTTACATAATTTTCCAAATCATGTTTTTAAGAGAGATTGTCAGTTAGGGTGGGCCGAAAAAAACTTTTTATTTCATTTTGGATCGCTATAGTGCGGAAAAGTTGTAATTGATAAAGACATGAAAAATGCGCTAATAATTATTTTTTTATTACTTTATCTTCCTTTCGCGCAATGACATCAAAGTTGGAAAAAATAGTAAAAAAAAAAACGAATTTTTTTATAATTTGTTTACACGACAGATGTTTTTAGTTGCGTTCCTATATCATGAATTAACTTCTAAGAGTACGTAAAATCAATACAGTTAATCAATCAGTTAATTCATGAATAAGAACGCAACTAAAAACATCTATCGTGCTTAAAAAATTATAAAAACATTTCGTTTTTGACAATTTTTTCCAACTTTGATGGCTTTGCGCGAAAGGAAGATAAAGTAATAGAAAATTTATAATTGGTGCTTTCTTTGTGTCTTTACCAATGGCAACTTTTCCGCCCTATAGCGATCCGAAATAAAAAACAAGTTTCTTTCGGCCCACCCTATTGTCAGTCCCATAGAGCTAATAGAGGAATAGGAGGAAGGTTTAGGAATCACAACTTCTGCAGAAGTATTGCTTTGTCAAATTATACCTTTTCCCACAGGTATGGGAATCAACATAACATTGAAATGAAACAAATTTGAAACGAAAATGTTATCTAGTTTTTTAAATATACATTTTTGAAGTTTTAAAATGACCCAAAATATCCAGCTGATGGCGCAACTATTTAAAAACTGTATCAAATAATAAATAAAAAGATGTTTTAAATTGATGTTATGATGTTTTCCATACCTGGTGAAAATGGGATAACATGGCAAATTAGAGCTTTTGTAAAAGTTCTGATTTCATAACTAATGCATTAGCTCTATCAGACTGACAATTTTCCTAAAGCCTTGGTTTCCTCGGAGTCTGTCGCCAGAAAAATGCGACCGCTTTTATACGTAGATGACGTCATCCTAACGGCCACCACTTCATCGGAAAGTTACGTTGACACGAAACTGGAAATCTAGCGAACTCACTGAACTAACTCTTGTTGTTTTGGTTTTCGTCTTTTCAGGTCAAAAATGGAAAATTTAGGTTCTTCGTGATTTCTTACAAAATCGATTAGCATTTCTTCCTCGGCAAGCGTAAAGCAAATTTCGTCTTCCGTCATTTCCTCAAATTTTAAATTTTTGGCAAGCACACCACGCAACAGACAACAGCAAAAAACGTTGTCATCAGGATTTCCACAGCGCATTCAACAGCAACGCAATCTGGCGGCCGTTTGAGTTGTCCGGCAACGCTCCCGAGGAAACCACTCCAGCGTAATCAATGTTAGCAGTTTGTATGACGTCATTCACCGCACTTGTCCAACCGCTTAATTCTGTTGACGGACTCCGAGGAAACCGAGGCTTTAAACCCATCCAATCCAAGGCTTTTTCAATTTATTATGACAAAGAAGCTAAGGTGTATCCGTGAACTTTCCGTCTCGTTGGGAACGTCTATTGTTCCAAAGAAGACGAAACCTGCTAGAGTACCGGCAGGCAATACTCTTCATTTTTCGAACAGGTTTCGAGAGTAGTTCATTTTTCTTCTGGTCAGCTGAGACTCCTAGCAAGAGGGAAAGCTCGACATAGCGCATAACACGTACAGTTTCTATGGCCTAGTAGGTTGAGTAGGTCGAGCCCAATCTCCAACATTTTTATAAATATTTAGTTTTGTTCATAAAGTAAAACATGAATCTATATTTAAATTGAAATATCATCATAAGTAAAGCAAGTTTAAAGCAAGTTTACTTTTTATCAAATTGTTAACACCCCTAAGGGTTAATAGCACAACTATGTGCAACTTTAATAAATAAAATAAACACAAAACTCAAATAATTAACTCCAATATATAACAGTAATCATCACCGAACACTTCACACTTAAAAAAAATCATTTCCCTGATATAATATTAAACTTAATAAAATTATTTTCATAAAAGCGTTAGAAACGCAATTAAATTATCGTATAAAATTCACATCAGAATATTTATCATAAATTTTGATGCATACAACCATTAAAGTCATATTTACTAAGCCTCAAAAGCAATGCTTCACTTTAAAAGATATTTAGTGGCAGTTTTCTGTGTAGCTAGATTTATGCACATTATCGTGATAAAGACTTGGGATTTTATTTACGATACGCATAATTTATTTTTATGGGGCTTTTGTATCAAAGGAATTTGTAACGGGACAGGGATGGGTTTTGTTAATTCGCTGTACATAAGAGAACCAAATGTTTACGTCTTTATTGCTGTGAGGAAATGCATTAATTAGTTTAGTTAGTCTTAAATTTGGAATGAGGTCGAGTCAAATACTATGTCCATGAAAGCTACAATAATAGTGAAAGATACACTCCTAAAACAAACGAGCGATTTTAACTCAGTCTGATAAATTTTCACTCCTCTAGTCTGGAAAATGCACTTCTCCTTTTGGAGTGGATCCTTTGTATGTTAAACCTCCGAAAGGATCACTCCAAACGAGTGATTTTAACTCAGTCTGAGTTAATATTCGTTCCTTTCCAGTGTCGAAAATGCACTTCTCCAACTGGAGTGGATTTCATTCTTTTGCTTTAAGAGTGTACACATGGATACATTTCTTAAAGCATCGAGAACAAACTAATACGAATTTTATCTAGAAAAACTGCTATTTTCAAAACTTTATTTCACATCTCCGAACTATTGACGATTCGCTTCAAAACTGTTATGTTGGTCGGTAGCTATATATATTCAGGTTTGTGTGCTTGGTCGGACACCCGCGTATAAACCTTCAACAAGTAAGGCGGACACAATACACACGTAAGGGGATTTATCTAATTATTAGAGACAGAGGTCAACTAGAAGATCACCAGAATTGACTCTTCACCCCCCAGAGGTATTGATTTGGTATGGGAACTTGGAGGACTTTGTAAACACGGCGGATTTAACGTGCGCTAGTCACCATTAGCGTACACGGGGATTTCGGAATGCAGTGGGGCTCGAACTCTCAATTTTAGGGTTTCCAGTCCAAGATCCTACCGACCAGGCTATCCCGGCTCCACTCTTATGTTAAGGGGTCATAGGAGTCTTAAAAATGTGCAAAGAAGGTACTACAAAGTATAGTTTGATCTTTCATGTAATTTTTTAACTACTGAATATATAAGTCTAATTTTTTATATGTAGGTCTACAGGATTTATTTAATATAAAACGAATTTTAAAATGTATGAAACTTTAGCCAAAACTAAAATAAATGATATTAAACATAAAGCTATTTGAACACATTGAGATTAGGCTTGCGCGGCAAATTGTGAGGTCAAAATTGAAAAAAATGACTTTATGTTGTACAAATATGTACAAACAAAGTAGTACTATAGCTTTATGTTTAATATCATTTATTTTAGTTTTGGCTAAAGTTTCATAAATTTTAAAATTTCTTTTTTATTAAATAAATCTTATAGAATTACATATAAAAAATTTATACTTTATTGAGTAGTTAAAAAATTACATGAAGAATCAAACTATGCTTTGTAGAACCTTCTTTGCACATTTTTAAGACTCCTATGACCCCTTAATTAACTGCAGCAGAAGTCAACTAAATTTTGATAATTTATATCGGTTTAGCAGTCCCACAAATGTACAGCACTCAAGCTTGTACCATATTAAAAACTAAAACACTAGCACCATGCGTTTATTTATTGGATACATTTTATGTGAATAATTGCGAACCAGTGTGCTTTATTCTTTAAAAGATTATAAAGTATTTCTAGTAAGAAAATACGACTCCTGAAACGCCTGGGGCCCAACATCAAAAGTGCTAAACAGTTTTCTTCATGCTTGAAGTCACGTGAAAAAATTTCCGAATAACATATTCTTCTGTTATTTTGCTATATCACGAATGTTTATAAATAATTCAGTTCAAAGAATACAATGTATTCACTCTAATTAAAATCGAGTTACATTTCCTTGTAAAAGAATTGTGTTACACAAAAAAAAACCTTTAATAATAATCTAACGTACCACATGAAGTTATTACAATGTAACGTTTTTAACAGTCTATCTATTGTAAATATACCCAAGTTAACAAAAGATCCTGTACGCCAACCATTCCATCCAGTTAGGTGACATAAAATGCTTTTATTCATCAACTTAAAAACTTACTAGAAAACTTTTACAACGCCTTATTTGCATACAGATTGCCTAGAGATGGCAGTTATTCAAAAGCATTGTACACTGTGAAAAAAAATCTGTAACCATTACAAAACATTTTTTTGTAAAAAACTTTTCCTAGAAAATTTCTAGTAAATAATTACTAAAAATAGTGCTGTAAAAACACATAATACATTTTTGTTAGCATTACATGTATATATCATGTAGATTTACAGGACTATTTTATGTATCCCACACAAGTAATGTTTCAGTAACTATACAAGATACCACATTTTCCGTGCAATTGCAAAGAAACACAAAATGTCTACTTTCCTACTACGTGGGATCGAACCCCGGTCTCCCGCAAGACAGGCGTTTGAACTGACCGCTATAATACCGAGGAATAGCAGACGGCTGAAACCCGGGATCGAACCAGGAACCTTTAGATGATCAGTCTGACGCTTTCCCAACTGTGCTATTTCGGCACATAGATCGCTAGGAAATTAGAAGTTAAATTCTTTTGAAACAACCAACTAAAGTATAAATTTAAAATGGCGATTGACTAATTGGATCATGATCGATTAGATTAGGTTAGGTTTGAATTATCCTCGCACTAGAGCTACATGAGGGCTTTCCAAATCAAGATCGAGGCTAAAATACTAGAAATTATTTTGTAACTTCAGAAATGAAGATTTCTGTTCAGAATTACAAAAACTTTTTTTGTAAAATTGGTTATTTCTGTAAAATTACTAAAAAAATTTATGTATGTTTACAGTATTTTTTTCTCAGTGTAAATCCTTCTCTGTAAAAAAAATATATATATTCTTCTGAATTACCACCACAGCGTAAAGGTGAAAATTCTAACAACAACCTGTGCTGAGAATTCATATGTGATATGTTTATTGGTAAAACTTACTGAGAACGTGATTCCGCCAAAAACGTTTGTTTCTCTGGCAGTTATTGAATGCACCTATCTTCTATCTTTAACCGTTGTTGTTGGAAATATAAATTGTCTGTAAAACAAACATCATAACACTATAATGTAAAAAAAAAAAAACATGTGACTGTAAAAGTTCTGCCAACACCCTGTGTTGTTAATTTACATATGATGTACAATTTATTGTGTCGTACCGGCGAAAACGTTATCTTCACTGGCCGTATTTGGATGTTCCTTAATCGTTGTTGTTGGAAATAAAAAAAAAATGTGTAAAACAAACGTCATAACACTGTAATGTAAAACACCCCAATGTGACTGTAAAAGTTCTGCCAACACCCTGTGCTGTGAATTTACATATGATGTACAATTTATTGTGTCGTACCGGCGAAAACGTTGTCTTCACAAGCTGTATTTGGATGTTCCTTAATCGTTGTTGTTGGAAATAAAAAAAATGTGTAAAACAAACGTCATAACACTGTAATGTAAAACACCCCAATGTGACTGTAAAAGTTCTGCCAACACCCTGTGCTGTGAATTTACATATGATGTACAATTTATTGTGTCGTACCGGCGAAAACGTTGTCTTCACAAGCTGTATTTGGATGTTCCTTAATCGTTGTTGTTGGAAATAAAAAAATGTGTAAAACAAACGTCATAACACTGTAATGTAAAACACCCCAATGTGACTGTAAAAGTTCTGCCAACACCCTGTGCTGTGAATTTACATATGATGTACAATTTATTGTGTCGTACCGGCGAAAACGTTGTCTTCACAAGCTGTATTTGGATGTTCCTTAATCGTTGTTGTTGGAAATAAAAAAAATGTGTAAAACAAACGTCATAACACTGTAATGTAAAACACCCCAATGTGACTGTAAAAGTTCTGCCAACACCCTGTGCTGTGAATTTACATATGATGTACAATTTATTGTGTCGTACCGGCGAAAACGTTGTCTTCACAAGCTGTATTTGGATGTTCCTTAATCGTTGTTGTTGGAAATAAAAAAAATGTGTAAAACAAACGTCATAACACTGTAATGTAAAACACCCCAATGTGACTGTAAAAGTTCTGCCAACACCCTGTGCTGTGAATTTACATATGATGTACAATTTATTGTGTCGTACCGGCGAAAACGTTGTCTTCACAAGCTGTATTTGGATGTTCCTTAATCGTTGTTGTTGGAAATATATTGGAGTAAGTTGTTTATGCGGCCGGCCCACCGGCGCAATGGTTAGAGTGCTAGCCTTTGGAGCTGCTGGGCTCGGGTTCGAATCCCGGTAAATGCATGGATGTTTGTGTTTGTCAATGAATGTTGTTATTTGTCTTGTGGCGTCCTTCTTTGTGTGTTTCTTGTGACTGTCTCTTCTGGCGAGCGGGGTAATGGACGACAAAGCCTACACACTTCCCTTCTAGAGGGCGCAATCACTGTCCTTTATCAACTTGTTTATGTGACTATGTGCGTGAAGAAAACATAAATTTGTTGTAAAACAAACATTACAACACTGTGATTGATAAAATCTTCTGTAATTTTACAGATTTTTTTTACCCAGATTTTGGAAATGTGACAGTTTGATTAAGAGATTCTTTAAAACGTTTTGATTAGGGCTTGATATCAAGGTTATGTTAGTTTGAATTATCGTCGAGGGCAACAAGAGGGAAATCGGCGATGGGCGTCTTTAACCCTCTATATCATACTGTTGCCGTTTGGCAACAAGTTACAGGATCCACTTTATTAAACTGGAGCTTCCTCACTACAAATTTGTATTTTTTCATCTATTACATTCCATTTTGAAGTTTTAATTACTAAGCCTTATATATGACAGTAGTAAAAGTGTATTCAAAATTAAAGAGTGAGGTTATTAACTGTTGTGGAATTACGTTTTTGACAGCATTCAAAGGACAATAATATTAGTACTAAATACAAATAAATTGTTTTGAAAAAGTAATTATAGTTAAAAAGGGTTATTTTGAAATATATTTAGTAGCTTTCTAGTGCTTTTTTTTAAATCAAAATTGGAATTTTGTAGTTGGTTTTTGACACATGGAAAACATTTTAAAAATTGAATTTATTTAAATTCTAATGCAGTTAAATTTTTTCAGTATTTTCCCATAATGTTTGAGTATTGAAGATACACACATATGTTTTTGGGATGAAAAAAAATCATGCATTTGGAGGTTTAATTAAAATCAAAGTTAAGCGAGGAGCTTACACCTGAATGACACGATATAAAGTGCTAAACAATATATGCATTTGGTTTTTGACTTGTAATAAATCAAACGAAAGCTTATCATGTCATTTTTAATGTGATTACCATTCCAAGCAACATAACCAATTGAATATTTTTTTTTTGCTACATTGATTGTCGAAAACCTTTGCATAAGAAATGCACAGAAAATACTTGCAGTTTAACTGCATGAAAGCCAATTATCAATCATCATAACACGCAAAAAACAGTTCACAAAAGGCAAAAATATAATTACATACACTTTTACCCAAATTGAAAACCTTGTTACATTTCCTTGAAAGCGAATGGTGTTGCGTCTAAAATATAATCTGATAACAATCTGACGCATAACATTTTTCAAAGCCATATCCTTTCTTGTATTTTTGCTTTGTTATTTACACCAACAAAAGAGCAACACGCCAGCAAATGAATAGTTAGTTACAGAACGTGCTAAGTGACATTTTAAAAAATAGGGTAGACTGACCAGTGAGTGAACAGGCCCCAGTGAATGAACATTTGGTAGGTATATAAAAAAAATAAGGATTGAAAATCATTCCACTAGATGGATTGGCAACACTGACTTCCTCCCATGTAGTAGGAAGCTATCATAGATGTTTGTGTCAATGAGCACATTATTCCATCCTTTAAAGACAACAGATTTTTCTTTTTTCATAAACTTAAAGTTAAATACAGTTTTTAATGAATTCAAGTGCAGACTAGGCACTTGGTTCAGGATAGCCCCATCTTTGAGGTCTTGGACTGGCATCCCTAAGGTTCGAGTTCGAGTTCCGCTTAATTCCGAAGACCCCCGTGTACGCTAATGGTGACTGATGCATGTTAAATCCGTCATGTTCACAGAGTTCTCCAAATTTTCATACTAAATCGATACCTGGTGTCAAGTCAATTCTGGGGATCCTCTAGTTATCTTCTGTCTCTGAAAATTAGGTGGATCCACTTTCGAGCGGTAGTGCTTCTCTGTATTGAGAGCGTGTCTGCTGCTATTTCTGTGTAGTATCTGTCTTAACCCTTTCATTCCCAGTGTTGCCATTTTGAATCATCACTTTAAATACCTTTTTTCCAAATGTTTATGTCCCGTTATGACATCCAAACACACATCATTCGATTCTTCACACTTTGTTCTAATAGACAATATTTTACATTTATCCCAAGAAGTCAGAACTATTATTTATTTTATTTAGAAAATAGCTAACAAGCATTTAACCTGATTTTTGAAAAGTTTACTTCAGTTCCACATATTTAAAAAACAATTTAAACTATTTCGGTTTAAATAATTACTAATTTTTTTAATAACATGGTCAGATACCTTAAAATATATAACTCGAAGTGTTTTTAGGTAAAATATATATTTTTTATTTTGTTGTTTTTCACAGTTAAACAACTTTGGCATTATTTCAAAAAACGCATAAAAAATTAAATTTTTTTCATATGGAACTCTTATTTTTGACCTAAAATAAGCTTATTTTGTGAATATCAGATGTTTCTGTAGTGTAGTAAATTTTTGGGACTGAAAATGTTAATTGACGAAGGCTTATAAGCGGGTCTCTGACAAAGCACACGAACCTAAATATATATGTCTACCCACCAACTAAAAACTTTCTCGCTCATTTTCTCGTTTTCCCTTTTATGTCACTTAGCACGTTCTCCCACTAATTTCCTCAACGCTGTCGTCTTAGGGTGACACAAAACCCTTTAATTCATCACCTCTAAACGCGTCACGACGTTCTTTCGCGCGTAATTTGCATACAGATTGCCCTATCTGGTAGTTATCACGTGTGTACCTTTTTAGTGGTGTTATCGATAAGGTCTTATCACGCACTTTTAAGGGATGCACGATAGTCTTTTATTACGGGCCTAAAGGCTTCTTGGCAAAACAAAAGTTGTTAGGGGGCTTTGTTTTAAGATTAAAAATATTGTTAAATGATTGTAGCTACGTGATAAGGCTATATCAGTGCTTAAGATGGCAAATTAGTTAGTTATAAACTAGTTATCATGTAAAAATACTTCGTAGCTTAAACTGTTTATAACTTTAAACAAAGTAATTCGGCTATGTGCTCGCTACAGCTTGTAACGCTTAACCAAAAAGTATCAAGGGCAACTTTGTAATTTTTGTCTCTCTTTTTAGAGTAGCGTTTTATTTTGGAAAACTTCTTTCTCAATATAAAGAACTCAGAAAACAGATAAAACTGCATTGTCAAAAAATAGTTCCTCAATTTCGACAAAACATTTGTTATAATGTTTTAAAATTTAATTTTTAAACTTATTTATGTTTTCAATGTAAGCAAGTCAAAAAAAAAAAAAAAAACTGGATAAATTTTCTTTTGAAGTTTTATCGATTCCTTTCTGTAATCAAAACCCCACTTTAATTTTTTAAAAATTCTTCTTTTTAGATTTACAAAGTTTCTCTTCAAAACTCAACAAAAGCATTCAACTGGCTTCAGACTCCCTAAAGCGAAATTTTCCGGACATTGACTAATACTTATTTCGTTTTAACGTTTACGCGCCGATCCCATTGTATCCCCACAGCTCGTTCGCACAGCCATTCCGCTGATGACACCCTAGTGCACTACTTTCAATTTGGGATCAGAAGTGAAGAAACTAGAGAAACCTAGTGTTATTGGTGCTTTGGTTCCGATTCTCCAGCTAACAATTAAGGTTTTTCGTGGTTAGAGCTAATTTAGGGTTTTGTTTAGTTTTATGGTGGGAAAGGTATAAAATTATCTAAGATTTATGTTTTATGCAAATTTAAGGCTAAAGCTGGTGGTGTTTATTTGGTTCTAACGTTTTGGGAAAGCAATTAAAGTTTTAAGTAGTTTTAAACCAATAAAACAAATTATTTACTTAGTTTTTCTGTGTTGAGAATATGAACTATATATTTTTTCTTCGTATTTTGAATATTTGTCAATCGTATTAATGATGTGGTTTTCATGATTATGAATTATTAATGAAATAAAACGTAAACTGATGGAATAAATTAGAAAGTTATGTATTATTTTTGTGCTCTATGAACTATATTTACGTTACATAATTGGAAAATGTTTCGGTAGCATATTGCGAAGTAAGAGCTATAAGTCTGTATGTAATACATTAGTTTAACAAGTTGGATAAAAAGTTATTTAAATTTTTAAAAAAAATCTTGGTTTTAGGTATCGTAATACCATCGAGCTTTCATTTCTGTACTTCGTTCGATCCGTTACTTCAATTGGTGATATTTCCCACTTTACATTGATTAACCAATAAAGGCTCGATAAGGAATTTACGTTAGTGAAGCACTTCTGTACAAGATCTTAAACATTCCCAATTGAACAGCATTTAGATATAAATCCTTATTAGTCTTATTAGAAAACATGGTAGTGGAATATTTACTTAATCAAGAGTACAATTTATAACGAATACACTTAATATTTCGTAATGATTCACATTAAACCCTATTATACAACCAATCCTTTACATTTTCGATCCCTTAGTATTTATACGGTAAAACAGTACGTAAATATATTAATTTTTTATTTTATAAACCAGTTCCTCATTAGATTAATTCCAAAATTCCCAAACCCTCTCACGCGAGCATTAACCAACCAATGGGTTCTTATAATTAAAAGCACGCCTTGCATCCAAAATTCTCACACAACCTATTTACCCGATCAATCTATCAAGACAAAAATGAGTAATAATAATAATTAAATATCCGCCATTAAATAATCAAGTCTTTTCAATTTACCTCACGCAGCGCGAGTGCGCAATTTTGGTGCTGCGATGTGCGTCACGTATTCGGTAATGGTAGCCCGTTGAAGATTTGGCTAAAAATTTTGCCTGAACCAAATGATGACAGATGACAACTTGAGATTGGTTGAAGCAGTAATTGTTTTGCGGGGGGATTCTTGTTGAATACTTATGTTCGACACAAAGGTTTTCTGGGTAATAGAATCCGAATGTATTTGGTTGAATTGCGTAGTTATCGGGGTTCTACTTGAATATACAGTGGCAGGGTAGACTGACCATTGAGTGAACAGGCCCCAGTGAATGAACATTTAGTAAATATAATTAAAAAAACAAGGATTGAAAATTATTCCACGATATGGATTGACAACACTGATTTCCTCCCATGTACACTCTTAAAACAAAAGAGTGAAATCCACTCCAGTTGGAGAAGTGCATTTTCGACACCCTAAAGGCATGCATATTTTCAGAGACAGAGTTATAATCACTCGTTTGGAGTGATCCTGTCGGAGGTTTAACACACAAAGGATCCACTCCAAAAGGAGAAGTGCATTTTCCAGTCTTTAGGAGTGAAATCCACTCAGACTGAGGTAAATTGGGAGTGTTTGTTTTAAGAGTGTAGTAGAAGATATTAATTATGTAAAGAAATTGATGGCTTCACTTCAAAAATACTTTCCACCATACTGTAATATGTTAATAAACAATTAAAAAGCCTAATTTCTGCTAAGAGGATTCTCAAATCTTCTTGATAAAAAATTTACAGTCACTTGCACATGCTAGTTTTACTTCATTCAATAATATAAAAAAAAACTATTTAAACTCTACATTAGTAAAGCACTTTATAATTTAAAAGAGAAACAACATTAAAAAAACTTTTTAAATCACCCTAAAAATAGTTCCAATAAAAAACAATTAACCGAAATAATTGCAAACACAATAACTTAGAATATATAACTAACTTTCTCTCTAAAACAGCTCAAACGAAAAGAAACCTATTTAAAACACATGCAACGATTTTCAAAAGAAAATCCAACCATTAACATTAAAAACTTATAAGCCCAAGCATTAAAAAAAAACATTACAGCATTTGGTAATTAAACGAGGTATGTATGAAAATATGTCTTGTATTTAACGCTGCCTATGCTTTTAGTACGAGTTGAATAGCTTTTATACTAGAAAAAAAAATATTTCAGAAACAAAGTCTTTAATCAAGATATTTAAAGTAACTTTTCGATTTAAAATGTATCTTGGTCAAATAAATCTAAGTATTCATTCAGAGATAACTATAAAAACAGATTATTTTAGAATATTTTTTGAAACCAATCATATTAATTAGAAGAAAGAACTGAATTGTTTAACTTTAATAAACTTTTAAATTATGTTAATAACGCATTTAGAAAACATAAAATTTACTTAAAGCGGAATCATATTTTTCTTGTTTAAAAATGTACTGGAACTTAAGCACGCTATTTTTACCTTTGTAATAAAATTAACCACTAGTTGAATTATTTAAATTCATTCACATTTAAAAGAGAAACCACTTTTTTTTTTACAAAATTGCCCTAAAAATAGTTCTAATGAAAACCAATTAAAAACCGAAATTACTGCAAACATAATAACTGAGAATACATTTCTAACTTTCCTTCCAGAATATCTCAAACGAAAATAAACTCATTTAAAACAGAGGTGTAACGACTTCACAAAAAAAGTCCAACCATTGACATTATAAACTTATAAGTCCAAGCATAAAAAACTTTCAGTGGGTTTACTAGCCGAAAAATGATCTTCATTATGAAGAAGATTTCTATTTCTAATACACAGAAATGTGTGTTAAGATTGGTTGTAAAGAATTCCGGCTTGGTTTTATCGTTAAAGTGTTATTATTTCAATTGATATTGGAAATTTTACCATTAGCTTTGAGGGTTATTGTTTAGTTAGTGTATATTAACTGGGTTAAGTTTTGTTTATTTGAGTTATTAAGTTGTTTAAGAATATTTTCGAAAGTAATTGAATATAACTTTGCTTGGAATAGAAATTTTAATAGTATATAATACGCACGTGTGAAACAAAAATAGAATTATTTAATAAGGCATTTAGAAAACATACAATTTACTTAAAGCATAATCATATTATTCTTTTTAAAAGCACGCTATTTTTACTTTTGTAATAAAATTAACTACTAATTGAATTATTAAAATTCGTCCACATTTAAAAGTGAAACAACTTTTTTTAATAACCCTAAAAAATAGTTCTAATGAAAAACAATTAAACCGAAATTACTGCAAACATAATAACTGAGCATATATAACTAACTTTCCCTCAGAGAACAGCTCAGACGAAAATAAACTTATTTAAAACAGAGGTGTAACGACTTCCAAAAAAAAGTCCAACCATTGACATTAAAAACTTATAAGCCCAAGCATAAAAAACTTTCAGTGGGTTTACTAGCGGAAAAATGATCTTCATTATGAAGACGATTTCTGTTTCTAATACACAGAAATGTGTGTTAAGATTGGTTGTAAAGAATTCCGGCTTGATTTTATCGTTAAAGTGATATTATGTAAAAGGATATTGGAAATTTTAACATTAGCTTTGAGGGTTATTGTTCAGTTAGTGTATATTAACTGGGTTAAGTTTTGTTTATTTGAGTTATTAAGTTGTTTAAGATCATTTTCGAAAGTAATTGGATATAATTTTGCATGGAATAGAAATTTTAAGAATATATAATACGAACGTGTGAAACAAATATAGAATTATGTTAATAACACATTTAGAAAACATGCAGTTTACTTAAAGCAGAATCATATTTTTCTTTTTTAAAAATGTACTGGAACTTAAGCACGCTATTTTTACTTTTGTAATAAAATTAACTACTAATTGAAATATTAAAAATTCATTAACATTTGAAAGAGAAACAACAACAACTTTTTTTAAATCTCCCTAAAAATAGTTCTAATGAAAAACAATTAAACCGAAATTACTGCAAACATAATAACTGAGAATACATAACTAACTCTCCCTCGAGAACAGCTCAAACGAAAATAAACTCATTTAAAACAGAGGTGTAACGACTTCACAAAAAAAAGTCCAACCATTGACATTAAAAACTTATAAGCCCAAGCATAAAAAAACTTTCAGTGTGTTTACTAGCGGAAAAAAACCTCGCATTTATGCTTGAAATAAGCGGTTTGGTCCCTAAACCGTTTCCTGCGGTGTGTATTACGTAATTAGGCATAGTCACTTACATGAATAATGACTGAAATAAGGACGGTAAATGGGAGGCGTGTGATCAAAAATTAATGTGGTCAGAATGAAGGACAATTTACAGTTTGTTCTTTGTTTGGGAGTACTTGGTGACTGAAGTTGATATATTATGAAAATATGTCTGTTAGATAAAGCTACAGATAATTTTCATTTATTTTTTAAAATACAGTTTGCATTTTAATATGCTAATTTAATCAAGTCGCTTGATTGAAGTCCCTCAACTTCAAAGCGTTCTTTAACGAAGTTAAAGCTCAATTCAAGAGTGTAGTGTAAATTGGCAGCTGAAAAGCAGTAGTTATAGTAAAATATAGGTATGATTTTGTTCTATCTTTATAATACTTACTTATTCTAGGACTTTTGACAGTTCGCTCTTTGTTTGGAGTACTTGGTGACTGTAGTAGATATTTAAGAAAATGTGTCAGTTACGCAAAGCTACAGATAAATTTTACATATAATTTACTAAAATATATATTAAAAACATAATTTTTTAATTAATGTATATAGTAATTTAAAAACTAATATTGAAGGCTAGGTTAGGATTGAATTATCGTCGCATTAGAGCTATACTAGGGCTATTGACGACAGGCGTCGTTATTTAGAACCACGCCTGACACCTGAGTCCTGACACCTGAGTAGGCACCCAACGCAACCGTTAAGGGCGACATTGTAGGCAATGTTAGGACTTTGAATTATATTTAACGTGCACTCAATTACACGGGTATTATTCATTGGACATTTTTGGCTACACGGGCCGTTTATAGGTCAGCAGTTATTGTGGCGATGCCCAAACCCGAACCTTTCGCATGCTAGGCGAGTGCCTAACCGACTGGACTCCCGAGCCCCTAATATAAAAGGAGTTAAATTTGTAACATTTGTAGAAACTAGAAATTATGACTATCATGCGACTAAACTGGATATTTATGAAAATGTTTAAGTTGTACTAAGCTACATACACTTTTTGTTTACATATAATTATAATAAAATAATATTTTTAAAATGTGTATAAATATGGGATTGATGTTTAAAGCAATTTACAGATTAAGCCATGGAAAAATGAATTTTTAACATTGTTTGTACAACAGTGTTTTGAACTGTTTCCTTTTTTATTTCAACATGTGTTTTAGACGATATCTATTATTTTTTGTAAAGCGGTTTATAATTTTTAAAAAGTAATAATTAGCTCTTTTACAAAATATGCTTTAATATGGCTGTTCTAAATCATAAAATGTCGTTTGTATAGTAAAGTATAAAAATTAGTATACAGAGCTAGATACAATTTTCGTTTATATATAATTTAAGTAAAACATTTCTAAATTTAAAATGCGAATAAATGTTTAATGGATGAGCAACTTAAGGATTAAACTTAAAATATTTTGAATTTTTAACAGTTTTTCTATTTTATAAGTTTTTGCAATTTCATTCTAAAGCATTGGCTCTTATTTTAACAAGTGCTTTATACAATATTTTTAAATGTAATTTTTTGTATTTAGTATGTAATTAAATTAAAAGTATTTTTTAAGCGTACACAAATATTTAAGGGATGTTTTTGTAAGGGATTAAAATAAAACATGTTGAACTTTTAACATCTGTTTTTATACAGGGTGAGGCAAACAAAACCGGCCCCGAGGTGGAGATAAGAATACGACAGAAATGCGCCAAGTCAAAAACCAATACAAAAACAGGTTTGCGAACTGAAGCTATTGATCGCGTCAATATTAAGCCCAAACAAACGCTTGGCGACTTATTTGCCGGCAACTACGCTATGGTTACAAAAGCTAGGTGAAATGAAATATAAGCAAGGTTTGCGGGTTTGATCAAAAAAGTTCCCACTTGTGATTATTTCAGTTGTTATTTATCCTAGAGAATTGGACCTTTTTGTTTTTGGTAACACAAAACATTCTAAATTGATTGCAAGACGCAAAATTAGCATTATGGGACGTCTTTATACAATACGAACCAAGATCTGAACTCGCCACTAGTCTATGAGTAGCTCTAATGTGAAGCTAATCCGATCCAACCAATGCGAAAACAGGTTTCAGGCGGCTTCAAGATTTTTTCTCGCCAAGCATTTCTACGTATTCCCATCTCTAGTTCGGGGCCGGTTTTGTTTGCCTCACCCTGTATATTTGCGTTTAAAAAAAAAAACTAATTCCTTTCCTCTCAAAAGTGCTCTAAACAATAATTTCGAAAACTTTGTAAAGCTATTCAGAAAATTAAAATAATAATAATACACTCCCCGTACTAAAATTAAACAGACTTTAAATGCATTTATTTCTTATATGGATAAACTTGTGTTTAAGTAAGTACATTATGAAAACAAATACATTTTTTAAAAAAGAAATAGCGTTTATAATTTAATCCTAAACTTGGGTATGCTCCTGAGTTTTATTTACTGCGTACTAGAATTTATGAAAATGTTATATAAAAATAAATATCTTTTTGTTAACATAAAATTAAATGGAAAAGCTATATTTTAGCATGTGTAAACACTAAATGGATGTTTGCATCAATTTAAGGATTAAAAAAAAATATTTGTTACATTTATGTTTTAAAACATTGGTTTTATCATTTTTACAAGAGTTTTGTATGTACAATATAGTCAAGTTTTAAAGCGGTTTTAGAAAATTTTAAAATAACATTAATGCATCCTAATATAAACGATTTTAACTCTAGCCTTTTTTTTATATAAAAACTATGTGTTTAAACTACAAATAGATAAAAATAAGTCAATTTTTCCAAACAGAAAATAGGCTTTTGGTTTGATGCTATTCGAACTCGACGCTAAGTTTTAATATTTGTCTGTATACGAAAAAAAATTGTGTGTTCCTTCTAACTAATATTTTAAGTGATATAACAAGTAAGAAAAAACCACGATGTGCTTCTCTTTAAGATCCCAATCCAAAACTTTAAGCCCTGCGCTGTCATTACTGAGTAATAATTGGAAGTGGCTAGGGACCATTTACTATATGCTCAGATGGAGCAATCAGGGTATAAGTTGGGGTAAATTAGGCTTGCAGAATGCCCGATTGTTAAGCAAAAAATGCTGTTTACGTTCATTATGGAGAAGATTTCTGTTTCTAATACACAGAAATGTGTGTGTTAAGATTGGTTGTAAGGAATTCCGGTGTGGTTTTATCGCTTAAGGTGATATTATGTCAAAGGATATTGGAAAGTTTACCATTAGAATCGATGGTTATTGTTTAGGTAGTGTATATTAACAGGGTTAAGTCTTGTTTATTGGAGTTATTAAGTTGTTTAAGATCATTTTCGAAAGTAATTGGATATAATTTGGTGTGGAATAGAAATTTTAATAATATATAATACGGACGTGTGAAACAGAAATGGAATTATTATTTCTTTGTATAAATTTTCAAGATAATGAAGCTGGCCTTGATTTAATCTAACACGTGATTGGCTTCTAGTATTGAGGTGAACTATTTTGAAATTTAAAGTTAAAATTAATTTTTAATTCAATTTGTAGCATGCAGTCAAATGCATCATAAATGCATGCATATAATAATAATCTAAGGACTTTTATTTATGATTTCTAAATTTTAACTTGTTAAAAAAAACTGGAGTAAGATTGTCGAATAAGTTTTTATATTTGTAACATTGAAATTAATTTTATCTATATTTGAATTATCAAACTAAATACAGAAATATGTTACAGTCAAAAACTAAATAATTGTATTTCCAATATGTTAAATACTAAAACTCTTCTTTAAAAATATTCATTGTTTTAAAGCACATTTTATAAAATACGGAAATGTAATAGTTATATACAAAATCCATAACCATAAAGAAATTGTCAATTTAATACCGCCGAAAAATAGTCAAACATGTTGCTATACAAAGACTTTAGTTCATAAAAAGTTTTCGGAAAAGTAATTTCATCTATTTTTGTAACTCCTAAATAAGTTCGCAAAGTTTTAGAAAATATTCTCTTAATATTTGTTCAACTATAAAACTGCAATGGTTTTTTCATTGAAAGTCTAGACATACGATATTCTTAGATTGCTTCCTTTTTTTTAATTCGAAAGATTTATATTAAAAAAATACTGAATCTCCTTCAAAATTTGGTTTTATCCTTCGGATATAAAAATTTATTTTTTGTTAAAAATGTATTACATCAGAAACATATCTAACATACTTTTTTTTAGCGTCTTTCTAACTATTTTATGACGGTTTGTTTTAACTTTGCTTCTGACACTCCGATTAACCAAAGGACAATTTTTCATCACCATTTTAATTTTTTTTCTAATCGTCTATAGCCAGTCATTATATCAAAAAGCACATCATTCGATTCTTTGAACTTTTTTCTATTATAAAATATTTTGTATTAATCCCAATAGATGTCAGCCTTGTTATTTTTTGTAAAATTATGATAAGAAACATGATGATGCCAAATGGCATCATTGGGACTAACAGGGTTTAAAAAACAGCATTTTTTTAGTCGTCGGCCTTTCTTACGTTTTATACTTTTATTCCGTATGTTTATACCTTTCCCATCCATCTGTATGTATGCCTTTTGTGGGCTGTGGGGCACCCTGTGTTCAGGGTCTCGATCTCCGTATGGGAAGGTCCCGTGATCGAGTCCTGGTCGCTGAAGACCCACAGAGTACATTCGGAGTACGTGCTCGTTAAATCTGTTGGGTTCGAAAGTCCAGTGGGCGGTTATTGCGCAGTTTACCACGGGTGCTGGTTCCTAGAGACTATTTCCCTCCCCTTCAGGGACATGTCTAAATTGTGGAGATGGCATGTGTGATAGATGGCAGCATCTGTCACCTACGTGTATGTCTGCGTGTGAGAGTGTGTAGTGTCTGTCTTACTTGACGAAGGTTATAAGGGGGTCTCTGACGAAGCACACAAGCCTGAAAATATATGTATACCAACCAACCAACCAACCATATGCCTTTTGTAAAACGTTTTGTTATAGTAAAGTTCCAACTATCCAATTTTAAAACAATCTTAATATTGTTTGGATGGTCGGAGCTGTAGATGCTATATTTTATACTTTTTTCACCCGTTTGCTGATTAGTACTAAAAGAACTTCAAAAAGTTTTAAAATCGCAGAAAAGTAGGCTATTACAGTTTTTTCACACATCTTGTTTGTTGTTTTTATTACAACAGTTGTTTTTGTCAGTTACAAAAAAAAAAAAAAAAAAAAAAAGCGGATTCAAAACACACGCTCTTAGGAAGTCATTGTGAACACATGGAACATTTGACCAATGTTATTTTTATGAAACATTTAAACGGAAGAAGAATTTTAAAAAAATGTGTTGTCATGTGTGCTTTTATTGTTGGAGGCTTTATAGAGTTACTAGCTGTTATACCCGACGTTGCACGGGTAGAGGTGAAAATATAATTTAATAGTCAATTTAACTATTTTTTCTTTCATTTGAGTTACATAAGATATGAAGTTTACCCGGTAATTTTTTCCATTTAATTACCCATCTTGGATATAGAAATGATTATTATTAATTTCAAAAATACCTTTGATAAGAAGCTCAAATTAAAGAGAATACATATTTATGTAAAAAATAATCAGTAAGAATTAAAAATAAGCTACTCCAGCAAACAGCAAACGATTTGCATGTTTTTATAAGTTTATTTGCTTTCTAATAAGCTTATGTTGCTGATACCGTTCGTTATTAAAGTACAGAATCCAGCTACTTATATTACATTAAAAAATCAAAATTTAAAAAAACGCTATAAAATTCACCGATGAAGTCATCGTATTTTCCCAAATAAATATTTTTTAGCTCATTTGGCACTTTTTTGCGAATTTGGCGAGGAAAGATATGGCTAACTACACACCCATTCAGTTCTCGTGCAATGAACTTCGCACAACCAGCATTTAAAAAAATTGCTCATTTGGTACGTTTTTTGTAATAACTTGGCGAATTTGGCAAAGTATTTGGCGAAAAAAATAAGACATAAAACCATTATATGCATCTGTAGTGCAATGACTTTCAAAAAACAACATAGTTCAGTATAAGCTTAACTATGCTTTTAAAAAATTCATAATTAAAATCATATCGGAACAATAAAATAATAGAATGGAGACTATTCGGATTACATCACTTTTGAAACATATCAATTATTTTTTCGAATTATTAATCTAGTTTCTAAAGGCAATGAACAAATATTAAATAAATTAAACATTTTCAATTTCAATTGTTTTCTAAAAAGTTTTATTTAAATTTTTCTGCCTGATGGCATCACGAAAGAGAAAAAATGATTGGATTTGAGCGAAAGTGGTGTATTTTTTCCCTTAAAACGTCCGAAAACGATAGAAGGAATGGTCCGATTCGAAAAATTCTTAGCCTATGTTTGTTCTGGAGATGAGACGAATTTTTGTGCCAAATTTCGTGACGATCTGTTGCGTGGTTTTTAAGTTTTTGCGTCCTATACAAACAAACAAACAGAAGTCGCCTTTTATGTATATAGATAAGCTTTTTTTTTTTTTTTTAATCACATTGGCCGTAATTTTCGGTTACCTTTTTGCTATACTAACCTGTGGTTGCAAAATACTAAATAAAAATAAATTGTATCTTTAAATTATTTATTAACTGTTAAAAAGGCTATTCTTTTTTCAACAAAATTTATTTTCCCTTACAAATCAAACATATCAACAAAAACCAAATAAAAAAATCCCTTTTACTTCACCCCCTTTTCCGTTAAATAGATTATTTCTAACAGTAAGAAAATGTCAAAATCAGGCGAAAATTACGGTTCACGCAGTTGTGGTTCCCAGTTTCCGAACAAAAACCGAAGCGGCAAAAATTCAACCAAAATACACGATAGAAAGGGTAAAATCAATGACGAAACGCTTCGCTTGCTCCAGTGAGATAGTTTCGGAGGACGATTTTAGTGTATAAAGGAAGATTCCCTTTGCGATCTTTGGCGAGTTGATTGGCAGGCAATTAATTCTCGCCAAGTTGCGTTTTTGGGTAACTTGGCGTTAAATAAATGGTTGCGGCTATTGGTGATTGTGAATGTATTGAATAAAGGGTTTGATAGTCGAAGTAAAATGTAAACAATCTTTAAAAAAAAAAACTATTACTTTAGAAGAGTTTGCAAACCTTTAAAAAATTTTTTTTCGATGGATTGCTTTGTTGATTGGCAGCCAATAAATTCTCGCCAAGTTGCATTTTCGGGTGTCTTGGCGTGAAATGAATGTAGCTTTTTTTGTCGATTCTGAATGTATGAAATTAAAGTTTTAATGTCAACTGAATACAATCTTTTATAAGTTTGTATTTTAGTTTTAGAACCTTTTTCCATTTCTTTGTCAGTTAATGTACTTAATCCGCGTTTCATTTTTGACAGTGTAGGTAATAAACGATCTGAATCAAATGAAGAATATTTCCTACTCTAAGGTAATACATAAAATAATAGTTTATAATTGACGTAGTTTATAATTGAAGTAGATAGTAAAAGATATAGTTTCAGTTCAAATGAAATAGACCGAGTTCTGCATTTTAAAAAAGTTAAATTATTTGCTCAATTGTGTGTGTGAGCCTATCGCAATAAGTATCACGACCTCATCTGACAAACCATTGTTTACATTAATTTCATGCCGACATCATATTAAACCCTATTCTTACCTCCTTTTAACCCAAACATAACGAAACCTTTCAAACAAAACTAGACACTCCTTTGAAGTTCATTAGCCTTTTACATTTTTAGTGAACATAATTTATATTGCTTCAGAAAGCAAACATTGCATATTCAAGGGGAAAAAGGGCCTACTTATCATTGAATTACTACGAACTTAAGCCACTATTTCATATTGAACCTTTCCAAATGTCTCAGTCGTACTAATTACTACTTAGAGTGTCTCTATAAGATTTTATTGGGAGTTTTGTGCTTCAATTTACATGTCGTCGCATTAAACATAATTTAAATGTACTCTTAGTATTGTTGGCGCTGGTTGCTATTGAGATAGAAAGGATTTATGATTTGTTTGATGTGTGTGTATGAGTTGTGTATAATTAAAGTTGTATGAGTTTTTAATGGCAGCATACTATATGCATCACAAAATAACATGCGAGCCGCGGTAGCTCCGTCGTGTGAAGCGTCTTGCTCGCATCGAAAGGTTTGTGGGTTCTGTTCTGGGCGTTGCTCGCAATTCTGGTGGTTGCTGGGTCGGCGCTTGTATTCGGTTTAAGACAAACGTGCTACAACACATGGTGGCTGGGGCACGTTAAATAGGTCGTGGTCACAAGTCTTCCATGATCCCATACCAAATTAATACCTCTGGAGGTACCAGATCAGGGGGTTATCGGTCTCTGATCTTGATCAAAATTCCTAGATGTTATTGAGAATGAATGTGTGAAAGGGACCTTCTTAAAAAACGGATGTGCCGTGCTGACGAGCAAGAAACGGACTTCCTCCCTTGTGGCGCTCAATAAAAACAGAAGCCGCCCCACTTCGCCTTAAAATCGGGTAATTCTCTACTCCGGGAACGGTTACCGAGTGGCATTAGAAACAACACCAACACAACAACAAAATAACTTGATATTCGCCTTAAGTACTCATAGGGAAAATCAACTTAAATTGAAGATAATTATGGAATAAATTAGGTATATTTGTAGGCGTTTTTTTAAATTTCATTATGAAAAATGTTTTATTAATTAAAAAAAAATAACAGAATAATTAAGTAATAAATTAAATGTATTACTTAAAATAATAAATTTAAGAACTAAAGGAAATGATATTAATGCAATTTCCTTAACTTGTAAAATTAATTTTCAAAAATCTGTAAATGGAACGAATTCGCACAATTTTCACAATGTAAATTAATACTTTGGAACTCATATGTCCTAGAAGGTGATTGTAATAGCTTTAAAAAACTAAAAATATTCTGTAGCAGCTAGTCAAAAGTTAGCCGAAGATTTTTTTGAGGTTTATCCTATCGTAAAATAAATTCTCGGAATTTAAAATGATAATAGATTTCTTCGAAGACGACATGAAGATTTGATTAGGCTTCCAGAAGTTGAATTGTGTTCTAATTTAATATGAGACGAAGTAATTTACAAATACGAAAGTATGTTTATTGTATGGATATACAAAGTATTATTGATTAAATGAAGTTTTTTTTATCAGGGAAGGACAACATATTTATTTGAATTTTCGTTCAAGTATAAATTTTATGTTTCTTAGAAAGTATCTAGAGTTTTTTTTACATGTTTCACTTGAAAAATAAAAACATGTATTCCGGAAATTCTATTGCTAGTTTTACTGGGTTTTTTTAATGAAAAAAACCTGTTATTAGCCAACGTATTTGGATTGTTCACAAATTTAACCCTGTCCTATACGATAAAACACTTACAGCTGGACATTTTTATGTTTTGTATACTTTCACCAATGACTGTTTTCATTAATTTTTGGGAGTATGTCTTTTACCACATTCTAATTATTATTTTCTAGCCATTTAAATTCGATGCTTATCATTAAGATTTTAAAATAAAAATATCAGATGCGGCAAACCTTGCATTTCTACAATGTAAAAAAAAATATCAAGTATCATTATGCAAGAGAAAAAATTTACTCCTTATTTGATGTGTAATGATACTCTACAAAAAACAGGAGCATTATTTGAAGCTACCAATCCATACATTTGTTATAAGATTACTCCGTGAAGCTAGAGCAACGTTACACCAAGCTGTACGAATAGACAGACGGAAAGGCTCACGTTTAAACTAAACCAAAATACCCGTTCCCAACAATTCTTTAGTTTCCTTAGTATCGCTATAAAGTTAACTCCGTAAAACTAGAGTAGAGTATTAAAGTAGTAGATTTGATTAGGCTGAGTATCGTTATACAAAATAGAAAGTTTACTCCTACTTTGCGGTATACCGTAATTAAAGTATTTTTCTTATTTTGTGGTGTTACTCGATAAATTCGGCAAAATATTACTTTAGAAAGATGGAGACACATTACTCCAAAGTTTTTCAAAGTACGAATAGGTAGCTGGAAGTTTTACAAAGAACAAACTGGTAGACGGCAGTTTTGCAAAGTACAAACAGGTAAACGGAGATGGTCAAACTAAATACTGCTCTCTACAATTTTCGCAGATTTGAACCACATTCACACAAATCTAAGCTAAAGAAATACAATTTCGAAAGATAACATAAAGATAAGATTCCGAAGCGTAAGTTTACCCCTTTTTATTCTCACCCCTTCACTAAACTCTAAAAAATAACTTCCCAAATCAATTTATCCCAATTTATCCTCCGCAACACAAATAACTGTCAGAATTCTAAAGACGTCAGCGTCCGCTGATCCCCATTTAAAACACTGATGGCCCCCTTTTAAAAGAAGATTTCAACGATTTGACATAAGAATAGGGAGTGCTTCAGCAAAGCTGAAGGGGACAGGTATAACTACCCAAGTCACATGACTTTGTAACAATGGCGTTGTGAGTTACACCAATATCAGATAAAAATTGTACAATGAGTATGTTTCAAGTTTTGAGTGGTATCGGAAACATTGAATGAAAATAAACTCTTTCTCTGGACTTGATAAGTTGATTGGTTGGTTGGTAGATATTTACTTTCAGTCTTACGTGCTTGTTCAGAGACACGCTTATAAACCTTCGTCAAGTAAGACAGACACAACACACATGCACATACGCGAAAAATGCTGCCATCTATCGCACGCAACCTCCAGAATTCAGACATGTCCCTGAAGGAACTTGATTGCGGGCAATCATAGTTATCTGGGGATGAAGATCCGGTTGGAATACCGATCAATGGACAAAAAGGAATAAAACCTGAATGGAATACGTCACCAGACAATTCTAAACAGTACTTTCACTTTTCTAGTAATAGTCTTAAATAACTGTACAAGTATTTAAAATCTCATTAATCTAATTTATATAATTTGACTTCATATTTCGACCAACAAAGCACCATTAAAATACAATTTATTGTTTCATTGTTTGAAATCACAAATATAAAAGACGAGTCAGTAAAGAGTCCGAATATGCTTCTTTTTTCACAAAAAAATTTGAATGAAAAAAGCGCAGAGAGAGAGAGGGAAATTCTCCAATGGAATTAATCTCCTGGATTCAGTTTTGATGATTAAGGGTACTGTTGGCCTTGTGGGTTTCATCGCAATCGGTATTACGCCAACGGTCTGCGCACTATTCCCGGTGCGGGTTTGATTCCCGCTTTCGCCCTGGGTGTACTTCCTCTCTCCCTGTGTCAGTCAAAATTTCGTATGTGTCTGTGTTACTTGACGAAGGTTTATATAAGCACAAAAACAGGAAAATATATATACCAACCAATCAACGCTTTTGGTGACCATGCCAACTGTTGTAATAAATCCCCCAAAATAGCAAGTTCCACGCCAACTCATAATGTCATCTTGGTCCCTAAACCAACCTATCATTTACCATTCCATAACCAGTCTTCTCCGATTGACGTCTTTGGGCAATTCCGCTGATGTCAAGTGGATAAACTTAATCGTGACCGGCCGTCAAATATAACATTGACGGATGACACAAAAGTGACACTGTCCTGTAATATAAAGTAGGAAGGGTCGTTCATTTTGGGGGAGTTTATCTGTCTTAATGGGGTGATAGGTTGTCATATATGGGTGATTGTTTTGTTGTTAGTTTTCATTGTTATGGGTGTGATTGATAATATTTTTAAATACATTGAATAATGTTAAAGTTGTTTCATTATATGTGGTAAACAGTTTGGTTGAAACGCTTGAGTAAGTCGTATTATTATTGTATCTTAAAGTTTGGAGCATACTAAATAAATTGCTTTGGCCAATTTTTTGGATGGCATGAAAATAATGTAGGTTATATGACGCTTGAAGAAACGTCAGAATGCTAAACGTGGCGTCACAGTACGAACAAACGTTGTCCAAAACCACACAAACCACCTGTAAGCTAAGCTAAGTCGTCAACAAGTCAACGGTCGGGCTTAAGCCTCGGTTTCCTCGGAGTCCATCAACAGATTTAAGCGATCGGGCAAGTGCGGTGAATGACGTCATACAAACTACTGACATTGATTACGCTAGAGTGGTTTCCTCGGGAGCGTTGCCGGACAACTTAAACAACCGCCAGATTGCGTTGCTGTTGAGTGCGTTGGTGAAATCCTGATGACAACGATATTTGCCGTTGCCTGTTGCGTGGTGTGCTTGCCAATAATTAAAAAAATGAGGAAATGACGGAAGGCGAGAGTTGTTTTACGCTTTCCGAGGAAGAATTGCTAATTGATTTTGTGAGAAACCAAGAAGAACCTAAATTTTCCATTTTTGACATGCAAAGACGAATACCAAAACAACAGCAGAGTTGAGTTGAGTGAGTTTGCTAGGTTTACAGTTTCGTGTCAACGTAAAGTTCCGATGTAGCGGTGGCCGATAGAGTGACGTCATCCACGTATAATAGCGGTCGCATTTTTCTGGTGACCGACTCCAAGGAAACCAAGGCTTTACAGTGACGCCGCAATTACGTCAAGCATTGTCTTGTTTCTCATAAGCAAACCAGACCCATTCAAATATTTTTAATTTTATTGATATGGTTTTAAGTGATTTAATGAAGTCTATAGACAAATAGTAAATAGTTAACATACAACTAGTCGATTTACGTAACTATTGTTACACACAACTTTATTTAAACGGTTCAGAGAGGTCTGTAAATACTTTCAACGAAAGTTTTAAAAAAATAACATACTTTGAATTTGCAACATATTTTAGCAGGATAGAGTATAAACTGAGTTATTGAAGAGTATATTTTTACACTTTTTTTAACGGTTATACAGTACTTGAGATCTGCCACCCGGGGGTTGTTTGTGACCGTCAATATTTTTTTTTATTTGTCTATGTGTTTGTGTTGTCCTTTCTTTGTGTGTCGCTTGTGCTTGTAAAAACTCTTTCTGTGTGTCTTTCCCACTTGAAAAAACCTTATAAGCGGTTCTCTGAACGAGCACACAAGCTGGAAGATATATGTATCATACCATTCCATACCATACTTCCATGCCTACTAGAGATCTGCATATCCTTTTAAATTTTCTGAAAAGAATATAAATAAAAAGTCCGAACTTTGGCCGACTTTCGTGTCAACAACCAATATCAACCTCATTTGTCAATTTTAACAGTGACAGGTGACATAAAAGGAACATGCCTGTAACAAAGTTTGAAAGATCGTCAGTTTATTTAGAAGTTAAGTTTCCTGTAAGTTGCATGATAGGTGACTATTTTTGTGAGAAAATTTTAAAGGATATGATGTCACATGGTTAAGTATTGATGATTGATTTGTTGATTGCTGTTAAGAATTATTAATGCGGTTGATTTATTCCTAAAGCCGTGTAACTGCTAGATTGGGATCAACAGTTAAAGTGTTGCTGAATGTATTACATCAATCATATGTGTCTATCTAAAGGTACTTTAAGGAAAACACTAAGTCGGTATGACTTATAGGCTGCAATATTTGTTATAAACCGAATTTCAGACAGCAACGCAGTATTATATCAGCGCCATCTAGCGTGGATGGTTGTTTTTAGATTCAAACCATTACAATAGCTGATGTAAAATGAGATTTAAAATTATGATATAAATATTTTGTTAATTAAATCTATACGTGGATTAACTTCTTTAAAAAAATTTATAAACATTATTAAAGAATCTTAGTGAAAGTTAAATAATTCTCCCTGTGTGTTTAATTTTAAATTCAAATAATGAATTCAAATAATTTTGAATTTAAATAGTTTTAATTTTAAGTAATTTTTAATTTAAATAATTTTTAATTTAAATAGTTTTGAATTTTTAAAATTTTGAACTTAAATAATTTTGAATTCAAATAATAATTATTCGATAAAACAATGGATTAAAAATATTTTTTATTCAAATAACCTATAAATCGAATGTGGATCGTTTTTCTCCCAGTTGTACTAATAAGTTTTACTATTTAATCACAATTGTATGGACCTGTTTTAGGCAAAATAGTTCCTTCCAGCTTTTATGCCTGCTTTTCCATTCATATTTTAACAGATAGGTACCTCTCGGAAAATGTGTAGTATCCATTCATGCATGGCAATTCTTATCGAAGCTATGCTTGCAAATAATTATCAGTGGTACGCACATCAATAAATTATATAAAAATATTTAAGAAAACGTATGTGACTTGCAATGGGACACACAACTAAAATAACTGACGTACAAATTATTAGCCATTAATAACCTCCTTACAACAAAAACAGTTAAGGTAGGCGAATACCCAAAATCCTAAAATATTTACTATTACTTTAATCTTTTCCAAATTTGGCATAGTGATTTCAAATATAATGAACAATGCTTTTTAGGCAATTTTTTTATTTTAAATATAATTGATTTATTTTAAACGGTGTTTTACACCTAAAAAAAGGGGTTTACGCCAACAGTTCTAGTATAAAAAGTTTTACATTAATTTACCTGAAATATTTTACAGACGTTATTTCAATATATATCTGTGCCATGAACCTCTAACATCTGGTGTAAATATATAAGTTTTTTTTTAAATGTCCAAGTGTAAGTTAATCGGGAAAAAAAATCCTTTTTTGTGTGGTTAATTTATGACATTTCCTTAATAACTTCTTTTCTTGTAATTTGTATGTAATTCTAGAGGGTCATTGCATGCATCAGTTCAAAACGAAGAATTTAACACATAATTAATGTTTATAGGATGAAAATTCAATGTGGTATACTTGTTAGCGTAAACCTCTATTTTTAGTAGAAAAACACCGTTTAAAATAAATATATTATATTTAAATTTTAAAAAATGCCTAAATAGTATTATTCATTATATTTGAAATCACTATACCAAATATGGAAAAGGTTAAAGTAATAGAAAAAATTTTAGAATTTGGGGGAATATTGGGTATTCGCCTACCTTAAGTTGCAGTTTTCAAAATTCGTTTTCCGTGTAACTAAATTTTTCCTGCGTACATTGTTCAATACTAGGTATTAGTATCTCTTATATAATTGGTTATATTGATGAACGTAGGCAGAAAATTAATTTTCACATGGCATTTTTTTCTTGACAATCGCCCTTAATGAGTTAAAAACATGGTAATGGGTTGATTAGAAACACGGTGAAGATATTTCCAAGCTTGTGTGCTTGCGAAAAACCATGGATATTCATTATCTTTAATCAATACAGCTATTAACTAACACAACAATCGCAGTGAAATCCTTAGATAAAAGTACAAAAAGGCTTCAAATTTAACATTGACAGATGATACATAAACACACCCCGCAAAATAAATAAAGAATCATAGTCTATTTAACAGGAGTCAAAAGCTCTAAGGGTTATGTGTTTTTACGAGGAAAGTTTATGAGGCTGATAGGATATCACGCTAAATGTTCAGTGTTTATGGTTGTGTTTTTATTATATTTATGAGTAATGGGTTTGTGATGTTGTGTGCAATAATGTCTTACTGGGTAAGTGTAATTGAATGTTCGATTGTTCTTATTGTAGAGATACTTTGGTCCTTTTCCATTTCGAAGACGCAAATCTCGTCAAACGTAATTTTTGGCGACTAAACACTTTATGCACAGAAAAGGGACCATATGTACACAGTAAAAGGACTAAAAGGTTACCAATTGAAATATTTCATATGGCGGTGGTTGTGCAGTTTTTTGCGACTTTATCACATTCTTCCGCGAAATGGAAAATTGCAGATTTTATTATGTATATTTTTGGATTTAAAAAATGTAACTACATTTTAAGTATTATTTGTAGCTCTGTAGATAATATATTTTATGTGCAATAAGAGTTGTAATACTAATGTGTTTAAATATCTGAAAAAACTTGTGTTTTTTTAGCTCTAAAAATGATTCTTTTTGAAGTATTATGCATTGATATTTAGATGCAATTGTATTAATACTAAGAAAATAAATTCACATTATTAATCACAACTTTCACCAACTCTATTTTTCGTTTAATTTCGTATTGCTTAGCGATTATTTCGTCTACTTTTATATTGCTTAGTATTTTTATTGTAAGTCGGTTTCGCTTTTCGCCAAATCAGCAATGCATGCCAGATTCCCCCAAAACAGTTTTTCCCCTATCCCCTCCCTCCATCCCATTCAAGCTATTGTTCTAGTACGAAATTCCCATTCGACTCTATTAATAAATCTTTCCTTGGGACCATTCCAAAGGACCCCCTAGGACGTAAAGACGGACCCCCATGGGTACGTAGGACCAAATCCCTGGTGTTCCTAGGGTATAACTTTGACACAAATACCCGATGCAAACCAGGAAGTGGGGGATTAACCCTAATGGTTTATGTATGCGGGAATGTGCAAGAAGAAATGTTTTTTTTTCGCCCACGTTGGATGAAGAGTGATTCATAGATAGAGAAACAGGAGATGACTATGTGTTTGTGCAACAAAGTTGTTTTAGATTAGTAAATCGCCATGTTGAAGTGGTTAGAACGCTAAATTACAACACTAAGGGTTGGTTGGTTGGTAGACATATATTTTCAGGCTTGTGGTGTGCTTGGTCAGAGACCCGCTTATAAACCTTCGTCAAGAAAGACAGGCACAACACATGCACACATACGCGACAATTGCTGCCATCTATCGTGCGCCACCTCCACTATTTAGACATGTCCCTGAAGGGAAGGGAAATAGTCTCCAGGGACCTGTACCCGTGGAAAACTGCGCAATGATCCCCCACAGAACTTTCAGACCCAATGGAATCAACGAGCACATACCCCGCATATACTCGACAAACACAAACATCCAAGCCCTAACATGATTCGAACCCGGACCCAGAAGCTCGCTAGCACCCTAACCATTGCGCAGCCGGATCAGCAAAAAACAATGAGGGTCTGGTTGCAATGAACATCTGGGGTCGCCTTGACTGCAATGAAGCCAACCTTTATCTCAAAACCCAAACACAAATTACCCGGTAGAAAATTCGTCTATTAAGGGGTCATAGGAGTCTTAAAAATGTGCAAAGAAGGAACTACAAAATTTAGTTTGATCTTTCATGTAATTTTTTAACTACTCAATATATAAGTATAATTTTGTCATATGTAATTCTACAAGATTTATTTAATATAAAACAAATTTTAAAATTTATGAAACTTTAGCCAAAACTAAAATAAATGACATTAAACATAAAGCTATTTGAACACATTGTGATTAGGCTTGCGCGGCAAATTGTGAGGTCAAAATTGAAAAAATGACCAAGAAAATGACTTTATATTGTACAAATATGTACAGACAAAGACTTATACCTAAATTCCCATCTCAATTTAAATTAGAAATTATTTTAAAAAATATTTAAAATCAAAATTTAAAATTTTTTTATTAATTTTTTTAGAAAAAAGTTCTTAAAATAATTTCTAATTAAAATTGAGCTGAGAATTTAGGTATAAGTCTTTGTCTGTACATATTTGTACAATATAAAGTCATTTTCTTGGTCATTTTTTCAATTTTGACCTCACAATTTGCCGCGCAAGCCTAATCACAATGTGTTCAAATAGCTTCATGTTTAATATCCTTTATTTTAGTTTTGCCTAAAGTTTCATAAATTTTAAAACTTGTTTTATAATAAATAAATCCTGTAGAATTACATATTAAAAATTATACTCATTTATTGAGTAGTTAAAAAATGACATGAAAGATCAAACTATGCTTTGTAGTATCTTCTTTGCACATTTTTAAGACTCCTGTGACCCCTTAATCGAAAATAAAAATGACAAGTACAATCGCGAATGGTTAACTAACCTCTCAAGACCCGAGCGAAATCCTACACACGTATATTTTTATAATCTAAACAGAATTTTCATACAAATATATGCTGAAAAATAAGTTTTAAAAAGAAATTAAAAAAATATCTATATGCTTAATAGCTACTTAGTGCCACGCCTTTTTTGTGCTATAAATGCAACAAAAAAGGCCGTATCACTTAGATGTAGTTAACAGATTATTTCAACATTGTTTTAAATGCAAAATGCTTTTGAAATTAACTACTAAAATAACTTTTTGAGAAGTTTGAAAAAAATTAAGATACTTTTTTAGGAACTTTAATATCGCATTGACCCTCTTTATCAACTTCATTTTTCATATAAATAAATGACTTATATCTGTAATAAAAGGCTGAAAACTGACATTTGGATCCTCTTCTACTGCACCAGGTCAATTTTGGAATTAATTAACGTGCTAACTGCTTAGGGTGAGATTTTAAAAAATGGCCCTAAACGGGACGCCAGGTGGCAAGAGGTTGAAGTAGTGGCTGAAGCACACCTTGTAAAATCACCAATCAACGAAACCACTAATGAAATTCAAATATGAAATCTGGAACTATTTACTATTACTTGAGGCAAGCCATTTGCAGACGGAAAGCGTAAATTTGAATCTGGCAAGAAACGAGGCTGACAGAACTATGCATCTAATACATCGCATTTACATTAAATATTTATTTTAATCCCAAAATAAAATAATTTTTACATTTTTACACTTCCATTTAAACATACAACATTCACGGGAGCGAAAAGGTTAGCACGGAGAACGCTAACATCTTCAAATAGCAACACAAACTCCAACATTGTACCAGCCAAACTTCAAACGAACGAAGCTACCATTAAACACCGACATACCTTTGGAAAATTCGAGCGAAATCGTTAGAAGAAATACGTTCTTTCCTTAGAGTTTTAAGAAGAAGATGGGGATGTTTGGCGAGAAACACAGTGAAGCCGCCAGAAAGTCGCCAAGCAACCCTGGTAAATACCCTAGTACCCCATCTCTGTAGCCTAGTATGAAATTCCTCACTAAATGTAAGTACATGCAAAACCACTCTTGTAGGCTGTAGTAAGAGATTTGAAGTTACACAAGATGGTAGTAATTTCATCGTAATTTCAAATTGTGATATAAATTCATTATGCGGTTCTGGATGAAATTTGGAGAAACAGAAAAAAATCTTAATATTTTAAATACAATTTAGGGGAAAAAGTGGAATAATAACTTCTGAATACATTTTTACAAGACTTTTTTAAATGTTAACAAAACTTTTTTTTTGAATTTTAACAATACTTTTTTCAAAATTTTATTTGTAAAAAATAGTTAAAATCATTTTTAAACATCTAAAAACTGCATGCATGAAGAATTTAGCGTCAATTTATTTGCTAAAATATTTTCAGAGTGAATTTTATTTCATTTAATTAAAACAAACATTATTTGATTCTTTAAAAGAGCTGATTCTTCAATTTAGCAATAAATAAGTGCGAGATCAACTTAGTGTGAAAAAAATCGCAAGCTGATGATCCAAATGGAATCATTGGGGGTGAAAGGGTTTAAATTACGCGCTCCCCAAATGGTTATGGTTTTGAGCAATATATTAACTCCGCTGTTGACTAGCTACAAATACTTCACCGACAGCATTTGTCTGGGCTTACTACAAAGCGATAGATGTCTTCACTCGGCCAAACCTCTTTTGTATTGGTTTTTGCTAGGGGGCATCTCTATTTTCTTCTTAGCTCGGCTCCTTCGGTTCGGAGCTTAAAATTCAATTTGCCGTGTCAATCCCCGGGCTTTGAGAACGTACGGGAAACTTGGCCGTACTTGTACGATTCGGTTAACTTGTAATCTCAGGATAACTCAAATGTAAAGATCAAATAAAATCCAACTATTTATTTTTTTTTATTCTGAAGGAGGTTTTGTAGTTTAGGTACATACTAGTTTAAGTCAATGATTAGTTTTGAACACCATGGTTTTGTTTTGGTGCTGCAATGTAGTTAGACCGGAACCTACTGCTTATGAAGACTCTTAACGGCTATATATGGGGTTGTGGAGCTCAGTCTGTTAGACATTCGTCCAGCATGCGGGAGGTCCAAGGTTCGGGTCCGGGCATAGCCTAAATAATTGCCGACCTATAAACGGCTCATGCATCCAAAAATGTCGACAAATACCCCCCGTACATGGGGTGCACGCTAAATATCCTTCCAAGAACTGACGCTGCGTACGCTGTCGCCCTTAACGGTGGCGATGGGTGGTTACTCAGATGTCAGCTCTTCACTTGACTATTTTTCTAAAATACGACGCTCGTCGCCAATAGCCCTCGTGTAGCTCTAGTGTGATGATAATTCAAACTAAACTAAACCTAACTGCTATAAAAATGTTTTGATGAAGAGTATTTAATATCTAATATATAAAACTCTCCAATGAGGCTGTAAATAAGATCCTTGTCCGGTTTAGTAAAAAATCAGTTTAATAGATGATCTAAGTTAATATTATAGTTTGACTTAGCTGCAGTACATTGATCCCCATCAAACGCAATCTCATATTGACATCCACGCTAGATGGCGTTTACTAAAGAGTTACTATTACTAGTTACTATACCCGTTATTCTAACACAGTTTTTAGAATACGGGTCTTAGCATTACCAAGAATTGATGATGAAATTTTTCTCAATATTATCAATAAATGCTTGAATTCAGGTTTTCATTTCCAAAAACAAAACAAACAAAAAATGGTTTATCCGATTACCGAACGTATGGTGAATCATTTTGTCTACCCGTTACGACACTGGTGTGGTGAAACCAAGCAAAACAATTTTAACAGTGAAAGATGAAGAACAAGGTCTGTATAATTATAAGTAAATTAAATTAATTGTACCTGAATTGCAGTTATTTTTAATTTTCATATACTTCCATTTCTCGACAAAAGTCATGTCTTCAAGATAGATCCTTAAACCTTCCCTTACTGAAACGCCCCAAAACGCCCGAACTACTAAGGATTCGATAAAGTTATGCCTATCAAACATTGCGAGGAAGCAAAAATCTTTCGTAACAAAAGGTTTGAATACCTGCCCCCCCCCCCCCAATGAAAGCCCTACAACCCTAACTACAAATAACTACAAAGTTAAGACACTTATGCCTCTTTTCCTCCGAATCAACAGTTATGATCCTGCGAAGAAATATGTCAGACTATTTGGAAAGAGTTATTATACTCTTATAGAAACTTAATAGAGTTTTTCGTCTTTCATAAAAATTGTAAGATTGTCCTCAGGTTTCAATGTGATTTTTCTTCCTCAAAAGAAAAGGTAATGATTTTTTAAAATTGGCGAAGTTGGTGTAACTTTAATAATAACCATCAGAAATTGAATTCCATGTATTAGTGTTACATATAATGAAAAACATGAAGAAGTTTCTTGTGAAAAGAAAAGGCTATATTAAAAAATCAGTTTAACACTACACTTTTAGTTGTAATTACTACAACTATTACAAATTTGCTGACTAAATTGTAACCCAAAATTTGTATGTTTGTGTTATTTATATAAAAATATAATTATTAAAAAGTAACTTTTAAGTAAAATTCTTAAAAAAAGAAATAAAAGTAATGAAACGATATTCATTAAATATAATTTATTTTTAAGGATAAAGTAATAAATATTTTTATGTGAAATTTTTTCTATATGTCTATCAAATAAGCATTGAATTTCATACATAAAAATGATTTCACCTCTGAAGCTTTATTAATGCGATATAAATATGAGACTGTTTGCTTAGTATTGATTTCTTGAAGCCATATTTTTATTTGCATAAATAAATCGTTATTTATTTTTGTTACTTATTGTAAATGTAAGCTTGACATTACGTTTAAAATATTTGTAATGACATTTATCGCATATGATACGAAAAAAAATAAAGTATTTTAAATGAATTTAATTTATTCAATGTCTGCTTATAGTTAGAGATAAAATGAAAAAAAATAACATAGGATATTCTAAGAAAAAATATTTTCAAGCACACAATAAATAAAACTATAAAAATACATTATAAACGATCATTATGTTTATAAAAGTAGAAATAAAAATATTTGTATGTAAAACTCATTTTAAATTGTGTTCTTGATAAATAATATTTTGTTTTAAACACGTAAGCTTTTATCGAATATTTTTTTGTCACATGGTACTCTATACAAATATTTTTAACCATATTTAAAAATAGCATAGCTTTACCTGTCTATAAAACTTTTCTTAAAGAAAACTTTTGAAATTACAAGATGATGCTAAACATTTTGGTGATAAATGAGAAATAAATTGTTTTTTAAAATGACGTCGGTATCATTTAAAATCCATTATTTTTGTACAAGGATAAAACAAAAGCTTTGGAAAAATACCACTGAAAAATCTGTTTTTTTTTATATTAAATGGAAATAAAAAAATAAATCGTTTTTATATAATATTTACTGTTATACTTTATAAAAGTTGATTTGTAAAAAATTATCGATAAAATTCATTATATAAATGCATAGCATGTAAAATATTTGTAACTTGATTTCTTGGTACATTTAACTTTAAAAAAATAATTTGTAAAAATGTTACGATAAAAATAAAAAAAACACAGATTATGTATAAAAAACGAGTAATTAATCAGAAATGATATTTTTAAAATCATATATATCTTAAAACACTTTACTTTATTATAAATGAGTTATGGTCAAAGCAATAATATTTAAAAATATTCAATATTTGTTTTTCTTTACAAGATAGTAAGTTTTAATTTTACTTTAACTTTTTTTTTACAGATTTATTTTTATAGGAAAAAGATAAAACTTTTGCTATAAATATAAAATAATTGACGTTTTTATTTAATATTTACTGTTATACTCTGCAAAAGTTAATTTGTAAAAATTATTGATAAAATTCATTATATAAATGCATCTCATGTAAAATATCTGTAACTAAAACTTCATTTCTTGATACATTTCACTTAATAAAAATAATTTCTAAAAATGCGAGGATAAAAATAAAAAATATATACAAATTATGTTTGAAAACTAGTAATTTATCAGAAATGATGTTTTTTAAATATATTTAAGAAAACACACATTACCTAATTACAAATGAGTTTTTGTAAAGCCATGCAATCTAAAAATATTCAATATTTTTCTCTTAATAATAATTAAGATGTAATAATAATAATTAAATGAATATAATTTTACCTTAACTTTTTTATGAATTTATTTTTACATGAAAAATATAAAACTTTTATAATATAAGTAAAACAATTGACTCTTATTGCATACCTAACTTTTTAAAATTTAGTTATTCTATGCAAAAAATATAAAATGTACTACACAAACAAGAACAGAAATAAAGAATTGTTTTTCAAGACATGCCTAATCCCAGTGGATCTTTCATACTACTCCAATGCACTTAACCCTCGCAAGATCTCAAGCGCGCCAAGATATGCAAGACTGCACCAAATCCTTGCATTTGACAAGTCCCGCGCAACCATACATAATATATAAGTCTAACGTTGTTGCTCATGTGCGCGATATGCATTGAGTTGACATCGATGCAACTGACAACGTTCGGTATTATAGGAAATTGTTTGTTCAAACAATGCGCATATCATAGAATGAATTGGAAATTTGTCTACAAAAATTGCATGTAATTTAAGAGAGACTGTCAATCCCATAGAGCCAATGCATTGGGTTTGAAATCACAACTTTTGCAAAAGAATAGATTTGCCATGTTATCACATTTTCATCAAGACTGGGGATCATCACAACATCAATTTGAAATAAAATTGAAAAGAAAATAACATCCGGTTGTTTAATTATTAATTGATAAAGTTTTAAAATCACGTTGCCATCTGCTGTATATTTTTGGCATTTTATAACTTCAAAAATATATAATTAAACAACTAGATAACATTTTCGTTTCAAATTTGTTTCACTTCGATGTTAAGTTGATTCCCATACCTGGGGAAAAAGGGCTAACATGACAAAGCAATGCTTCTGTGAAAGTTATGACACCAAAACTAATTCATTAACTCTATTTGACTGACAATCTTTCTTCATTAGATACAAATTGTGAATATTTGTCGAATACCATATCGCCATTACAACCTTTATTGAACTTTCATAGTAGTCATTTTAGCACATTCTACTACTGAAGTTGATCATGGATAGCTTTAATTTAATAATTCAAAATTAAAACTACATGAAAACTTTTTTCTTTAATAATTGTTTATTCAATTAAATTTCTTTCTAGATAGCAGCATTGTAGACATTTGTAAAACTTATTTTCTCTAAAAAAATGTTTTTTAGTAGCTGAATCGGCAATGTGGTAAAATATTTTATCAAACTTTTGGAATTCAGACTATTTTACAGGTATTGGTATCTGTAATCTCGGAAATGGTTAAACCTGAATACGAAAATATTGATGTAACATTTCATCAGAAAATCATTGCAGCTATTAGGAGCCATATTTAGTGAAACCATGAATGAAAATTGAGTAACAGTGTAGATTGCATGATTTTAAAAAGTCAAGAGAAAATGAACTACCATATTTTTAATTAAAATTATAATATTTATTGGAAAAGTAATAGGATAAGTATATTAAAGCATAAGGCGAATTACCACCGCAATTTAGCTGCCTCAGTGCTATTTAAGACATACGTTATAATTAAGAACCACAATCAAGTGACGTCCCGACATTTGAGTAGGCACCCAAGGTAATTTGTATCAGGGCAACATTGTAAACTTGGAACCTACTTAACGTGCTCTCCCTCTACACGAATTGTTCCTCGTTATACTTCTGGGCTGCAAGGTTGTTCAGATTTCGTCAGTTATCCGGGTCATGCCCGGCGCTGAACCTGGGCCCTTTCTCATAACAAGGAAGTGCCTTACAAACTGGATTTCTCTGCCCCTTTTTTAGAATTGTAAGATTTTTTTAAAACCTAGAATGATGGACATTAAATCAATTGAATGAAATTGAACTACTACATTTTAAAACGAAATTTTAACATATGTTTTAATATTTAAATAAAATTCATCAAAGAGTTTTTTCCCTCAATAAAATGGCATCAATCCTTCAAAGTCCTGACGATCATTTAAATGAATGTTTTGCTTTACTTTACAGTAACTAAATAATTTGTTTTTAAAACTTACAAGCAAAACTGGTTCCTCTAGCGTAGCGTCAATTGAAGGGTACAATTGAAAAACCACTTGATGTCGTAGAAGGCTCTCCTCAACAGGCCTCTTTGGCGATGATTGTGAAAAATCGTCTAAACTGGTACAAAGAAACCGGTTATTCGCTTTGTTTTTCTTTCTAGTCAACCCTGATTCACGCCAGAGATCAAGACACGTTTGTACCGCGAGTGAAGAACCAAAAGAAAAACCGGTTCGCCAATGTCCGCCAAGCTGATACAGATGGTGAGACTAATAAAAAATCAAGTGGTTCTTCCCGTGTACTCTTCAATTGAATCCATACAAAAAAAGTCAGTTACTTCACTGGCAAACCAATGTTATGACATGCCAAGGACTGAAGAGCTGGACTAGGTTCGAAAGGTACTTATCCCCCTCTGTCAAGTCGAGTTTGCCAAGCAACATCTTTTATCTGCACCCTGAAGTTTTTTTCTGAGTGAGAATCTTGTTATTGGGGGGTTTCTACGCCAAGTTTAGTTTTGTCGCCAACTCAGAGCATTTCAAAAAATAACCTTAACCCTCTAATGCATGAATTTTTATTTTCATCCCAAAAAATATATATGTATTCTTAATACTCACACATTATGGGAAAAATACTAAAAAATTTTTTAACTGCATTATAATTTAAATAATTTCAATTTGTAAAATTTTTTCTATATGACAAAAACCAACTGCAAAATTCCAATTTTGATAACAATGACTAGAAAACAACTAAAATATTTCAAAATAACCCTTTTTAATTATGATTAATTTTTCAAAACAATTTATTAGTATTTAGTACTAATATTATTATTCTTTAAATATTGCCAAAAACGTAATTTCACAAAAGTTAATAACCTCACTCTTTACTTTTGAATACAATTTTACTACTGTCATCTATGATGATTATTTTTAACTAAAACTTTAAAATGAAATGTAACAGATGATAAAAACACAGATTTGTCTTGTAGGAGCTCCAATTTAATAGAATAACGTGGATTATGTTACTTGTTAACAAACGGTAACAGTATGCATTAGAGGGTTAAAATGTAAGAAAACACTTCTTATACATATTAGAAGAAGTTGGGAGCAATTATAAAATTAAGAGAAGGTTAAATCAATAAAGAAATTTGACTGCTTGCAATTTTCTTAGTGTTGGGAAAAATATATCGCATACAATTTGGAAATATTCCATATTTTTTAGTCACAAATAGCGGTTAATATTACTACTCTTAAAGGGAATAGAATAAAATAAATGCTAGTTTTAAGGTTTACATTTTTATACGACGAATGACGTCGTAATTTACATCACAATATGATTCCTTGCCCATTCCTATTATGTATCGAGGAAATGGCAAAAAGTGTTCTATATTAAAAAAAAAGCGCAATTTTATATTTACATGTAAGCCTTTATTAAGCAATGCTGACAACTTACAGCTCAGTATTAATTTTAGCGAAGCTTTCATTGTCTTTTGGTTTTTCATAGATAATTATATTTAAGGTTGAGCAATATTACAACATTTTATTTGAGCAATATTTACATTATATTTGAGCAATATTTACCGCAAAACAAATGAATTTAAAAAACGATAAGGAATAATTAATATTTTTTTTGAAAAAAATAAATTTAAAATAAATTTCTATAAATAATTGAATGTTTAATGGCGACGAATAAAAAATTGGCGACAAACCCCTCCAACTATAAGTTCACGGGTTTTTTAGTATTTCACAAAGTTTTCTTGCAAGAATAAATATTTTAGAATATTTAGAGAGATATCTCTACGAAGTTTGTTTTAATATACAAAAAAGCTTGTTGCGTGAGTTTTTTTTCTACGTTTTATACGCGAAAAGTTTGTTTTGTTAAAGGGTTTAAGTGAAATTTTGTGTTAGGTTTGAAAAGGATTTATTTTTGGAAGTGAGATCAACACTTAAATATTTCTTTTGAAAAGTATTTTTGAAAAGAATCTGACACGATTATTTTTTGCTGTTTGGTTTATTTTTTATTTGCTAAAATGATGTATAAAAGGACAAAAAAATTTAATGTATGTTGCTAGAGTTTAGATGTTTTGAAAAGTTAGTCATCAAAATTTATTTTATTAGTTAAGTTATTTAAATTTCGACGTCCGTCGCTAATAGCTTCCATTTAGCTCTAGTGCGACGATAATTCAAAACTAAACTAAATTAAATTTATTTTACGAATTTTTCAGTTTTGTGGCCTGGCATTCACTTACATTGATAGTTTGATTTATGTTCTTGTTACTTCATATTTTTACTTCATACTTAAGCTTTTCGGTAATTAAATCATTTTATGCATACTTATCATAGTTAAAGTATTACATTGGAAGATCACGTGATCTTCAATGCTAACGAAGGGACGCGCATGGAGACCAGAATTGGAAGGCCATTAGTTCAGTGTTGCCACCACTTTAGGAAGTCGTTTTTTTTTTGTAATTTTAGAACTAAATGGTATTTTGTCGTAGTATTTTTCTTTATAATTTGGTGGCAACCCTGGCCCCTTTCCACCACATTAAGACGAAGAACAATACGACGGATTTAACCCTTTCAGGCCCAAATATTTGCTACACTACAGAAACTTCTGATATTCATAAAATAAGCTTATTTTAGGTCAAATATACAAGTTCCATAAGAAAAAAAATCATTTAAATTTTTTATATGGTTTTTGAAGTAATGCCAAAATTCTTTAACTGTGGAAAACAACAAAATAAAAATATATATTAACTAAAAACACTTTGAGTTACATATTTTAAGGCATCTGAAAATATTATTAAAAAATTTAGTAATTATTTTAACAAAATAGTTTAAATTGTGTTTAAAGTATGTGGAACTGAAGTGAACTTATAAAAAATCAGGTGAAACGCTTGTTGGCTATTTTCTGAATAAAAAGAAATAGTAGTTCTGACTTCTATTGAGATTAATGTAAAATATGTCTAAAGTGTGAAGAATCGAATGATGTGTGTTTGCATGTCATAACGAGACATAAACATTTTGAAAAAAAATATTGAAAGTGATGATGCCAAATGGCATCACTGGGACTGAAAGGGTTAACGTGCACCAGTCACCATTATCGCGCACGGGGGTCTTTGGAAGGCAGCGAGAGTCAAACACGCAACCTTACGGATGACAATCCAATACCTTACCGACCGGATATCCTTCTGTTAAATGTAGTGCGTTTCAAGCACCTCACAACCCCTACTATACAAGTTACGTAATATTTTTTTAAAATAAAAACTAGGTAAGTTCCCTAATTGTTCATAAAACATTTTTGGATACTGCGACTCCTTCAATAAGTGTTCGTAAAAAGTCATTCATTAAAAATTCCTTACAAACACCTGTTTCGAATAAACAAAATAAATAAAATCCATTTCTAAATCATGTTTCGCGTGTGGGCAAATCCGTGAATTAGCATGATAAAAAAAAAAGCAAGAATTTAAAATCAAATTCTATTAACACAACTAGCATCCCACCACATTAAACTAAACAAACATTATTTAAATCTGATAAATTATAAATATATTTATTCAATCTAATTAAAAACCATCATCGTTATTTTTTAGGTAAATATCATTAGTAGAAATTGAAAGTGTTTTTTTAAACATCTATTAGATAAAAGCAATCCATTTAGTTTGAAGAACGTTAGACAAAAAATAAAAAATATAACATCCACACTTCTTTATATTTACTTTTCACCAAAAAAAAACCATGTATAGTAAATTAAAAAAAAGGACTTTAAACAAACACGATACACTAAGGAGCAGATGAATAATTAAATTTCGTTTGTAGATAAAGATTTGAAATAAAAAACACATTTTTTTTTTTGGTTTTACAGAGTTGGATCTGTAAATTAGTCAATTGAGTTATTTTTTTACGTGAATGTTTAAAAATTATGCGGCAATTTCAATATGCTTTATTGTTAGAAATTTCTACTACAGGAAATAATTAAAAACAGGACCGGAACATTCATGGAAATATATAAAGAAAGCTGAAGATCATGGCAATGTATCAATTAAACAATGACAATTCCTTGAACAGTTTACTCTTTTCAATGTGGAAGATCATGGATAAAAAAAAACAATGAAAATCATCACGGATCAAATAATCAATGACACAACAAATGTATCAATTAAACAATGTCAACATTCCTTGAATTGTTTACTATTTTCAATGTGGAAGATCTTGACAATGGATCAATTATACATTGTCAACAATCCTTGAATAGTTTACTCTTCTCAATGTGGAAGATTATGGCAATGGATTAATTAAACAATGACAACAATCCTTGAACAGTTTACTCTTTTCAATGTGGAGGATCATGGATAAAAAAACAATGAAAATCATCATGGATCAAAAAATCAATGACACAACGAATGTATCAATTAAACAATGTCAACAATCCTTGAATAGTTTACTCTTCTCAATGTGGAAGATTATGGTAGTGGATTAATTAAACAAAGACAACAATTCTTGAATAGTTTACTCTTTTCAATGTGGAAGATCATGGATAAAAAAACAATGAAAATCACCATGGATAAAAAAATCAATGACACATAACAAATGTATCAATTGCCGGCCCGTTGGCGCAATGGTTAGTGTTCTAGCGTTTGGAGCTGTTTTTGGGGAATCATGGAGCAATCATTTTGTCTACCCGTTACGACACTGGTGTGGTGAAACCAAGCAAAACAATTTTAACAGTGAAAGATGAAGAACAAGGTCTGTATAATTATAAGTAAATTAAATTAATTGTACCTGAATTGCAGTTATTTTTAATTTTCATATACTTCCATTTCTCGACAAAAGTCATGTCTTCAAGATAGATCCTTAAACCTTCCCTTACTGAAACGCCCCAAAACGCCCGAACTACTAAGGATTCGATAAAGTTATGCCTATCAAACATTGCGAGGAAGCAAAAATCTTTCGTAACAAAAGGTTTGAATACCTGCCCCCCCCCCCCCCCAATGAAAGCCCTACAACCCTAACTACAAATAACTACAAAGTTAAGACACTTATGCCTCTTTTCCTCCGAATCAACAGTTATGATCCTGCGAAGAAATATGTCAGACTATTTGGAAAGAGTTATTATACTCTTATAGAAACTTAATAGAGTTTTTCGTCTTTCATAAAAATTGTAAGATTGTCCTCAGGTTTCAATGTGATTTTTCTTCCTCAAAAGAAAAGGTAATGATTTTTTAAAATTGGCGAAGTTGGTGTAACTTTAATAATAACCATCAGAAATTGAATTCCATGTATTAGTGTTACATATAATGAAAAACATGAAGAAGTTTCTTGTGAAAAGAAAAGGCTATATTAAAAAATCAGTTTAACACTACACTTTTAGTTGTAATTACTACAACTATTACAAATTTGCTGACTAAATTGTAACCCAAAATTTGTATGTTTGTGTTATTTATATAAAAATATAATTATTAAAAAGTAACTTTTAAGTAAAATTCTTAAAAAAAGAAATAAAAGTAATGAAACGATATTCATTAAATATAATTTATTTTTAAGGATAAAGTAATAAATATTTTTATGTGAAATTTTTTCTATATGTCTATCAAATAAGCATTGAATTTCATACATAAAAATGATTTCACCTCTGAAGCTTTATTAATGCGATATAAATATGAGACTGTTTGCTTAGTATTGATTTCTTGAAGCCATATTTTTATTTGCATAAATAAATCGTTATTTATTTTTGTTACTTATTGTAAATGTAAGCTTGACATTACGTTTAAAATATTTGTAATGACATTTATCGCATATGATACGAAAAAAAATAAAGTATTTTAAATGAATTTAATTTATTCAATGTCTGCTTATAGTTAGAGATAAAATGAAAAAAAATAACATAGGATATTCTAAGAAAAAATATTTTCAAGCACACAATAAATAAAACTATAAAAATACATTATAAACGATCATTATGTTTATAAAAGTAGAAATAAAAATATTTGTATGTAAAACTCATTTTAAATTGTGTTCTTGATAAATAATATTTTGTTTTAAACACGTAAGCTTTTATCGAATATTTTTTTGTCACATGGTACTCTATACAAATATTTTTAACCATATTTAAAAATAGCATAGCTTTACCTGTCTATAAAACTTTTCTTAAAGAAAACTTTTGAAATTACAAGATGATGCTAAACATTTTGGTGATAAATGAGAAATAAATTGTTTTTTAAAATGACGTCGGTATCATTTAAAATCCATTATTTTTGTACAAGGATAAAACAAAAGCTTTGGAAAAATACCACTGAAAAATCTGTTTTTTTTATATTAAATGGAAATAAAAAAATAAATCGTTTTTATATAATATTTACTGTTATACTTTATAAAAGTTGATTTGTAAAAAATTATCGATAAAATTCATTATATAAATGCATAGCATGTAAAATATTTGTAACTTGATTTCTTGGTACATTTAACTTTAAAAAAATAATTTGTAAAAATGTTACGATAAAAATAAAAAAAACACAGATTATGTATAAAAAACGAGTAATTAATCAGAAATGATATTTTTAAAATCATATATATCTTAAAACACTTTACTTTATTATAAATGAGTTATGGTCAAAGCAATAATATTTAAAAATATTCAATATTTGTTTTTCTTTACAAGATAGTAAGTTTTAATTTTACTTTAACTTTTTTTTTACAGATTTATTTTTATAGGAAAAAGATAAAACTTTTGCTATAAATATAAAATAATTGACGTTTTTATTTAATATTTACTGTTATACTCTGCAAAAGTTAATTTGTAAAAATTATTGATAAAATTCATTATATAAATGCATCTCATGTAAAATATCTGTAACTAAAACTTCATTTCTTGATACATTTCACTTAATAAAAATAATTTCTAAAAATGCGAGGATAAAAATAAAAAATATATACAAATTATGTTTGAAAACTAGTAATTTATCAGAAATGATGTTTTTTAAATATATTTAAGAAAACACACATTACCTAATTACAAATGAGTTTTTGTAAAGCCATGCAATCTAAAAATATTCAATATTTTTCTCTTAATAATAATTAAGATGTAATAATAATAATTAAATGAATATAATTTTACCTTAACTTTTTTATGAATTTATTTTTACATGAAAAATATAAAACTTTTATAATATAAGTAAAACAATTGACTCTTATTGCATACCTAACTTTTTAAAATTTAGTTATTCTATGCAAAAAATATAAAATGTACTACACAAACAAGAACAGAAATAAAGAATTGTTTTTCAAGACATGCCTAATCCCAGTGGATCTTTCATACTACTCCAATGCACTTAACCCTCGCAAGATCTCAAGCGCGCCAAGATATGCAAGACTGCACCAAATCCTTGCATTTGACAAGTCCCGCGCAACCATACATAATATATAAGTCTAACGTTGTTGCTCATGTGCGCGATATGCATTGAGTTGACATCGATGCAACTGACAACGTTCGGTATTATAGGAAATTGTTTGTTCAAACAATGCGCATATCATAGAATGAATTGGAAATTTGTCTACAAAAATTGCATGTAATTTAAGAGAGACTGTCAATCCCATAGAGCCAATGCATTGGGTTTGAAATCACAACTTTTGCAAAAGAATAGATTTGCCATGTTATCACATTTTCATCAAGACTGGGGATCATCACAACATCAATTTGAAATAAAATTGAAAAGAAAATAACATCCGGTTGTTTAATTATTAATTGATAAAGTTTTAAAATCACGTTGCCATCTGCTGTATATTTTTGGCATTTTATAACTTCAAAAATATATAATTAAACAACTAGATAACATTTTCGTTTCAAATTTGTTTCACTTCGATGTTAAGTTGATTCCCATACCTGGGGAAAAAGGGCTAACATGACAAAGCAATGCTTCTGTGAAAGTTATGACACCAAAACTAATTCATTAACTCTATTTGACTGACAATCTTTCTTCATTAGATACAAATTGTGAATATTTGTCGAATACCATATCGCCATTACAACCTTTATTGAACTTTCATAGTAGTCATTTTAGCACATTCTACTACTGAAGTTGATCATGGATAGCTTTAATTTAATAATTCAAAATTAAAACTACATGAAAACTTTTTTCTTTAATAATTGTTTATTCAATTAAATTTCTTTCTAGATAGCAGCATTGTAGACATTTGTAAAACTTATTTTCTCTAAAAAAATGTTTTTTAGTAGCTGAATCGGCAATGTGGTAAAATATTTTATCAAACTTTTGGAATTCAGACTATTTTACAGGTATTGGTATCTGTAATCTCGGAAATGGTTAAACCTGAATACGAAAATATTGATGTAACATTTCATCAGAAAATCATTGCAGCTATTAGGAGCCATATTTAGTGAAACCATGAATGAAAATTGAGTAACAGTGTAGATTGCATGATTTTAAAAAGTCAAGAGAAAATGAACTACCATATTTTTAATTAAAATTATAATATTTATTGGAAAAGTAATAGGATAAGTATATTAAAGCATAAGGCGAATTACCACCGCAATTTAGCTGCCTCAGTGCTATTTAAGACATACGTTATAATTAAGAACCACAATCAAGTGACGTCCCGACATTTGAGTAGGCACCCAAGGTAATTTGTATCAGGGCAACATTGTAAACTTGGAACCTACTTAACGTGCTCTCCCTCTACACGAATTGTTCCTCGTTATACTTCTGGGCTGCAAGGTTGTTCAGATTTCGTCAGTTATCCGGGTCATGCCCGGCGCTGAACCTGGGCCCTTTCTCATAACAAGGAAGTGCCTTACAAACTGGATTTCTCTGCCCCTTTTTTAGAATTGTAAGATTTTTTTAAAACCTAGAATGATGGACATTAAATCAATTGAATGAAATTGAACTACTACATTTTAAAACGAAATTTTAACATATGTTTTAATATTTAAATAAAATTCATCAAAGAGTTTTTTCCCTCAATAAAATGGCATCAATCCTTCAAAGTCCTGACGATCATTTAAATGAATGTTTTGCTTTACTTTACAGTAACTAAATAATTTGTTTTTAAAACTTACAAGCAAAACTGGTTCCTCTAGCGTAGCGTCAATTGAAGGGTACAATTGAAAAACCACTTGATGTCGTAGAAGGCTCTCCTCAACAGGCCTCTTTGGCGATGATTGTGAAAAATCGTCTAAACTGGTACAAAGAAACCGGTTATTCGCTTTGTTTTTCTTTCTAGTCAACCCTGATTCACGCCAGAGATCAAGACACGTTTGTACCGCGAGTGAAGAACCAAAAGAAAAACCGGTTCGCCAATGTCCGCCAAGCTGATACAGATGGTGAGACTAATAAAAAATCAAGTGGTTCTTCCCGTGTACTCTTCAATTGAATCCATACAAAAAAAGTCAGTTACTTCACTGGCAAACCAATGTTATGACATGCCAAGGACTGAAGAGCTGGACTAGGTTCGAAAGGTACTTATCCCCCTCTGTCAAGTCGAGTTTGCCAAGCAACATCTTTTATCTGCACCCTGAAGTTTTTTTCTGAGTGAGAATCTTGTTATTGGGGGGTTTCTACGCCAAGTTTAGTTTTGTCGCCAACTCAGAGCATTTCAAAAAATAACCTTAACCCTCTAATGCATGAATTTTTATTTTCATCCCAAAAAATATATATGTATTCTTAATACTCACACATTATGGGAAAAATACTAAAAAATTTTTTAACTGCATTATAATTTAAATAATTTCAATTTGTAAAATTTTTTCTATATGACAAAAACCAACTGCAAAATTCCAATTTTGATAACAATGACTAGAAAACAACTAAAATATTTCAAAATAACCCTTTTTAATTATGATTAATTTTTCAAAACAATTTATTAGTATTTAGTACTAATATTATTATTCTTTAAATATTGCCAAAAACGTAATTTCACAAAAGTTAATAACCTCACTCTTTACTTTTGAATACAATTTTACTACTGTCATCTATGATGATTATTTTTAACTAAAACTTTAAAATGAAATGTAACAGATGATAAAAACACAGATTTGTCTTGTAGGAGCTCCAATTTAATAGAATAACGTGGATTATGTTACTTGTTAACAAACGGTAACAGTATGCATTAGAGGGTTAAAATGTAAGAAAACACTTCTTATACATATTAGAAGAAGTTGGGAGCAATTATAAAATTAAGAGAAGGTTAAATCAATAAAGAAATTTGACTGCTTGCAATTTTCTTAGTGTTGGGAAAAATATATCGCATACAATTTGGAAATATTCCATATTTTTTAGTCACAAATAGCGGTTAATATTACTACTCTTAAAGGGAATAGAATAAAATAAATGCTAGTTTTAAGGTTTACATTTTTATACGACGAATGACGTCGTAATTTACATCACAATATGATTCCTTGCCCATTCCTATTATGTATCGAGGAAATGGCAAAAAGTGTTCTATATTAAAAAAAAAGCGCAATTTTATATTTACATGTAAGCCTTTATTAAGCAATGCTGACAACTTACAGCTCAGTATTAATTTTAGCGAAGCTTTCATTGTCTTTTGGTTTTTCATAGATAATTATATTTAAGGTTGAGCAATATTACAACATTTTATTTGAGCAATATTTACATTATATTTGAGCAATATTTACCGCAAAACAAATGAATTTAAAAAACGATAAGGAATAATTAATATTTTTTTTGAAAAAAATAAATTTAAAATAAATTTCTATAAATAATTGAATGTTTAATGGCGACGAATAAAAAATTGGCGACAAACCCCTCCAACTATAAGTTCACGGGTTTTTTAGTATTTCACAAAGTTTTCTTGCAAGAATAAATATTTTAGAATATTTAGAGAGATATCTCTACGAAGTTTGTTTTAATATACAAAAAAGCTTGTTGCGTGAGTTTTTTTTCTACGTTTTATACGCGAAAAGTTTGTTTTGTTAAAGGGTTTAAGTGAAATTTTGTGTTAGGTTTGAAAAGGATTTATTTTTGGAAGTGAGATCAACACTTAAATATTTCTTTTGAAAAGTATTTTTGAAAAGAATCTGACACGATTATTTTTTGCTGTTTGGTTTATTTTTTATTTGCTAAAATGATGTATAAAAGGACAAAAAAATTTAATGTATGTTGCTAGAGTTTAGATGTTTTGAAAAGTTAGTCATCAAAATTTATTTTATTAGTTAAGTTATTTAAATTTCGACGTCCGTCGCTAATAGCTTCCATTTAGCTCTAGTGCGACGATAATTCAAAACTAAACTAAATTAAATTTATTTTACGAATTTTTCAGTTTTGTGGCCTGGCATTCACTTACATTGATAGTTTGATTTATGTTCTTGTTACTTCATATTTTTACTTCATACTTAAGCTTTTCGGTAATTAAATCATTTTATGCATACTTATCATAGTTAAAGTATTACATTGGAAGATCACGTGATCTTCAATGCTAACGAAGGGACGCGCATGGAGACCAGAATTGGAAGGCCATTAGTTCAGTGTTGCCACCACTTTAGGAAGTCGTTTTTTTTTTGTAATTTTAGAACTAAATGGTATTTTGTCGTAGTATTTTTCTTTATAATTTGGTGGCAACCCTGGCCCCTTTCCACCACATTAAGACGAAGAACAATACGACGGATTTAACCCTTTCAGGCCCAAATATTTGCTACACTACAGAAACTTCTGATATTCATAAAATAAGCTTATTTTAGGTCAAATATACAAGTTCCATAAGAAAAAAAATCATTTAAATTTTTTATATGGTTTTTGAAGTAATGCCAAAATTCTTTAACTGTGGAAAACAACAAAATAAAAATATATATTAACTAAAAACACTTTGAGTTACATATTTTAAGGCATCTGAAAATATTATTAAAAAATTTAGTAATTATTTTAACAAAATAGTTTAAATTGTGTTTAAAGTATGTGGAACTGAAGTGAACTTATAAAAAATCAGGTGAAACGCTTGTTGGCTATTTTCTGAATAAAAAGAAATAGTAGTTCTGACTTCTATTGAGATTAATGTAAAATATGTCTAAAGTGTGAAGAATCGAATGATGTGTGTTTGCATGTCATAACGAGACATAAACATTTTGAAAAAAAATATTGAAAGTGATGATGCCAAATGGCATCACTGGGACTGAAAGGGTTAACGTGCACCAGTCACCATTATCGCGCACGGGGGTCTTTGGAAGGCAGCGAGAGTCAAACACGCAACCTTACGGATGACAATCCAATACCTTACCGACCGGATATCCTTCTGTTAAATGTAGTGCGTTTCAAGCACCTCACAACCCCTACTATACAAGTTACGTAATATTTTTTTAAAATAAAAACTAGGTAAGTTCCCTAATTGTTCATAAAACATTTTTGGATACTGCGACTCCTTCAATAAGTGTTCGTAAAAAGTCATTCATTAAAAATTCCTTACAAACACCTGTTTCGAATAAACAAAATAAATAAAATCCATTTCTAAATCATGTTTCGCGTGTGGGCAAATCCGTGAATTAGCATGATAAAAAAAAAGCAAGAATTTAAAATCAAATTCTATTAACACAACTAGCATCCCACCACATTAAACTAAACAAACATTATTTAAATCTGATAAATTATAAATATATTTATTCAATCTAATTAAAAACCATCATCGTTATTTTTTAGGTAAATATCATTAGTAGAAATTGAAAGTGTTTTTTTAAACATCTATTAGATAAAAGCAATCCATTTAGTTTGAAGAACGTTAGACAAAAAATAAAAAATATAACATCCACACTTCTTTATATTTACTTTTCACCAAAAAAAAACCATGTATAGTAAATTAAAAAAAAGGACTTTAAACAAACACGATACACTAAGGAGCAGATGAATAATTAAATTTCGTTTGTAGATAAAGATTTGAAATAAAAAACACATTTTTTTTTTTGGTTTTACAGAGTTGGATCTGTAAATTAGTCAATTGAGTTATTTTTTACGTGAATGTTTAAAAATTATGCGGCAATTTCAATATGCTTTATTGTTAGAAATTTCTACTACAGGAAATAATTAAAAACAGGACCGGAACATTCATGGAAATATATAAAGAAAGCTGAAGATCATGGCAATGTATCAATTAAACAATGACAATTCCTTGAACAGTTTACTCTTTTCAATGTGGAAGATCATGGATAAAAAAAAACAATGAAAATCATCACGGATCAAATAATCAATGACACAACAAATGTATCAATTAAACAATGTCAACATTCCTTGAATTGTTTACTATTTTCAATGTGGAAGATCTTGACAATGGATCAATTATACATTGTCAACAATCCTTGAATAGTTTACTCTTCTCAATGTGGAAGATTATGGCAATGGATTAATTAAACAATGACAACAATCCTTGAACAGTTTACTCTTTTCAATGTGGAGGATCATGGATAAAAAAACAATGAAAATCATCATGGATCAAAAAATCAATGACACAACGAATGTATCAATTAAACAATGTCAACAATCCTTGAATAGTTTACTCTTCTCAATGTGGAAGATTATGGTAGTGGATTAATTAAACAAAGACAACAATTCTTGAATAGTTTACTCTTTTCAATGTGGAAGATCATGGATAAAAAAACAATGAAAATCACCATGGATAAAAAAATCAATGACACATAACAAATGTATCAATTGCCGGCCCGTTGGCGCAATGGTTAGTGTTCTAGCGTTTGGAGCTGCTGGGCTCAGGTTCGAATCCCGGTAAAGGCATGGATGTTTGTGCTTGTCAATAAATGTTATTATTTGTCTATGCGTTTTTGTCGTCCTTCTTTGTCTGTTGTGACTGTCTCTTCTGGCGAGCTGGGTAATGGGCTATAAAGCCTACACTCTCCTTTCTAGAGGGCGCAATCACTGTCATTTGTCATTCACAATGTATCAATTAAACAATGACAACATTCATTGAACAGTTTACTCTTTTCAATGTGGAAGATTATGGCAATGAATTAATTAAACAATGACAACAATCCTTGAATGGTGTACGTTTTGAATAATATAATATTTCCAATGACTTAAGTGATACAAAGCTATTTGTTAGTGCATTTAAGCCTAATTCCATAGCTCCATTAATACATTATTAAGTTAATGTTCTTTCCTTCTACTACCCAACGTCAGAATATTAGAATAATGAGAATAAAACATTTCAAACTTTGAAAGTTGCATTTATTTTTATACACAACTAAAGTTTCACAAATTCTTTTTGTTTTATTACATTTTATAAGATTTGTTAATGAAAATAACATAAAACAATTGGCTTGATTTTGCAAATTTACTTTTAAAATCAAAATATAAAAAAATCACAAAAATAGAATACATCCTAATGGTAGTTCACAAAATTAGAATAATGCATAAACAAATAAAATAAATTGCTCTTACAAGTTTTATTTGCAACTAATCAGTATTTGGTTGCATCGCCCCTAGCTTTTATCACATCTCGCAGTCGATCCGGCATACTTTCAACTAATTTTTTACAATGATCTTGGCTGATATCATACCAAGCACGGTTAACGAATTTTGTGAGTTCGTTCTGGTCCTTTGGAGCCAATATTTCAGTTTTTTCTTCATTAAGCCCCATATATTTTCTATAGGATTTAAATCAGGTGAATTCACGGGCCAAGGAAGTAGTTGTACTTCATTATCTTTCAGCCAAGACAAGGTGGCTTTCGATGTGTGACATGATGCGCTGTCTTGTTGGAAGACAAATTCCCCTTCAAATAGATCTTCAGAGGCAGGGATCATATATTTGTCAAGAACGGACTTGTACACTTCGGAATTAACAGTGCCTTTCAATACACAAAGCTTTCCTAAGCCATTGGCACTGAAACACCCCCAAACCATTATTGATGTGCTGAACTTAACTGTGCGTTTTAAGCACTGTTGCTGAAAAGCCTCTCGAGAAAAACGCCAAACACGGTGACCTTGTGGACCGACAGACACGCAAAATACTGATTCATCACTGAAAAGTACTTTGCCCCAATCTTGGGTGCCCCAAAGCAGCCTTTTTCGGCACCACAACAAACGTGCCCTTTTTTGTCTGGCACTAAGGAATGGCTTTTTCTTTGGAACACGTGATCAAAAGCCGATTTCAAGTATTCGACGTCGTGTAGTGCTGACTGAGGTATCAACTCCTGATTCTCGCCACTTCCTATTTATAAAATTCACTGACCTGAATCGATGTTTTTCAGTAATCCTTTTCAGACATCTCTCTTGCCTCTTGGTTGTTATTCGTTTGGCACCACATTTTTCGCGGGTATATTTAAATTTATTGTTCCTATAGTAGTCCTGAAGAATTTTACTCACAGTTCCTTGAGAGCAATTCACCTTCCTGGCTATTTTCTGTTGAGTCAGCCCCTCATTCCGTAACGTTAAAATTATATTCTTAGTAAGAATAGGGATATCTTTTTTTCGGCCCATTCTAAGCAACAACAACGGAAATTTTGTTTTCAATCATGGAACAGTACTGTCACTACTTCTAATACGTCGCTAGTTATATGAAATTTCAACACCACGTGGACCAATCACGTAAATGGACAAATATTCTAATTTTTTGGAACGCCTTTTATCATTATTCTAATAATATGATCTTTTTAAAATTTGATTTTATAAATTTGTATTTATTTTTATGTTTTGTGTAAACAATATATGGTTGATAGATATCTTTAAAATATATGCTAACTTCAAGGAGGCGTCTACTTTGCATATTCGGTAAGAAATGGTGTCTTTTTGATGAGAAAAACTCAAATATTTTTAATATTCTAATATTCTGACGTTGAGTAGTACTCTCAAGACTTAAGTATTTTGAGTAAGAGTTTGAGTTTTAAAGTATTTTTTCCATAAAATTCTTAGAGACCATCTTCAATGACTTATGACTTTCTTGGTGGGGGGCAAGATTGCCAAGCACTGCGACTTTAAGTCTATTGTACTAAGCCCAGAAATGACACAAGCACAAGAGACACACAAAGAAAGAGACGACACAAACACATAGACAAATAGACACACATAGACACAGCATTTATTGACAGTCACAAACATCCATGCCTGACCGGGATTCGAACCCGACCCCAGCAGCTCCAAAGGCTAGAATCCTAACGAGTGTGCCACCGGGGCGGCGACCATCTTCAATAAAATCAGTTGATTATGGGTTACAGCATTTTCAAACATTTTGCAAAATGCAGAAAGTCTATAAAAAACAACCTAAAAAAAACTCATTTTTCTAAATCACTTTTATTCCCTGCTTTCATTTAAAGTACACAAAAGCTATTTAAAATTTAAGTACAACTTGATAAAAACGCTAGAAAACGATACCATTCAATAAATAGACTTTTCCTGATTTTTTTAATTCACCTGAATTGATTCTCCAAATTAAATTTTTTTTTGCGGAATAAGAGTTTCCATTGGAAGAATGGCAGCACTTAAATATTCACAAAAAACTACAAGCCGATTCAATATACCTAATTTGCTAGGATAATAATCTTTTAGTATTTTTCCTTAGAAATACTTTTTTTATTTCTTAAGAAATTAAGTATATTATTGTGGTTGTCGACTCATTAGTTGTAGTGTTGTTTCATAAAAAATAAAGCTAAAATGAGGTTTATTTGCTATATGTAAGGGAACAGATATTTTTTGGAACCATGAATAAAGCTTTTTTTATCCATTGAAATTGTTTTTAATACATACTTAAATTTTTTGCACATTTAAAAATACTTTTTTTGTTATTTATGTACAAGCCAAAGTAATAAAGATAATTGCTTAAGAATATAAATATGCTGTAGAAGTAATTACTTTATTTTTAACTTATAGGATAGGAAACACAAAAGGTATAAAAAATTGACGTTTTTATTGAAACCTATATAGGTCTCACTTAACATTTTAAATAAATTGAAAGGAAATATTTTTTCAAATCACTATTAGGCTTTTTCTGAAAATCTGTTTAATTATACTCTCGCAGGAAAAAATTATTTATAAATATATCAAACAAATAACTTTTAAATATTTTTCCTTCACGGTTTAAAATAAAAGGTTTATTTAATATAAATATAAAAACTAATATTTCATGACAAATAATTTTTCAAAATCATAACATTAAAAACCACTATTCAATTCACTCAGAAATAAATTACCTAAACTGCGAAAAATAACTTAACAAAATTAAGAAGATAAAACAACCAAAATTCCCTAAACTAATATATAAAATCTGAATAATTTGATAATAATAAACAAAAGAAAAGTAACATGTATAATGTCTGCGGCTATAGCTTAAAAAATTATGAGATGATTTATTTTTAAGAAATTATCAAAATATCGTATAATTACCTTTTATAAACTGATGTAATTTTATTTATAAGTTGATTTTTTTCGCCCTTAGACAATTGATAGAAAGAAATTAAGTAACATGTGGTTTCTATTTGCTTAAAATTTGCAATGGAATTTAAATATTTAGTGTAAAAACTAGTTTATTTAGCTGTTCAACTTAACATCTAACTTCTAGTATTTAATTATTAAAATATAATTTTTATTTGTTCTAGTGTCTAGACAATTGAAGAAAAAAGTCATTATTATTTTTTAGACCTATTTTATATAAATATTAAAAACAAATAGTTAATAAAAATTTATTCAGTTATTGAATTTAATGTACGTTTGAATCCCAAGATTATATTTTCTATTTTGTGTCAATATTGTATGTCATGCTAAGGGAATTTTTTAATAATAGAACTATTATAATAATGTTATTATAAGAGCCGTTATTTTTGTAATAAGTGCCAGATTTTGTTATTTTTTGTTTTGGTCCTCTTCTTTTTGTTTATAATCTGAAATGTTGCTATTTTACCTGATGATTTCAATTGTATAATTGTATGTGTTGTCTAGAATTCAAGGGAGCCCCTTGGCAAACAAGATATTCTGTCCTTCGAAAAATAAAAGTTTCTTCTTTTATTATTATTATTATTAATTTATATTAATATTGGTCGGTACTTGTGGGTTAGTTAAGGTATACATTGTATATTTTTAATTGAATAGAACAGAAAAACATTTTTCTTCAAATATTAATTTCTTAGTTTTGAAAAAATTAGTATAGCTTTAGGTAGAAAACAAATTGCAAAAGTTGTACCATCATCTATGTTTTAGAGTCATGAAGTGGAATAAAGAAAGTGGATTAACCGCTTAAGACCCAAACAAAATCCATAGCTACACGTTTTTTTAATTGTGTTTAATAGTTACTAGGGATACGCCTTAAACTCTAAAAATGCTCATTTTTTGTGCTGTAAATGCAACAAAAAAGGCCGTATCACTCATTTTTGGTAAACATATTATTTCATCATTGTTTGCATTAATTAACGCGGTAATCATTTGTGGGGAGGTTTTTAAAAAATGTCTCCAAATGGGAACGTCCAATTGTAAGAGGTTAAAGTGTTGCGAAATGGCAACATTGTACCCTGGATGTTTAACAGTATTATTATGATATTGAAATTTGAACTAAAACTATTCTTAAAGTTATTTTCATTAATAATTAAAAAAAACTTCCTTAAAATCTACATTCAAATTCTGTTGATAATTTATTTGCGAATATTTTAAAATTAAACTAAACGTCAAAAGCTTGTCTTGAAAAAATGTATATCAGTTTATAAATAAATATTACTTCCCAAATTGTAAATACCAAAATTAAACATATATTTTTCTTCTTCGTAAAAAAGTCCTTTCAATTTTTTTATGAACATGTAATCAATTTTAGACCTCGGAAAGGTAAAAGGTTTCAAACTTTTTTTAATGAAAAATTAATTAGTTTCCTTTAATTAAAACGTGATGCAATTCTTAACTCTCATACATTTTCGCAATGTAATTAACTCTGATAAAATATTTTTTAAAAAATATCTAAAAAAAATTGACTTTAATTAATATCTAAACATTCCATAACTATCAGCAAATATTTCAAAACATTGTTACATCAAAACCAAAAACAACACTTACCCTATAAATAGAACAAAAACCTTAACAAATACAAGATAACAGTAGTTAGATTGTCTGTAATAGTTAACCATATTTACGCAAAGCATAACAATACATTGTGATGTCGCTATAATGAGTTTTCACAGCCATTTTAACTCTTTCCAATCACTTTTTGGGGTAAAATTAGAAATGGCCCATTACACGTCATATTAAGGAAAACTGAGTGACATTTATTAAATTGGCCCATCAATAAAACTGAAATTTGATTGGCTGGTTTGGTAAGGCGGTAACTGTCATATGTCCGTTGGTTAGGTTTAGCCTCTTGCGACCTGGCGTCCTCATTTGGGGACATTTTTTTAAAACCTCCCCACAAACAATTAACCCGCTAATTAGTTCCCGAATTGACCTGGTTCGACAGATTAAGATTCAAATATCAGTTTTCAGTCTTTGATTGCAGGTATCAGTCATTTTTTTAAATAAAGAATAAAAATGAACTAGTACGACATTAAAGTTCTTATAAAAAATTATCGTAATTTTTTTTCGAACTTTTTAAAAAGTTCCCTTAGCAGTTTTTTAAAGACATTTTGCATTAAAAACAGTGTTAAAATCATATGTAAACTACAAATAAGTGATACGATCTTTTTTGTTATACTTATAGCACAGAATATGTGTATTTTTAGAGTTTAAGGTTTATAAACTATTAAGCAAAATTCTTTTTAAAAATTTCTTTGAAAAACATACTTTTTAACATAGATTTGTAAGAAAGTATCTTTAGATTAAGGGGGTCTGGCACCTCCATAGAAGCCCATGTTAAATTGTCCAACTTTGGGGGCATCTCAAGAATTAACTAATTAATATATCCATTTCAAATTTTCACAGTTTCATCTATAGACATTTTTAAGTATTTTAACACAAGATTATTTTGAAAAACTAAAAACTAGATTAAATATGATTTTTTTTAAATATCGTTGAAGAATGTCAATATTTTTAACCTAAAAGATTTTTTTTAAAAAAAAGTAAAAACTTTACAGACTATTCCCTGCGTTAAAATGTTTAAATATACTTGTGAATTACACATAAAAAAATTCAAGTATTTAAATGAATAACATTTTTAGTTATGTGCCCCCAAACATTCACATGATTCAAAAATTGTAAAACCGAGAAAAACCAATTTAAAGTTTTTATTGTTAACTCATTTCCTTACGAAGGATTTTTGCTTCCTCGTAATATTTGATTGGAATAACATTATCGGATCCTTAGTCGTTCGGCCGATCTGGGCAGTTTCACTAAAGAAAGGGTAAAATAAAATTGTCTTTAATGTCAAAAATATTTTTCCAATCATCTTAAAACTTTGTGACATTATTAATAAAGGTTGATATAGTATTTTAAGCCACTAATTTTTTTTTTTAATTTTTTCAATGATTTTGAGGTGCCAGACCCCCTTAAGAATATGCGTGTGGGATTTTGCTCGGGTCTTAAAAGGAAATGCCTGTTAACTCTTAAGAATAGCATTAAGATGTAAAACTTGTTTCATGAAAGTGTACGGAAGATACATGTTTGTCAAGCTGAAACAGGGCATCGGAAAACTAGTAATAAAATTGAATTACAGCCAGCCATTCTGTAAAATGAGATACTTTTATTCGAGATAAAAACTCATTTTTGTTACTTTTTGAAGCAATTATTATGGTTTTGTCAGTAATGGTTAGGGTGTTAATTAGATTTTCGCATTACGCAAGTGAAATTGAATGGTTCTTGTTTCAAGGTGGTTTTATGGTAATAAGTTTGTGTCTTTTGGAATTTTTGTTTTCCAATTCAGAAAGTATAATTTGTAAAGTGATAAAAATGCAAAATTATTAATTACTAAATTTTTTTGGGTCTTTAAAAGTAGTTTTTAAAACCTAAATTTTAATAAAATGGCTTCATTTTGGTTATAGTTTGACATAAAAGCATTGAGTTAGAAGGAAATTGGAGTGAAGTGACAGCAAGCCGAAAACCCACTCACACCCTTTTTAGCGAACAGGGCAAAGGACTATTTAGTATTTTCCTTACACTTGTATGCAATGCTTGTATGAGACCCATCTATCATATTGACTTGGGCTCCTATATGTATTTTAACATTTTTAGTTCGAAAGAAAATAATTTTTTTAAACTTTAAATTAAATCTTTTTAAAGAAATAAATACGTGGATCACTAACTAAGAACCAGCGAAGACGGACCCAATAGCGAAATAGTCAAGTTTCTAGGTTTTCTGCCCCGTTCGTTTCTCCTGCAGTGCCGTGTATTCTTCCGCGTATCGTTATTGAACTGACTCGTTAGCTGCCTTGTTCAGTGAATCACACACCTCACTCCACTTTTCTTCTATCTCAATACATAAATCTGTCTACCTGGATTAGAATACGAGTCATTGCTGGTATTGATTCAACTAGGTATTTATTCCACACTTAGAAAATCTTGTGTTGACAGTCATTAACAAATGGCATAGACATTCGCTTCAAATTAGGTATTCAAAACCATAGAAAAGTAAGTGCTTAAGTAGAGACTAAACATTTCAGCAAATTTAATTAATAAATAAAATTTTCAAGATTTTAAAAAATGCCTTTGTTAAGAAGGTTTAATAAAAATATAAATTAATAATAGGGTAGACTAACCAGCGAATGAACGTTTAAGGCGCTGTGTTCGCCAGTGAATGAACACCAGGATATAATGACCAGGACAACCTACCATAAGTCAGATAGCTTCCTACTACGTGGGAGGAAGTCAGTGTTGCCAATCCATCTAGTGGAATGATTTTCAATCCTTATTTTCTATTATATTATCCAAATGTTCATTCACTGGGGCCTGTTCACTCACTGGTCAGTCTACCCTATCCTAAATTGTTTAAATTGCTTCGTTTTAAATGTAGCTTAAAATGTTCATTAGTTATAAATTAGTTGCATTTAATATCTACATACTATGTTATTTGAGGATTGTTAAAATGATTTGTTTATAATGACATTTTCATAAATAAAGTAAGTATTGAGTGCGCTTTATTTAAAATTAAATAAAAAATAGTTAAAAAAATAATCAGTTAAATTACATTTTAGTGTTTGCTTTTCAATTAGTCCTTAAGAAATGCTCAGAAGAAATATCTTATATAAAGTACTTGCTTACGGATACGCAAAAACCGATTCAGCATTTAATCTCACCACACAAAAGCAATCCTGTTCTTTACACCATCCTACGTCCAAAAAAGTCGCATGTCACAATCTCCAGATGTCTATGACAGCCCGGTAAGAAAACCCTCATATTTTCTCTTTTCTAGACACTATTTGATCCACCTGAGCAATTGAAAAAGTCAAGAAATTCACTGTTTGTGTAGAAGCGATCGTGTCTAGTGAACCTTAAGGGAGAAAAATCTCGATTGACAGTGAATCTCCAAACCAAAATGCCTCTGTGTTAATCCAATAACGTTTTCCAAGCTTTGTTAAATATTTTAACCAAAGTTTTTTTTCATATGACAAATATAGCCAGCTTAAAACTTATTGAAATTGGTTAGAATATCCTTTATTTCAATTTTCAATAAATAAGTTTAAACAAACTATTTGTAACAATTAAAAGAAAAGAAACCTGCAAGTCACCTACATTTAGCATATTAAAAAATAAACTTCGTAAAAATATTTAATACAGCCGGATAAATGTGGATGTGAAAATTTTAGAATATCTCACCATCATATTTAGCACAGAAGCATTTAGGTTTGCCAGCCGTCAAACGGTCTAATTCGCCCTTATGTCAACCAATCATTTTTTGCTTTACATAGGTAATCGTTTTTCATTTTCAAACATTAATATAGCTTATAATACAAGACAAACTGGTGAAATGCTGGACATCAACAATCTTATGTAGTCATAAAGTATTTTGAGGGGAATGGCGCCAAATAGAAACAGTAAGTACTAGCGTGTATTATAACTATTTTCAACAAGGGTTATTTCAATTCCCATTTTTAACCACTAAAAACGGATAGCAGCTTGAAAACAAATTGCCAACTATTCTACTTCTAAATATACCAATACAAACAATTAAATCTTTTTTGGTCGTAAAAGAAATTTTATTCTGTTTACTACAGTGCAATATAAAATCCCAAATATTAATTCAACAACCACCCTACGTCAACAAACCAAAATTCACGTCTCCAGATGTTCATGACAACCTCTAAAAAATCCTCTCATATTTTGTCTTTTCAAGACTTGAAAAGCACTTGAAGTCCCTCCACTTCATTTTCGTTTAAATTCTGCCGCAAAAATTGGATAGTGTGAAGGCTCCGTACAAAAAAACTAATTTGTCTTCGTTCTTCGTGTGTGAAAGGGGCCCTTTTATCGCGACATGTGTAATCTTTTCTTGTTGCCTTTGAATAAATGAAAAATATGTGTTTTTGTCGGGTGTTTTGTGTGTGTAAGTGTATAAATGTGCAGTAGATTTGGGATTTTTTTGTAGTTTTAAATTGGGTTTAGATTGTCGACGTCAGTTACTTTGTAGGGATTACTTGCAAATTTAATTTGTATTGCATCATTACTTCAGACTTAATGTGTTTTGGTTTTCTAAAGTTTCTAACTTAAATACTTTTATAGCAATTTTAGTAAAATCATTAATATTTTTTTTAAATTCTTAAATAAAAGGAGTGTTAAGCTTTAATTTGGATGAGACTTAAGATGTAGTAGATAAAAAAGTTGATCAAGAAGATTTTTTTTAAAATTTAACTTAAACTTAGAAGTGCTGATAATTTCCCCCAATTTTATATTCTTTGAATATGGGTCTGTGCAACTTGTCAAAACTTTTGGACCATGACAGTCTAATCTGCTTCAAGCATACATATACATGGCGTTATTAGTTAAAGGGATTATTTTTAACACCAAGATCTGTCATTTAACATATTTTATTCTTAAGCGGAGTTTGTTTTTATTCCAAAGGAAGCACAAGAACGCAACAAATTCATGGGAGAGATTAGGACCGTTGCAACCAACAGGGTGAGGTGGCGGACCATGGCGGAGGCCCTAAGTCCCATGCTGTAGTGAAAGAGGATTAAGTAAAGTATGTAATTCTTAAGCGGCAACAAAAATCCTCGATTGGTGAATCGATATCTCGCGGAAACGAATTCCCAATCAGAGAATCGGTCGTATGAAGAGATATAATTAAAAGATTTAAGGAAATACGTCAGCTAACCCTCATCTACTGACGATACTTATAAGTATTGCTTAATAAGGCCGCTGTTTTACTATTCATTGCTCATTTAAAGAAAATGGGGAAAAGGTGGAACTTTCTTATTGAATTGTACGGTTTTAGAAAATTAAAGTCAACAGAGTTAAAGTAAATTCTTCAAAAAAAAATTTTAACTTTAGTTGCTTACGCAATCCGTTATACCATGACGGTACCTACAAGTCCTGTTTAGAATAACCTAATTTTTACTTTTTATTGTTCATTTAAGGGAAAATACATTATAGTAAGAATTTTAATGATGCAATTGTGTGGAGTGCCTACTCAGGTGTAATTTACGTTATACCATTTACAGGTGTAGGTGTACGTTATGCCATGACGGTACTTACAAGTCCCGTTTAAAATAATTTCACTTTTTATTATTTATTTAAGGTTAGGTTAGGCTTGAATTACCGTCGCACTAGTTTATTTAAGGGAAAATAGATGATAGTTAGAATTTTATCATGCAATTGTGTATGGGATGCCTACTCTGGTTTAGGCTCGTCACTTGACTGAGGTTCTAATTTACGACGTCCATTGACACTATCACTCGTGTAGCTCTATGATGCAATGGTAATTCAACATAAACATGTCTCAAAAATTAGAACCATCCATCCGGCAAAGCCCATCTGTACCTTTATAATCAACCCAAATCCATCCAAACCAAAAACAGCCAATTCCTTTGGCGAAAACATACTCTGTTACTTAACTGCCCCTGCCACTTACATACCAAGTCGACAATGGCGCACTAAGTTGTAGCATTCCCCAAAGACAGCTTCTGTGTCCAAGTAACCATCTACTCTGATAAGGCCTGATAACCTTCCTGGAAGTACATGTACAGTGAACCCTACTGTGGAGGTAAGAGGAGATGGAAGATGGTGTATGGAAAGAAAAAGTATGGGTAAAGTGGTTTGGCAAGTGAAGACATTTGTGGGTTTTGAAATAGGCCTAAACAAATACAAAATATGTACTTGGCTAAGTAACCATAGTTTGCAATAAGTTACGTATCATAAAACGAATGATTGGAGCTGGTTGGAGTGCGGTTTATTTGTGCAGTACAAAAACAGTGCTTACTGCAGATGTAACGCCATTATAGGCGTCGCCTTGGCAATTAGGACGAATTACCTGTCTGGAGGTTTGATTGTGGCGTATAAGATAACCTGGTTGGTTGGTAGACATATATATTCATGTTTTTGTGCTTGGGAGATACCCGTTTATAAACCTCAAGTAAGACAGACACAATACGCACACACATAAGTAACAGATGCTGTAATCTATCGCCACCTCCACAATTTAGACATATCTCTGAAGGAGAGGGAAATAATCTCCAGGGACCTGTAAACGTGGGAAACTGCGCCATGGCCCGCCCACAGAACTTTCGGACTTCCAGATTTAAGTTGAACGTTCTCCGCTTATACTCGGTAGGTCACACACGGTCCCAAGATAACGTTTGACGTAACCGTCACCGTTAAGACGTAACCGTTCCGGTCGTCTATTAGTTTGGTTTTCCTTTGGTTTCATTAACATCACTTAAGAGATACATGTGTGCTAGTAGCTAAGGGACCTACAATTTGGAACTGCTGTCAAATGTTGATGCTGACATCAGGACCGATACTTCATAAAATCTAGCGTCAGGACATTAAACAGTGACGGAGAGTTTGTCTATATTTGTACTAAGTTCACTGCAGCATACGTGTTTTTTAATCTGGGAAGTCGAAAGTCTCAAATAAGCGCACTAGGTCCCCACTGGTTTACTTTGGATGCCCGCTCAAGTGTCAACCAGGGTTCTAATTTACGAAGCGTTGTTAAAGCCCTATAAAGGCTAGAAATAGACAATCAGCAAATTCACAACCTGCCCTAACCTTTTTTGCATTTGGTGATTCATTTTCTTAAGTAACAAAGTAAAACCTTTCTATAAGGAAATTATGTGATGAAATAGGATATTCTAGTCCGCTACTTTTAGCAATGAAGAACTCGAAATCTAAATAATCACTTGAAAGTATTCAAACTCAACTTCTTAAAATATTCAAAACTCACTAAAAATGACAACTTTTATTCTCAAACACATTTTAACAACTGACAAGTTACCAGATATAACATTTTTACAACTTTCACTTTAAGCAATGCCAAAAACAAAAACATTATAAAACAGTTGGTAGGAGAGCGTTAGTGAACTTGCTCTACCTATTTTTCTAGGCTTTGACGCAACATCCTCCCACCTAAGTTAAGACTTTAACTTATTAAATTTTTGAACACATTTTCCAAAAAAAAGATTACATACTATTAAAACTTTCAAATCTAAATGATTAAAATTACAAGCCAAGTCTTCTTGGAGTCTGAATTACTCTTCCGTATCTAGTTGTCACAGTACGTGGAATAGAGTTTACATCACTCACAATCGGCGCCTTGGACACTTTGGAATGATCTTTCACCACCTTCATTTGGTCTCTGATATTTTCACCAAACTCAGAAGTGATCTCCAGAGGGAAAAGCCTCTGAATTGGTCTTAGCATTTGACCGGTAGATGTTTGTAACCGCACTAGTCTAACGATCCCCTCTTTACCAGGGAGTACCTCCACTACTCGGCCAAGTGGCCAGTTGATTCTCTTAGTGTTGTCACTTCCTATCAACACTACATCTCCTACGGATACACTCGATATTCTCTTTCTCTCTGATCTTTGAATTAAAGCTCCCAAGTACTCAGATCGAAATCGTTTCCTCAAATCACTTTGTAGATTTCTTCGGTATATCAACCTCTTGTTAAGGCTCTGGTGATCAACTTCTTCAATATCAGGAACACCTGAGGTTTTCAAGTCTTGGAAAAACAAGTTAGGACTTAAAGGTATAAGCTCGCTTTCATTCTCTGACACATATGTTAAGGGGCGTGAGTTCACAATTGATTCGCAATCACAGACAATGGTCACCAACTCTTCATAACTTAATGAAGCACGACCCAAAACACTTTTCAACAACCTCTTAAAAACTCCTATCAATCTCTCCCAAAACCCACCCCACCAGGCAGCGGTGGGCGGATTGAATTTCCACTGGATTGGAAACAAAGAAGTGTCAGCAGTGATTTTATTCCAGTCTAGATTTTTCAAAAGACGAGCGGCACCCACAAAATTGGTCCCATTATCGCAATGAATAACTTTACAGCGTCCTCGGCGTGCGACAAATCGTCTCAAGGCTAATAAAAAGGACTCAGTGGAGAGTGATGTAACCAGTTCAAAATGCACTGCTCTGTATATCGCACAAGTAAAGATGCAAATCCATGCCTTCTTTTCATCCCTTAAATACAAAGGACCAGCCATATCTATACCACAAATTTCAAAAACAGCTGCATCCTTCACTCTATTCTCAGGAAGAGGTGCTGAAGATGTATCAAGATTCTTCGCTGAGAACCTCCTGCACTTGATGCACTTACGCACAATCGACCTAACAGCTCTCCTCCCATTAATGATCCAGTATTTCTCTCTAAGAAGATTCAGCAGCATTTGTGTACCAGCATGTTCCTCACGGAAAATGAGCTTGGTTTTCAATCTGATGATATTTTTCTCATCCTTAAAGGTTTTTAAGGTTTTCAATTTTTCTTCCTCACACATAAAAGAATCTTCTTGGATCATTTTTACTATTCTTCTCTCAGCCTCAGAAATTTCTTCAGGTTTAAGACAACCTCTCTCTTTCTCACTTTTTGGTGAACGGCAATTATGGACGAAACGCAGAATCCAAGCCATGAGATTCACAATCTGGCCATATCTTGAGAAGTAGCTGTAGTACCAGTCTCTGGAAGCTGTAGATGCAACCAAGCAACTTGAAGATGCTACCCCCTTTTTCCTCTCTTTGAAAACTTCACTCTCATTAGCAACAACTTCGGCCCATGGCCACTCCTCCTTGGGTAAATACAGCCAACTTGGTCCCTCGTGCCATCTTAACTTAAATAGATGTTGAGCTGAACAGCCCCTGCTAGGTAGATCAGCAGGATTCACCGACCCGGGTACATGCCTCCAAGACTTCGCATCTGTTAGTTCTCTAATCTCTTTTACTCGGTTTTGAACAAATGCTGACCACTGCTCACGTCTCGTTATCCAAGCTAGTACGGTAGTCGAGTCCGTCCAAAAGTAACTTGCATCACAGCTCATCTCAGGCAAGATGTTGGAGGATAGGCGAGAAGCTATTGTAGCCGCTAATAGCTCTAGTCGGGTTATGGTAGTCTCCTCCTTCCCGGTTGGTGCAACTCTACTCCTTGCTTGTAGCAGGCGGACTCTAACTGCTCCCGGTGTTTCAATCCTCACAAAAGCAACTACAGCATAGGCTTGCTTACTCGCATCACAAAAGAAATGGATAGTACAATTTTCTACGTTATTTCCTCCAAAGTATCTTGGGGTGCATATTGAATTCAGGAAAACACTATCAGCCACCCATTTTAGAAAGTCTTTCTTTGTCTCTATATCTACTTCATCGTCCCAGCTTAAATTCATTTTCCACAACTTTTGCAGCAGAAGCTTGGGAATGAGAGTGACCGGGCATGTAATTCCAATGGGATCGAACACTCTGTGAGCCGCTGACAAAATTGTTCGTTTCGTCACTTTATCAAAACACAACTCTTTCAAGCCTGTAGTATTTACACGCAAAGTGTCAGATTTTCTGTCCCAAGTTATACCTAGCACATTTGAATCAACTGGAGACTCTGTTTTGGGATTAGTATGCTCCCACCCTCTAAGTAGAAATTTTCTGCTTGCCATCACTTCAGTTGACACTCTCATAAAATGATCAAGCTCTTCTCTATCTGCAACGCTTGTTACGCAATTATCCACATAAAAGCTGAGCAACAGCTTTTCAATAGTTTCTCTTTGATAATGGCTTTCTCCACAAGCAATTTTGTTCAAGACGTCATGTAAGGTAAGTTGGATGGTAGATGCCAGCAGAAATGGGCTGCATGATACTCCGAATACCACCCGGCAATGCCTGTAGGTCTTCAACTCTCCACAACTGTCCCTCCACAAAAATCTTAGAAAATCACGATCCGAAGGTGTGACGGAAATTTGAAGAAATGCCTTCGAAATGTCAGATATGACACCTATCTCCTTTTCACGAAAACGCAGCAAAATGTTTGGGATTAACTCGATCATATTTGGTCCTTTCTCCAGGCAATCGTTAAGGCTTGGGAAACCCTTGACCTTCGCTGACGCATCAAACACCGGTCTGATACGTGTGGTGCTATTCTCCTTCACGACTGCACGATGGGGCAAGTAATGAACTGGAACCTGCTCACAGCTTGTGACTTCTTCTATAATTCCATCATTACACCAGCCTTTTAAAACTGCTTCATAATCATCATATAAAAAATCTGTCTTCAGACGACGCACTGTTGTGTCCAGCCTCTTCAATGCCAACTCATAATTGTCTGGAAGCGCAGCATGATCCTCTAACCATGGTAGATGTACCACAAACCGGTCCTCCCTAACTTCCACTGTACTCAGAAAGTGTTCTTTTGTTGCTTCTTGTAGTTGAAGTTGACTCTTTTTAGCTGATGGGTCCGAGATGCCAAGGATATCTAAAGACCACAAATCTGCAACTGATACTACTCTTGAAAGCATAGAAGTCACGACCAAGGATGCGCTTCCATCCATAGAAGACTGTGGCACTCTACCCATGACCGTCCACCCCAATCTTGTGTGTACAGCTGCTAATCCACAGGGTAATAATTTATGACCGGCTGTCAACAGTTTTCCCGCTACATCTGCACCTATGAGGATTTCGATTGGACCTTGACAATCATTCACAGGAACTACACCACACTGAGCAAACTCTTGCAGGATAGTCTTGTCGACTAATGGAGGTACCGACTCGCATATGACTGGTTGACTCAGCACTTTGAAATTGCAGTGGTAAGTATCATCAACACTTGATAAGTACAAAGTAAAAACATCATGCTTGCACACATCTGTGTTCTTGCCACCAAAAAGAGAATGCTGCAAGAACTCAAAACCCTCTGGTTGGTAAGCCATTTCTTCAGCAGTGTCTCGTAACAAATATGATCGCTGTGATCCAGAGTCGATGATAGCTCTTGCTGTACGTCTTTTACCATTTCCTCTGATAATAACCTTCAAGGTTTGCAAAGCAACACTTGGCTTACTACAAAAACTTGCCAGGACTTGATCTTTCTCTGCTGATACTACCACCGGTTTGTTTTCGGATACACTATTCTTCTCAGTCAATTCAGTTTTCCACTGCATACTCCTACATAGTAATATGTTGTGTTTCTTGCCGCAACATAAGCAACTGGTCTTCATAAAACACTTTTTAACTGAATGATTAGGCTTCAGGCACAGAAAACAGCTTCGCTATTGTTGAACTAGCTCTTCTCTTTCTTTTAACTTCATTTTCCTAGCTTTTAAACAATCTGCAGATGGATGAGGAAGGGAACAAAAAATACACTTCTTTGGAACCTGTGATGCAGTGAAAAGGTCTGTAGCACTTGGTAGTTCTTTTACACGATCAGATTGTCTACCTCTCTCCCTTTCTGGATTGTAGGTAGCCCTAGAATAACCTCTTCCTGGCTCTCTCGATTTATGTTGGGTTAGACTGTATGAAGCTAATTCTATACGTTCTTCTGCTTCGACTTCACTTTGCAAGAATTCTAGAATACATCCCAGCTCACTCTTTTCTCCTTGACTAGGAACAGAATCTTCTAGAACTCGTCGATTCACAGCTCTGTAGCGTTCCCATGCGATCAAAATCTCTTCTGGCAATGACGATTCAACAAGCGGAAAAAGCATAGCTGCATATTTTTCACTGGTGACTCCCAGCAACTCTAATGAACGCAGTTTAGACACTAGGCTGTCATACAATTTTCTCAAGGAAAACTTAGCTACGTTCTGTCTTTGCAGTACCAACGATAGCAGGTCTCTAACGTAAACGTGTATGAGTAATTCTTCTCTTCCGAAGCGGGCTTTCAACTGGTTCAATGCCTTCTCGTAACTCTGACCACCTGGAGGGAAACTTTTCAGGAGTTCATCTGCGGGACTGCCTTCCTTCATAGTTTGAGTCAGGTATGCAAACTTGTCGTGGAGATCAAGGTTGGGGTCTTTATCTACCTTCTCAAACTGTCCCCAAAAATTCAGATAATTTCGGACATCTCCGTCGAATGTAGGCAGCTTAATTGTTGGGTAGCGTAAGGCATTCTGTGATTGACCGGAAACTGGAGCGTATTCATCTAGGACAGGGTTGGTTTTACTAACTTGTTCGAAGGTCAGCTTTTCTAGCTTCTTCTTGAATACTCGTGCTCGGTCGAGGTACGCCTCCATTTCGTCAAGTTCTTTCTCAAGCTTTGTTTCGTCGGTTTCTTCGAAAACATGCTTCTTACAGCTTTCCTCACATGTCAACATCAGCTTTGCCTTCTCTTCAATGACTTGCAGCTTTTCAACTCTCTCGTCAAGTCCCAGGTCTTTCGAAACTTTTTCAAACTCGTTACACGCCTTCGTAAACATTCTTCTATATTGCGTACGTTCACGTTTCAAGTCCTCCATTCTCAAAGTTCAGTTCTGACTTTCGAATCAGCAATGATGAAATAGGATATTCTAGTCCGCTACTTTTAGCAATGAAGAACTCGAAATCTAAATAATCACTTGAAAGTATTCAAACTCAACTTCTTAAAATATTCAAAACTCACTAAAAATGACAACTTTTATTCTCAAACACATTTTAACAACTGACAAGTTACCAGATATAACATTTTTACAACTTTCACTTTAAGCAATGCCAAAAACAAAAACATTATAAAACAGTTGGTAGGAGAGCGTTAGTGAACTTGCTCTACCTATTTTTCTAGGCTTTGACGCAACATTATGAAATCTCTATGCAGTCTTTTAAGCATATCACATAGATTTGGCGACAATACGCTTCACTTATTTTTCCAGCCAACCATCAACTCCTTATTCTAATCTCCCTGGCCTCATCCGTCACTGGTATTTGCTACCCGACAACAAGTGCCGGACCTCAGATGGATTGTCCGGTAAGTGGCTTTTGTGCTGGTCTCGTGAGGGTACTGGGTACTCGGCTATTTTTTGTGATGGATAACATAAAACTTCTTGAGATAAACGTAAGAAAATGAATAAACATATGTAGTCTTATTCAGAAAATATCTTCAACTTTACGCAGAAAACAGGAGATGATTCATGAAGTAAACAACACTGATAATTGTAGCAAATTTTAATAGATTTGTACCAACAAATAAACTAGTTGCGATAATAATATAAGTTGTTTTCTTCGTGAATCCTCAACATGTCTTGTCCAGAAATTAACATTGACATTTCTTGATCTAAACTTGATGACAAATTTGTTTTCACTGAAGTGTGAAAACAGTTTGTAGGCTTGTAAGGCACGACACTAGAAAAATTAACATCGATTTAAGACCTTCAAAAATGCATCGTCCTTCGTAAAACATTTTATCAGTAATTGAAACGCAAGATCGTAGTTTATTTAAGAATGCAGCAATGCAAGAATATATCACTCACATCACGTCAAAGATTAAAAAGTGGTGTTAATTTTGTATTCCAAATATATGTTAAGAAGTGAAGAGTACACGGGAAGAACCACTTTATTTTTTAGAAGTCTTACCTTCTGTGTCTGCTTGGCGGACATCGGCGACAGGAAACCGGTTTTTCCTTTGGTTCTTCATTTGCGGTTCAAACGTGTCACTTGCGTCTACTGATCTTTGGCGTGAATCAGGGTTGCCGCGAAAGATAAACAAAGCGAGTAACCTGTTTCTTTACACCAGTTTAGGCGATTTTTCGCTATCATCCCCAAAGAGGCTATTAAGGAAGGCCCTACGAAATCAAGTGGTTCTTCTCGAGTACTCCTCAATTATGTTTTGCAAGTAATTTAGAAAAAAATAGATAAAACTAAATTGTGAGGTGATTTCCACTATGGTTGACGTATGTGTAACTCTGAAGAGAATATGCCAATTTTAGAAGCAATACGGAAATATACTATTTTACGAAACGGTTACTATTTTCCAGCCGCCCGGTGGCGCAATCGTTAGGATGCTAGCCTTTGGAGCTGCTGGGGTTGGGTTCGAATCCCGGTTAGGTATGGATGTTTGCAACCGTCAATTAATGTTGTTATTTGTCTATGTGTTTGTGTTGCCCTTCCTTTGTGTGTCTCCTGTGCTCGTAAAAACTCTTTCTGTGTCTGTCCCACTTGACGAAAGCTTATAAACGGTTCTCTGAACAAGCAAACAAGCTGGAATATATATGTACCTACCTACTATTTTCCTCTTTTCAAAGAACCACATTAACATTTAGATTACAAAACTCCCGAAAAAACCAGGCTTACTAGTTAATGACCACACAGCAATCCCAAAACAAAGCAAAACACACATTTATAACCAAACCCCAAAAAAACTATTTTAAATTGAATTATTCGAACCATTAACATGGCCATTACAATAGCGCTGCGTGTACACCGGATACCTCTGTGGTAATCCCCGCAAATAAATACATGGCTCCATTTACAACGGAAACATTAAAATCCACCATACATAAGGGGGACATTAAAATATCTCGGAAAGAATGGAATAATCCTCTTGAGATATATCAGTTTTCACCAAGGATATTTTAGAAGATGGTGAAGATAGAATTAGTGAATACTTTGACCAGTGGTTACTAAAGCAAAATGGTAGTGGGCAGGTTTCAAAATGAATGGTTGCTAGTAAAAAAATGCGACCAGAATTTTTTTTTATTGAATAGTTTTTTAACAAAATAGTCAAAGCCACTTGAAGTATTGAAATTATAGAGTTCTGTAAGCCCATCTTCAGTTATTATAAAAACAACCGTTTGTTAAAACATTCTTTGGTGCTTCAGCTTCAATGGAATTTTGTTTTATAAAGATCAATGGAATGAAAGATTAATATAGTAATGAAACAATGCTAGCTAGACAAAAATAACTTTCGTCTGAAAATTAATTCTTAAAAATTCTCAATTCGACCAGATCTACATCGCTTATTCATAAACTCGGACATCGAAGGCTACTTCGAGATCGAAGATTAGTGGTATTTATTCTATTGTAAATGTGAAAATACTCAAGATGCAAAGTTCTTGTTTCTCTAAGCTATGGTTTTTGGATACGGGCGTCATAATTTAAAACCACTATTGTTGCTCTGAGTGATTGCTTTAAAACAAAATGTAGCTTTTTGTAAAAAAATAATAATTTTTTACTCTTTTATAGTCAATAGAATAAGATGTTAACTTTAAAAAATGAACTTAGCCATACTAAAAATGGCCAGTAGAGATCAATAGAAAATTTGTATGTGGGAATGGCCAACTGGTACCAATAGAATTCTCTATTGATATGTATACAAATCTCTACTGATCTATATTGATATCCATACAAATATCTACTGATCCTTATAGATATAAGTACAGGCCTATCGATGTCAATTGAGATCAGTAGCTTACTGATAACTGTTTTACTGGTGTTGGTAGAGCTCTATTGATATCAATAAGAAATATTATCAGTAGGTTACTGATATCAATAGCTTCTACTAATAACAATAGAGACATCCATAGAAATAAGTACACACCAATAAAGCTGCACTAATGTCAATAGATTTTTGTATTGATCTCTATGGATCATTTTTAGTAGGGAGGCCTTCGATCTACCAGAAATGATCCTATCCCGATATAAAATACAAAAAATGACGTTATGAAGTTTATAACTTTAAAGAATGATTCACAGAACTGAACTTTTCAAAACTTTTAACTAGTTCCTCATTGAAATCAGATTTACTGAATGATTTTGTTGCAAATAAATCTAATTATTCTTTAAAAAAACAATAAACGAAACTAGCAGTCCCACCAAAAACACCACAAAATTCCTTGTCCTACCACAAGTGCTACCTTATCGCTAATGGCCTGAAATTTATGCCACAAAATAAATCTTTTGGTAGACGGACTTAGCGCTAATCTTGCTTATCTTTCACCGTTTTTATGTTTGTGAACCAGATCCGCCATCTTGATTTGTGATCGCAATTTACCTTTTATACTTTTAAATCACTAAAATACGAAAAGGAGTCAAAGTCAATCGGAGAATTACCCTCTAGGCTTCTTATCTATAACAATTTAGTGAACTAGAAGGGCTGTAGGGAAATATTACTATAAACTTAGTAACTTTTTACATTTAGCATTGAATTGTCTTATTTGGGTTTTAAGTCCAAGAATGTTTATCTTAGAGTTTAAATGTAGGTAGTGTTATTTAGCACGAAAGTTGATTTTTTTAGTGTTTTTTGGTGATTTATATCTTTAAATGTGGGTATCAGTGTGTGATGTTGAATGTTAAGTATGTTAGAGTTAAATTAAGATACTTTCCCTACTAAAAATGATCCATAGAGATCAATACAAAAATCTATTGACATTAGTACAACTTTATTGATATGTACTGATTTCTATGGATGTCCTTATTGTTATCAGTAGACGCTATTGATATCAGTAACCTACTGATAATATTTCCCATTGATATCAATAAAGATCTACTGACATCAATAAAAAAAAATATCAGTAGGCTACTGACCTCAATTGACATTAATAGGTCTGTACTGATATCCATAAAAATCTTACCAGTAGGCTACTGACCTCAATTGACAATAATAGGCCTGTACTGATATCCATAAAAATCTTAGTAGTAGGCAACTGATCTCAATTGACATTAATAGGCCAGATGTATTGATATCCATAAAATTTTTATCAGTAGAATACTGTTCTCAAATTATATCAATGGAGCCTTTCTGACACGATTAAAAATCCGATCTAGGGTTATGATCCCTATTGAAATCTGTAGATCTTGGTGTCGATGAAGTATTTTCCCCCCAAGTTTGGAAATACGAACAAAATGTTTAAAAATCTATAAATCCCGATCCAATACAATAATCCGACTAATCATTTTAAATGCAATGAAGCATATAATTAAATTTAATATTATGCATTTAATTAAATTTGAAGCATTTAATTAAATTTACCCCCCCCCCTCAAATGGGGAATAATGTCCATGGCACAATTATTAATTAAAAGTTATAATATTACCATTAATTGGTTTATTGTAGTTGTGTGCTCCTTCACCACCATGAATTTCTTTAGATAGTTTTTTAAACTAAACCATCTTATAGTGGGATGGACTTTCTTTAAATCGAGAGCCCTAATATGAAAGAATGTTTACTTTTTTTCTTACTCGCTGAAATACTATATGTAATGAAAAAAAGTTGTTATAACCAATTAATCGTCGAATTACGAATCTATAATAGTACCCAGACTCCCATCATTAAGCAAGGGCCCAAGGGTTCCCACAAAATAAAATTCGAAAGAATTTTTTTTAAACTTTTATATCGATAATTTTGAAAGGCTGACAACTACTTGAAATTTAATGAAAATTCACAAATGATTGCATTTTATTTTGCAATTAAAAATCAACTAATATAAATTATTTATATATTGCTTGTAAGTTAACATACAATTTATAAAAACAAACAATTATTTTTTCGTTGAAAAATTACTAATAGTTAATAAAAAAAGAATGCACATATACAAGTTTTGTACAACGTGGTCTTTTTTTTCTTTAATTTTGGCAAAGGGAAAATTGCATGTGCAAATTAGGCTTAACTTTAACAGACATATAGTATTTGGCTATGAAGTTACAATATAATGCGACTCATCGTCTTACGAATATTATAAGAGTTATTGTAAAATATCTGTTGAAAAACTAATAAATTGTTATATCTTTAATTGCTTTCGTCATCAAAAATCAAGCTATCGGCCAAATTCCTATCAGGTTTTATAAATGGCAAAATGAGATTTGGTGACAGGACATTGCCACGAACATGAGAATCTTGTCTTGCCATAGGATGATTATTTGATTGACTTTCATTGAAAATGTGTCTTCCAAATAAAAGATTAAAAAGCGAATAACTTATTTAGAATTATGTTTTATCACAAGAAAAGTATTTGTGTTTTTGGTTCTAGTTTCAATAACAAAATAAAATCTATTTCTGATTGTTTTTATATGCCTGGTGTACTGTACGACAAAGGCAACAAAAAAACTTGTAATAATCATAAAACATTTGTAGAGAAAGAAATTCTTATAATTTATTCAGAGTTTCAAAACATCTTTAGCTTTAGGCCGAAAAATTTAATTTGCATAAAACGTGCTTTAGTGCAAATCGGAAAAGGATTATTATTTTTTAACTGCAGAAACCTAACATTTTATGTCTTTAAGGTATAACTAAAAACAAGTAACCATAGTTGGCAATTGCTGAGAAATATTTAATTGCTAAAAACCTCTTAAATACTACCATTAACTCGCTGAGACGAGACCTGATCACGCTACCGATCCCTGTAGCAATCCTTTGCAGCTTAATACGTTTTACAGTAAAAAAAGAAATAATATTTCGTCTCGAACTTGTTTATCAATAAATAAGAGAAAGAAGATTACGGTAGGAGACATTTTTTTTTTAAAAAAATTTTTTAATTTGATTCTAAACAATGTACGTGTCGTAATAAACAAAACATAGTACTCTCAAACAAAACAAACTCTTGCAAAAAAGTATTTCTTGGCTTGTTTCTTATGCCATAAAGTGTGTTGTATAGCAAAATTTAATTGAAAATAGCTCTAAAAATATTCAAAGCAAATCTATTGAAAGTTTTAGTCAGAATATTATTTTAAAATATTTTTGTTAAAAACTGTTAATAATCCTTAGCTGTAACCGCGCAATGTATTCGTTGTTTGTTTACAACGTTGTTTACAACGTGTTTTATTATTATTTTTAAAAATATATTCTAAATAATCATCCAAAGGATTAAAAGAAGATGAACCAGGTAAGTGCTTTTGCTATTTCACTATTTATAATTATTTTTAAAAAAGGTTTTTTTTAACTCTTATCGGTATCGGATCAACTTAGTACGAACCGACGTACTGCATTTCGCAGTAATGTAAACTTCGTTATTCAACTATCTAACCATAAAAACGATGAAATAATCTCAGTTTAATTTTTCGATAGATTTTTCAAACAGAAACAGCGTATATAGAACATGAGTTATTAATATTAACTGATGATTTCATATTCGATAAGTTAATCACCAAAAACAAATAGCGGTTCTGGCTACTTATTGTTTATGTATATAGCTAAAATTATATTTATTGTAAAACCCATTTTTTAATGAGTGCAAAGCGGTTGCTTTCTATATACCAGAATCTTGACATTCATTTTAAATTTTCCCATCAATTAACATTTCTTTTTCATTAATTTTTGTTGATATTAGTTGTTAATCAATTTCTTAATAACATTTATTTAACTATCAATGTTTCTTTAAACATAAAATCAAATTGTTAAATAAGAAAAATTAGTTAGTTAAATTTAAAATTTGAATTAATGGTTGTATTATAGAAGTGGAATTGCTTTTAAATATCATAATCATCGGTCAAATAACAAAACAATCAATGTGCAGATCATAGGGTTTTGCGGTTTTTGAAAAACAAAACTGTGTCATGGTTCAACCGGTTCTTTTTTCCTCCGATTTAACCGGGCCAGTTAAAAGTAACTAAAAACCAGCTGTAGTTGCTGAACGATTCCGGCTGTCTTTTTAGGTTAGTTTTGAGTTATCGTATCACTAGCTACAAGATAGTGCTGTTGGCAATGGGTGTCATAATTTAGGACCACAATTATGTAGGAAGTAAACACCTGAGTGCAGTTGTCGCCCAACACGGCTTTTTATGGCGACATCATGTGCAGCGTCGGGACTTTGGAGCATTACGTGTACTAACTGTACTGTAACATGTACTAAGATTAAGATGTATAACACTTGAGATTTGAGTCGCAATTTAGAATAACGAACTGATAAAGATTTATCTACTTGAAATATCTCGAAGGTATGGTATGTACGAATACTTCCAGAACAAACACAAAAAACATGTTAACAGAATTAATAATTTATATTAAGACACCATTTTACATTTTTAAAAAATGAAATTTAAATTAAACGTAAAGCTGGTTTTTTATTTAAAAAAAAGCACTTCATGTGCCCCTTCCTGAAGATTTTTGTTGCTGTGTAAGTTGTCGGCTCGTCACTTGACTGTGGTTCTTAATTATGACCGCCCGTCGTCAACTGCAGTCGTGTAGCTCTTGAGAGAGGATTGATGAAAGCTAACAATAAAATTCAGTTCAGGTATATTTGTGTTGCATATTTGTATTTTTGCACATTCATAGTTTTGTCATTTTACTGACAATATCAGTTGTAATTTTTTTTTTTTGCTTTGTACTTACACATGTTCTTTTTTTCCCTTGTTTTCCAGTTAGTGCTTTTTCAATAACAAAACATTGTGTTATTTTAAAAGCGAGTTAAGATGGGAGTCATTCTGATGAGTGCCCTATCTAACTTGTTAAAAAAAATTCACAATTCTCGTCTTGGGAACTGCAGTTGATCTGGCAATTTTATCACAACTAATCGGGCTCTTTACCGCAACTTGTCAGAATTCAACAACTGGATAGGTAAATCAACCCCACTTAAAATTTATAGATTGCCAATGAACAGACTGGCCATTATATCATAGTAGTACTGTCTAATAAATCCATGTTTCTCCCATGGTCAGCTGTACGTTGCTGATTTTAGAGTAGGTATACATAAGAAATCCTTCATATCTTGGATGCCAACTGAAGGACTGCAAAACATTGTGTATCTGGAAGGTCTACATTAAGCTTCGAATCTTTTTGAGAATGACAACCACTGTTTTAAGTAATCAGTCTTATTGAAGGGAGAACCCCATTCCAATATTTTTATCAAAATTTTTCCATTAAACTAATGGGTTCCCAGCAAGACAACACCATACTGCTGGTTAAAAAAGAAATTAAACATTTTCAAAAGAAAAATAGAGGGAAAAAGCAGTGTTTATAACGTAAACGTAGACAAAAGTAAACAATTTTAAATTTTGCTTTAAAGAAAAACATTTTTATGTAAAAACCAGTTTAATTCTTTTTATAAAAAAATTAAACAAAGATTTTAAAAAATATGTCTGTACATTAAGTAGTAAAGTTATTTGATGATAATTATTACAGTTAAATTGACTTGTATGCATTTAAAGCTGATGAAATGCAGTCAAACAGTATTTTTCACGCTATTTGGTTGTAAGTGATTTTATCCAATTGGCGTTTGGGTACTCAATTATTCTAAAGTAACAATTTATATTTTTCTTAATTACTTTTTTATTATAGAGCTATTTTATAACAGAATCCCTGCTAACAGTCCAACAGAAGACAAAAAATTAACGCCTGACGAAATTGAATATTTTTGTGGCGGAAAAGATCCTTACACTAATGAGAAAAGCCAAAATAATGTAATGTATTTAAAAAGCAATTAAATATTATAATTCAAAATTATGTTTGCTTTTTCTTGAGTGAAATAATTAATTTGTTAAGTTTTAATTAACAATTAATTGATTGAATTTGTTTTTAAGTAAAATAGTAATGCTCTTTGATGTGTTAGTGTAATTTTTAAAAATTAATTTTATAATTCCTTTATTTTTGTTTTCAATTTAACTGTTAATTATTTTCACTGTAATAGCAGTAACAAAGGAATTAGTATGGTTATTTTTTTATGAGTATCCTTTTGACTAATGTTCCGAGTTAAAAATCATCAAAAATGATTCCAATTGCTTTTGTTGGATGTTTTGGCCAGTTGGTCAAGTACTAATGTGCAGTGGTGCATTAACAGAGTAACTATCTATGTTCCTATTAACCACAAATATACCTGGATGCTATTGTCCGTACAAATAACTACTTTTAGAGATCAATAAAAGCACTTGTACATGTATTTAACACACATATATTGGTAAAGATAATATAAATAGAAATTTAGATCTTTAGGGATGTATTAATATCAATGCAGATTTACACAATTATATCAGTTGAGACATGTACGGATATCTATAGAGATTTGTATGGTTATATATATAAATATATATCAATAAAGGTCAGTAGACATCATTAAATTATATCTGTACATGAAAATGGCCTACGGATAGTGGATACCAATAGCAATGTATAGATTTGTATTGATATCAATAGAGTGTAGAGCTGTACGTGGAAATGGCCCACTGGTATCAGTACAAGTCAGTAGATATATGTATTGATACCAGTAGATATTTGTATTGGTATCAGTATTGATTTGTACGTATATCAATATAGATCAGTAGAGATCTCTATATTGATATCAATAGAGGATAGCTGTACGTGGAAATGGCCCACTGGTATCAATAGAGGTCAGTAGAGATTTGTATTGATTTGTACGGATATCAATAGAGATCTATATTGATATCAATAGAGGATAGCTGTACGTGGAAATGGCCCACTGGTATCAATAGAGGTCAGCAGAGATTTGTATTGATACCAGTAGAGATTTGTATTGATGTCATTAAAGATTTGCACTGATATTGTCTTGATATCAATAGAGATTTGTATGGGTGTCAGTAGAGATTTGTATGGGTATCACTAGAGATGTGTACGGATATCAATAGAAGATTTGTATAGATATCAATAGCTGTACGTGGAAATGGCCCACTGGTATCAATAGAGAATATCAATAGAGATTTCTATTGATACCAGTGGGCCATTTCCACGTACAGATTTTTCTATTGATCTCTATTGACCATTTTTAGTAGGGTTGTTAGTGGTTTATAAAGTGTTTACACGGAAATAAATAAATTTAATTTTGTTCATGAAGTTACTTTGATACGGTTGTTACGGGAAAAGTACAATTGTTGTGTGACCTTAAAATAAGTTAGTTACCTTAATATGAGTACCTGAATGCCTGAATGTACCTTAATATGAGTACCTGAATGTGAGTTACCTTAATGCCTGAGTACCTGAATTTACCTAAAATATAGGTATTCAGGATAAACATAGGTATTTATATAACAAAAATATATAAATAATAAAAAAGTGAGAATATAATATTCAAAATATAAATTAATGGGGAAAATATTAATATTTGTAAACTAATTCATTAATATTCATCATTCAAGTTTTAATCACCTCCGTACGTTTTTATTGAGATGTCAATTTTTGATAAAGTTGTCTAAAATCTTGAATAAAGTTCTATGAATGTAACGTATGAATGCAAACGAGCGATTTTAACTCAGTCTGAGTTAATTTTCACTCCTCCAGTGTCGAAAATGCACTTACCCTATGGGTTTGGTTTGGTTTGGTTTGAATTATCGTCGCACTAGAGCCACACGAGGGCTATTGGCGACGGGCGTAGTATTTTAGAAGCACAGTCAGGTGACGAGCCAACGCAACCGTTAAGGGCGATATCGTACAAAGCGTTAGGACTTAGAAGGATATTTAACGTGCACTCCCTTACACGGGGTATTATTCGTCGGACATTTTTGGCTGCACTGGCCGTTTATAGGTCGGCAACTATTTTGGCGATGCCCGGACCCGAACTTGGGACCTTCCGCATGCTAAGCGAGTGCTCAACCGACTGGGCTCCCCAGCCCTCTTCCCCTATAGGAGTGGATCCCTTGTGTGTTAATACTTTGACAGGAACACTCCAAACGAGTGATTTTAACTCAGTCTGAGTTAATATTCTCTCCTTTCCAGTGTCAAAAATATACTTCTCTACAGGAGTATAGTTCACTCTTTTGTTTTAAGAGTGTAATATACCTAGCGACACGTTTACTTTCTTTTTCACGAAATAATTTTTTCCTAAAGTGGAAAACAGCATTTTACCAAGTTTAGGTAGCTGGTGCTCCCTCAAAAACATCAAAAAAATGTCACCTTAAACATGTCAAACGTAGTTTTGCTAACACAAATATTAATATTTCAATGGATTCTTTTGTAACAAAACATGATATAGGAGTTTTATCTCCAACAATATCTCATAATAAAAATCTATTGACAAGTTAGTCTATCTAGATATGTTTTCAATAAATGTCTATTGTAAAGTTTAAATTCATCAATAAAACTAAATCGGTTGTATTTACCTATCTAAGTGGGTTTTGTTTCTCCATTCACTCAATGCATTTTGAAATCCAAACACTAACTTCGCTATTTAGATGAAAGCACAACAGATTTCCCATTTATCATTTTTCGACAGCACAGTCATTGAATTCAAACCACCTGACTTCTATTCTGACAGTTTAATAAATCAAAGTAAGAAACTAAATTTGGTATCTAGAAGAAAAAAACACACATTCGAAGCCCTTTTTCTGTAAATAGCGAATAAATAGCTGAATATTCAGGGTGGTTATAAAATAACGCTCGCTATTCGGAGTGGTCTGTAGCTTCAATGAATAATCCAAATGCAACTTTGAGACACTTACTAATCAAGAAGGGGGGAAAAGAATGGAATCATAAAAAAATAGAATCATAAAAAATTAATCATAAAAAAGAATAATCATAAAAATGAATAATCATAAAAAACAAACTCGTCTCTTGAACAGGGTTCTAAATTACGAAGCGTAGTCCGTTATGGCGTTATTTTATAGCCACCCAGTATAAATAGCCGAATAAATAGCTTTATAAATAGCTGAAAATACGATATGAAGAAATCCAGCTAAACTCGGCCCTTAAGTTAAGTGGGTTACCTTTACAGGTTTTGACTTCTTCTAGTATTTAATAACTGAAAAATAGGTAGCGTCCTGTGCCTTGGCTTATGCTTTTTACTTGGCCATGATTCAAAAATTATGAAGCTGCCACAAATGGGCAAATAGGAAATGCAATAGATTAAAGTTGGATATCACTTGTTTGACATGATTTTTACGAATTTGTTGAAAAATAAGTAACGAGTGAAATGACGTCAAAGCTACGTCAAACCCCACATCGAACCAAATTACAACGTCCACGCCTTTTGCGATATCACAACAACATCAAATATTGCTGTCTACCTCTCAAAAAGACAACATTCGTCGTCATTGGAAGCATCTATACCTTAAATGTAATTTGTTAATTTAACCAAACTAAAAACATCAAATTTTTTTTTAATTAATTAACGAAACAAATATATATCTAGTGACAATAAACTATTTATTGTTACCTAAACTTTCAATTTTACTCAAGCGTTTTTACTTTTGCATTCCAACCACTATCTTCACAATTTACCCAAACACAGACACTCCATACATCATTTTTCAACAACAAAATCATACTGAAACCAAACCTTCTGACTTTTCCTTCAGACAAATAAATCAAAATACCGAAACCAAACTTGGCTTCAGCGAAACAACCCATCAAACCCCGTCTCAACGACCCTTTATTAATAGCGATGAAATAACTGGAAAACACAATGGGTAAAAAGGAATCCATATAAAATAATGGATGGGTGGATATGTGTATAGGTTGAGATTTCGCAAGTGGAAGACATTGGTTTCTTCAGAGAAACAATTGGAATTTATGGGAAGTCAGAAGTTAGGTATGGATTGCGAGGATTGAAGAATATCTGTCCCGTTTAAAAATTGCCAGTTATATCTGACTGTTATATTTTAATTTTTAAAAAAGATTTATATTTAAGTAATACTAAGAATGGAGTTTATGTACTTATATGTCGATGACAAAATATTTTTGGTCTAGACCATACACTTTGAACAAGTTGTATAGCAATCATTATTGAATTTGTTCAGAATAAAATTCTCAATTTCACAATATAATTTTAAAACACATTTAATTTTTTTTCGGAGCTCAGAAATCTCTTAAAAAATAAATATATCAGTTTTTGTATTTTACTTTTGAGAAACAGTGTATTCTATTAAAACTTTTGAAAATAATTAATTCTTTAATAACACCACTCCATACGTTTGTCACCAATATCTTTTGTGTTGCTCCATGCTGCATAATTTCAATCAAACCCAAAACAATGCATTTTTGAGTTAATTTAAATGAAAAAAAAATATTTCTTGTGACAATAAGTAAATTACGGAATTTAAAACCTTCTTTTTATTAAAAAAAACGCATTTGACGAAACAACCAATAGAAGCTCGTTTCAACGACACTTTATTAATAGCGATGAAATAACTGGAAAACACAATGAGGAAAAGGAATCCATATAAAATAATGGATGGGTGGATATTTGTATAGGTTGAGATTTCGCAAGTGGAAGTCGTTCCTTCTTCAGAGAAACAATTGGAATTTATGAGAAGTCAAAGGGGAGGTATGGATTGCCTCGATTGAAGAATTTCTGTCCAGTTTAAAAATTGCCAGTTATATCTGACTGTTATATTTTAATGTTTAAAAAAGGTGGAATGTTAGATAATACTAGGGATGGAGTTTAAGTACTTATGTGTCGATGAGAAATTATTTTCGGTCTTGAACATAATTTGAAGAAGGTGTATCGCAATCATTATTGAATTTGTTCAAAATAAAATTCTCAATTTTACAATATAATTTTAAAACACATTTAATTTTTTTTCGGAGCTCAGAAATCTTTAAAAAAAATTATCGGTTTTTGGATTTTACCTTTGAGAAAATTAATTCTTTAATAACACCACTTCGTACGTTTGTCACCAATATCCTTTGTGTTGCTCCATGCTGCATAATTTCAATAGAACCCAAAAAAAGCATTTTTTGAGTTAATTTCAACAAAAAATTAAATATTTCTAGTGACAAGAAATAGCTTACGGAATATAAAACTTTCATTTAAAAAAAAAACGCATTTTACGAAACAACCAATAGAAGCTCCTTTCAGCGACTCTTTATTAATGGCGATGAAATAACTGGAAAACACAATGGGGAAAAAGGAATCCATATAAAATAATGGATGGGTGGATATGTGTATAGGTTGAGATTTCGCAAGTGGAAGTCATTGGTTTCTTCAGAGAAACAATTGGAATTTGTGGGAAGTCAGAAGTTAGGTATGGATTGCGAGGATTGAAGATTTCTGGCTCGTTTAAAAATTGCCAGTTACATTTTAATGTTTTTAAAAAAGGTTTAATGTTAGGTAATAGTGTAGCTGGAGTTTTAGCACTTTTGTGTCGATGGCAAATTATTTTTGGTCTTAAACACACTTTGAACGAGGTATATCGCAATTATTATTATTTAAGTTAGTTGAAATAAATATTAAAATTTCATAAAAATACTATTTTAAACTACATTTAAAGGGTTTCCGGAGCACAGAAATCTTTAAAAAGTTCAATTTTTAGTTTTACTTTCATGAAACAGAAACTATTTTAAAATAACCTATTCTTAAATAACAACATTTCGTACGTTCGTCAACAATATATTTTATGTAGCTACATGCTACCTTAATGAAATCAAGCTAAAAATCATACAATTTATTAACTTATTTCAATCAAAAATATATAGTATATTTCAAGCGACTAAAGAAGTAATTTACTTTTACTTGAACGTTCTCTTTGACTCAAGTATTTTACAAAACAACCTATCAAAGCCCGTCTCAAAGACCCTTTATTAATAGCGATGAAATAACTGGAAAACACAATGGGTAAAAAGGAATCCTTATAAAATAATGGATGGGTGGATATGTGTATAGGTTGAGATTTCGCAAGTGTGGAAGTCATTGGTTTCTTCAGAGAAACAATTGGAATTTATGAGAAGTCAAAGGGGAGGTATGGATTAAGCGGGTTGAAGATTTTTGTCTCTTTTAAAAATTGCCAGTTATATCTAACTGTTATATTTTAATGTTTAAAAAAGGTGGAATGTTAGATAATACTAGGGATGGAGTTTAAGTACTTATGTGTCGATGACAAATTATTTTTGGTTTTGTACACACTTTGAACAAGGTGTATCGCAATCATAATTGAATTTGTTTAAAATAAATTTCAGAATTTTGTAATATAATTTTAAAACATATCTAATAAGTTTTCGGAGCTCAGAAATCTTTAAAAAATATCAATTTTGGGATTTTACATTTGAGAAAAAGTGTGTTCTATTCAAGTGATTTAAAAAAAGCTTAAACAGTTCACAAATTCTTTAATAACACCACTCCGTATGTTTGTCATCATCATCTTTTGTGTTGCATAATTTCAATCAACCCCAAAACAATGCATTTTTGAGTTAATTTAAATGAAAAAATAAATATTTCTTGGGACAATAAGTAAATTACGGAATTTAAAACTTTCTTTTTATAAAAAAAAAACGCATTTTACGAAACAACCGATAGAAGCCCGTCTCAACGACCCTTTATTAATAGCGATGAAATAACTGGAAAACACAATGGGGAAAAAGGAATCCATATAAAATAATGGATGGGTGGATATTTGTATAGGTTGAGATTTCGCAAGTGGAAGTCACTGGTTTCTTCAGAGAAACAATTGGAATTTATGAGAAGTCAAAGGGGAGGTATGGATTGCGTGGATTGAAGATTTCTGGCCCGTAAATGTGACCGTTTATTTAGGTTTATTTAGTGTTTTTAGGAAAGGTGGAATGTTGAGTAATATTTGGGGTTGGAAGTAGAAGTGGTTATGACAAATTGTTATTGGTTAGGTTTTGTTTAAAATAACTTAGCAAGAGGGGTATTGTAATTGAATCGGTGAGTGCAAAAACCACTTCAGTCAAAAAAAAATCCGAAAACTCGTTTTCAATGAGAGTAAGCGTAGAAAGGCAAGATGCGTGTTGGGTGCAAAAGCTACATTAGATTGTTGAGTAGTTCCAGAAATACACACTCTTAAAACAAAAGAGTGAAATCCACTCCAGTAGGAGAAATGCATTTTCGACACTGGAAAGGAGTGAATATTAACTCAGACTGAGTTAAAATCACTCGTTTGGAGTGATCTTGTCGGAGGTTTAACACACAAAGGATCCACTCCTTTCGGGGAAGTGCAATTTCAAGACTGGGGGAGTGAAATTAACTCAGACTGAGTTAAAATCGCTTGTTTGTTTTAAGAGTTCAGGAAGTTTGTTTCAAGGTGTTGAGTGCAGAAATAGAGGAGAAGTTATTAAGTTTTTTCTCCCTCCTGAAAAATTTGAAATTTGTGACTGACGTTGTTTCTGCACTCACCGATTCAATTGTTATTGAAGTTGGTTTAATAGAATCGTGCGTTACTTTTAGAAAGTTCAAATTATAATTGAAATAATCAAGTTTAGTTCATATGATTACTAATAGTTTACCAGTCAATTAATTATCAAGTTTCTTCATGGATATTCTATTCCTTTAGAATAATAATTAAAAAATAACTCATTGATAACTCTATTGTTTGAATAATGTTATCTTAAAAATTTTTAACAATGTTATTTTTTTTTAATTTCTGACCATGTACTCTGGTTCAACAACTGTAAGTTCAAACTTAAAATCTCTCAATTTCAACCAGCTTGATAAATTTGAAAAACTGATTTAAATCTTATCTTTCTATCATACTTTCAAATCTATTCTCCTATTGCGACAATATTGGAAATTAAAGTACGTAACTTCCAATAAAACTTACCTAGGCTATCTAAATAATAAATAGTGCTACTCAAGAATCGAGCGTTTCATTATGGAAAAGTTATGCTTCTCATAATAACTTAATAACAAAAGATTCGCTTTCGCTTGAAGATGTCATATTTGCCTTTTGAATCACTATAAAGTATGATATATGCATTCCTTGTGAGAAATTGCAAGACTAATTAACTTCAAAGAGATGTATATATTTGTTAGAAAGGTTTCGTTATTATTGTGCATATTATGGAGATATAATAAGAGAAAATGTTGTCGGCATAAAACTAATGTAAAAACTGGTTTTCCTTGTGAGGACATGACTATATTCGTGATACGCACAGACAAACTCTTTGAAAATTATGGCGAATGATTTGACGTTAGACCAAGGAAGAGGGTCCGGGGTAGCTTGGTTGGTTAGATCGTGGACTGGCATCCCTACGGTTGCGAGTTCGCGCCCCGCTGCCCTCCGAAATCACTCGTGTACGCTAATGGTGACTGGTGCACGTTAAATTCCGTCGTGGTCACAAAATCCCCCAAGTTCCCATACCAAATCATTACCTCTGGGGGTGATAAGTCAATTGTGGGGATCCTCTATTAGCCTCTGTCATTAAAAACTAGATGGATCCACTTACGTGTGTCTGTCTTACTTGACGAAGGTTTATAAGCGGGTCTCTGACCAAGCACACAAACCTAAATATATATGTCTACCAACCAAGAGCAAAAAATCGTCTGCTGATGATCCAATTTGTTTATTATTTTTTGTTAGTATCAACAAAAATATATTTTAAAGTATTTTTTTTTAATTTATCTTTTAAATAAAAGTTATAAATAACAAATATTACTGATTCATATCTCGAGTTACAGTCCACAACTATCTTATGAAATTTATTCAAAGCGGAAACCGAACATGAAACGTTTTAAAAATCTTATTTGTCCAACAAATTGCTTTTAAACCCGCGTACAAAAAACATTTAACTGTTTAACAATTATAATTGCTTTCGTAAATCTTTAATGTCAAATATAACTATTAATTGGTTATGTAAATTTGAAATGAAAAAAAAAAATGATTCAGAATATTTTATAAAATAAACATATGTTTTAATTTTCTAATTTAAAAAAAGAACTAATGTGGATGTTTCAAACTAAAACTAGAGCTATTTTTCTCCCATTATACAGTTTTAAGTTCGTGCCATTAAAATAAACTGCCATTAAAACATAGTTACAAAAATAGTTATCAGTTTAATTGCTTGAATACAATTACAAACCCTTTTCTGAAAATAAACTTCTAGATTTATAGCAAAGCTTATCGTGGTTAGCTAATGCACTTTTTTTATTTGATAGTTTATGGCATCTATTTATCTACTTATCTTGGATCTAAATCTGCATTTTACGTGGAGTATTCTCCTTTTGTTACTTTATAAATAGCCGGCTTTTGTGAAATCTCTAGACTACACCCCGAAAGTCTCAAAATTATTTTTCGCCATTAGAATTAGCATTTATTTTTAAAAACTAAATGGATATGGGGGGAAACTGTGCGTTTTTTATCATCTGTTTCTATAATTTAGAGGCATTAGAAGAATGCAATTGAACTTTTATTATGGCATTTATATTTTTATAATGAAAACACTAAAAAGTTATAAAGTATTTGTAAATACCAATAAATTATGAAAAGATAAGTTTAAATGAAATGGTAATCATTTAAATAATTTTGATTTTTAAAGGTATTTTGAACGGTAAGGGTATTTTTCGTTTATATTCAATAGCGTGAGGGTTTAAAAAGCTATTAATGTTTGAATAAAATTTCCATTATACCAATACTATTATGTTATGTTTTATTATTTAACTACTAAAAGAGTTTTAAAAATATCTTTAAAAAAATATTTATATAATAAATAAACGTTTTCTCAAAATCAAAAGCATGAAAAGAATAAGAATGCTTGTGTGTATGAAGCACTGTATTTTTTCCTTCTCTTGCGCTATTCATATATGCATTTTTCTAATGATTTACCAAAGTTATAAAAACATGTTTCAAGTTTTGAGAGGCGGTAGAAATGCTAAAAATGAAAAAAAAAATTACAAGTTGCATATGGTTAATCAATTTCAGGTAATAACACAGCAATAATAGGAGCACTGATTAAAGGAATGAAAGAATGAAAGATGAAAGACAATACGTAACATGAAACAAGCCAATTAAAATAAAGTACAAAAATATCAACAAAATAATATTAAAAATAATTAACACATTTGATACGCTAGTTTCAGAAAATCAATGTTTCTAACTATCCTTTCCAATACCAGCTTCCCTTACAATCATCGTTATTCATTACCTAATTTAGAGGCTGTTAAGCCCAGTCGCTTAGGCATACGCCTTGCATGTGAAAAGTCACAGGTTCTATTCCAGGCATCTCCAAAGTAACTGTCGACCTATAAACGACCCGTGAATCCACAATGTCCTACAAATACCCCGTGGAGGAAGCGCACGTTTAATACAGTGGTGGAAATTGATTTATGAACTAACATTCTTTTCACCAGATATCGCTTTGTATTAAGTGCTAACAATTTAAATTTTGTGTGTTGGATATTCAGAGCACAATAAAGGAATTTCATACATAATTTTTTTCAAAAAATGATATTAAATAAAAATATATCTAATTTTAGTTTTTAAGCATGTCAAATGATGGAAATTGATTTATGAACTCAAATTTATTTTGAACCCAGGTACCAAATATTTTAACTAGTTCTTCATTTGAACTTCAGGGGAGCTTACTGTCAGTGTTTATAAATAAGATAAAGGCCAAATTTGTTGAAATTTATCTGTTTTATTCCCATTTTACTAAATAGGAAAGCTTGCGGGACTGCCTGAAACCAAAAAGGTAAAAAATGACCCTTGTATAATATTGTAACAAATCTGTAAGAGAAATTAGCATATTAATTAAAAGATCAATAAATATAATTCATAAATATTTGAAGAATCATTATGACTTCGGCAAAAACCATCATTAAAAAAGGTGTAACCCTCGTGGGACGAGGGACAAAAGCAGGATTATTGGACTGGTATCCCAAAAAGTTACCATTTGTGTCAGCATTTGTGCATTACAGGGCGAATTTGTTATGAACAATCACTTCCTGTAACTCCCAGAGGAGTAGGACAAATATTGATATCGTCGTCGAACTTGAAATGTTCCAAAATGAAGGCTGGTCCAAAGCTTACTCTTAACCATAAGAACAGGCCATTCAAATATAGCCGTAACTACATAAAAATGGATTGGGTGGGAGTGGAGGGAGAGAAATGGGGAAAAAGTGACATTTGCTGATGAAAAAAAGTTCAATTTGGATGGACGTGATGGTTTAAAATGTTATTGAAGGGATCTTCGGAAATAACCAAGATCTGTCTTCAGCAGAAATGTTAGTGGTGGAAGTTTGATGGTTTGGGCCCCGATATCTTATGATTGAAGAAACAAGGTTATGTTTCTGAATTGTTGACAAACATCACTTTATTGCAGATTAGTTCAAGAAAATTCTTTAATTCCTTTTTGCGTTGCAAAACTATGCTTTTGATTAGATTTTTATGCATAATAATGCAAGTATCCACATTTCAAACGAAATTAAAGACTGTTTAATGAACTAAGTGTTGTTCATTTAGATCATCCTGCCAATAGCCATGACTTAAATCCCAAGAATAATGTCTGAGATCAATTGGTTTGAATAATTTACTCAAATGGAGTATGGTTTTTAATGAAGTGTGCATCAGTTATGGAATAGAAGGACTTAATCATTAAAAACTGCAAATTGCGTGACCAAAACTTGACCCAAAGTTTTGTGTTGTCTATGAAAAACAAAATCAAGGAAGCATTAGCGACAAAAAATAGTTTTAGCAATTATTAATTGAGATTGAATGCAAAAGTTCATAAATCAATTTCCCTATGCTAAAACTAAAATGTCAACAAAATAAATTGTTTACGAATTTATATAAAATTTTATTTACGTGTATAGTTTATAATGCAAAGCCTGTATAGTATATAAAATTTAAATCGATAAAAATGCATTTAATAAAGAAATACTGTTAAAAAACTGTCAGTTCATAAATCAATTTCCACCACTGTATCCTTCAGAGTCCAAACGCTGCTTATGATATCACCTTTAACGGTTGTGTTGGGTGCCTTCTCAGGTACAGTCTCGTCACTTGACTGTGGTTCCGAAATACGACGCTCGTCTCCAATATCCTTCATGTAGCTCCAGTGCGACAATAATTCAAACTAAACTCAACCATTCCAATACAAGCTTCCCTTACAATCATCGTTACTCATTACCTAATTTAATATCACCAGCCCAAATCAATTACTCTCAAAATAAAACACAAATGCTACTTCCCTCACAAACCCCCGTACAAACTTTCACAATCATACATCAACTCCTAACAGTAGCCAGGCCCACGTAGAGATAACGCTAGGATAAATAGGTAACCAGGGTAATTATCGGGCCGCAAAATCTCACATTTAATGCGGAGCGCTGTGGGAATTACGAGGCAAGACAGAGCTGAGCTTAAGTGCTTTGTTGAAGAGTGATTTGGGCAGCAACGGTTTAAATATTTAAATTTAAAAATAAAAGTTTGGTGTTTTTGAATGAGTTTGGAGTTATACAAACAGTTTGGGTTGTAAAGTACGAGGCGTAATTGGTTGTGTTAAAGCTCCTAAAGAGGCTAGAAACAGGCATCCTGAATAAATTACATTGCAATACATTACAAGCAAGACCGGGCTGTAAGGAGCCTAGTGGTCACGATCTCGGACTCGAGATCGGAAGGTTGAGAGTTTGAGACCCGGTGCCACTGAAGACTTACCGAGTATATGCGGAGTACGTGCTCGTAAAATCTGTTGGGTCCGAAAGTCCTGTGGTCGGTCATTGCGCAGTTCACCATGGGTACAGGTTCCTGGAGAAAATTTCCCTCCCCTTCAGGGACATGTCTAAATTGTGGAGGTGGAGACAGATGGCAACATCTGTCATATATGTTTGTGTGTGTCTTGTGTTGTCCTACTTGACGATGGTTTATAAGCGGGTCCTTGCGACCAAGCACACAAGCCTGAAAATATATGTCAACCAATCCAATCCAATCAAAACCAAGCAAGGCCAACCAGGCGGCGCAATTGTTAGGGAGCTAGCCTTTGGAGCCTCTGGGTTCGGGCTCGAATCCCGATAAGACATGGATGTTTGTGTTTGTGAGTTTTGTTGTGTTAATCCAATGAAGAAAAAAATTCTTTTCCACATTTCTCCGGCTTTATGGAATATTTTTACAAATGGATTTTTTTTGTGATAAATGTAGCTGACTTACATGTCTTGACAATCCCACTTTTTGAAATTGGTTCGAATATTTTTTTTTTAATTTTCAATAAGTAGCTTTACAAACAGTATTCAATTTTAAAAAGTTTGATTAAATAGACCTGTAAGTAAACTCCATTTATATTAAAAAACGTTTGTAAAAATATTCAATACAGCTGGAGAAATGTGGCAGAGAAAATAGTTTTTTTAAAAATTGGATTAACACTGAAGCACTCTGCTTTGGAGAACCGCAAATCAGCGCGCCCATTCCCCCTTAAGTAATAAAGTCTATATTTTAGGGGTAATGAGAGAGGAAGCCGAGTACCCAAACCAAATTATTCCCCTTGTGTTAATCCCATTGGAAAATAATTTCCTTAACCAACGTTCTCCAATGGTTTAAACACGGTTTTTCTCCCTGTGTTAATCCGTTGGAATATATCTTCATAAACCAAAGTTCTTCAACGGTTTAAACGCGGTTACTAGGTGCCAACAAAAACGCCTACGCACCAAAAACACGTCATTCCTAATAGAAAAACCCACCCCCAAAATGTATTAGTTGCATTAAAGGCTTTATTATCATCAACACGATCTCATTAATAACATCCTTTTACACAACACACAAAACAGCCCTAGCGTGCAGGTTCCCAATATTTACCAAAACCAAACTCTGACAATCAGAATAATTGCAGGAAATTCTATTATTGGACAGTTCCTGAGGGACCCCTTGGATAAATTTGCAGAATGGTAACACGAATAGGGATATTCTATTAGGAAATACGAATACCTTAATGTAAATAGCGATCAAGCCTTATGAAGAATTTCCACCAATGATACTTCTCCTTAACATTTTGTTATAAGAAGAGGCATGAAAGGAAATTTTCCTGTTAACTTAGGCTCTTTTTTCTGGAATGGTAACACGAATAAGAATATTCCGGACGGAAATACGAATACCTTAATGCAAATAGGGGTCAAATCCTATGAAGAATTCCCCCTAGGCATCTTTTCTTTGTATTTTATAACACGTAGAAGTCTGTAAGGAAATTTGTCTGTTGACTTGGGCCCTTTTTACATTTAGTTACGCATATATACATACAAAAAATAAATTATTGTACACAAAACATTTCTTTGTTTTGTGTTACACTCCCTCTCGCAATATCAATTAAAAGCGAGTTTGATGTAATTAATCGTGGTAGAGAGTCCATTATTCGTGGGAATTATGTTTTCTCAAAATGCTTTGTTTAATTCCCTTCCGATTACTCTTGAGACCTTGTGGAGTGTGGCTTAAACAACTTGAATTAGGTTAAGATTTGTTATATTAGAGAGTGTGGAGTGAGAATGGAAAGATTTTTGGTTGGTTTGTAGACATATATTTTCAGGCTTGTGTGCTTAGTCAGAGAGACCAGATCATGAACCTTTGTCAAGTAAGACAGGCACAACACACATACACTTACGTGGCAGATGCTGCCATCTATCGCCACCTCCGCTATTTACATGTCACTTGAGGAGATTTAAATAGTCTCCAGATATCTGTACCCGTGGGAAACTGCGCAATGACCGACTTCTAAAGAGATAACCAAGTTAAATTCATAGAAATGTAACACTTAAATGGATATTTTCTCGAACACACAAAAAATAAATTATCATGCAGTTTTAGATTGCTTTTTTTGCATATATATAATTCTCTAACTTCCTACTCACTCACAATATTAATCAAAGCAACTTAAAGTAATTAATAATAAGCCTGAGTTCATTACTAGTCAAAATTATATTTTCTTGAAAGGACTATCTTCCTAAGTATCTGGATAATTAGTGGTGTGAGTGTAAGCTTTAAACAGCACGAATTAGGTTCGGAAAATTACACCTAAAGTTTTAAAATACTACCGAACTTTATTATATTTATTTAGCTAAATTAAACAATAAATGGTTTCTGGAAAAGTTTAATTATATGTATATTCACTTGTAGCCATGAAAACAACAATGAGAGAAGAAAATGTTTTTGAGGCAAAATAAAACAAAAATGTTTTTAAATAAGTGGTTATGAACGTTTGTTGACATGTTGTGGTGAAAACAACAAATTCAATTTTAAGTGCTTTTCTTATTTAAAAATGTTCATATAAAGGCTTTTAATTTAGTAAAAAAATCAATGAAAGAATACTACATAGGTTTTTTTTATCATGGGTTTGCATATCTACAAAAAACCTTAAAATAAATAAATGCAGTTTTATATTTTATAGGTATGGACGTTAGTAAATTGTTTTAGAGAATACGTTATACAAAAACAAAATAGTTATTTATTGCCACGAAAATTTAATATTACACTAAATATTTGCCATTATCAAAATGTAAAAAAAATGGAAAGTAATGAATTTTTAAGCTGTTGCATTTCAAATTAGAACTCACATTGTACATAATTTGTTTCAATTTAACTTATGTTTGAGCATTTGTTTAGTAGGCTAAATAATGAATAAACTGTTTAATGAAAAAAAAAAACTTCCAACAGTTAAATTTCCTTCGCATGTGAGATAAATTAGTTAAAATTAATTTAAGGAAAAATTTAATAATACACAAAGGGTATGGAAATTTGCTGAATTAAAAAAAAATTGCGCGTTAAATATGTAATTTTAAATAAAACATTCTTTAAGGAAAATGTAAAACGTCTAATTAATAGCAAAATAAAGAGATTTCTCCTGCATTATTCAAACGCATTTAACACCGGGACGAAACAATTTTAAATCTAAAGGAGTTTGATTAAAAACGCTCCAAGTTGATAATTAAATTCATAGAAACAATGTATTTAAAAATATTTTAATGAATTACATTGAATCAAAGAAAATTTATAATGAAAATTTAAAAATAGCATTTTAATGTAGAAAATTAAATTGATTCTGATTTTCCATGAAGATGCATTTGTCGTAATTATTCTTTAAAAAATATTTCCCTAGACTGAGTTGGAAATGAAATTTAAATTGATAAAATCATCCATATGTAATATAAAAGAAATTGCTTTTATTCACTCTCTCGCGTATTTACGCCCAGCTTAAATTAAGGAGGTAAAGACATAAAATTTTATTAGCTTCTTTCTATTGTGTTGTAGTTGTCATTTACGAAGCGACTTTTTGAAAATGGAATAAATAGAAAAGATTGGGAGTATACAAAATCCTTCAACTACCATATACAAAAACACAAACTCATATAATTGATATTTTGAAATGTGAAGAATAAGAATACATAACAATTAATTTCTGGATTTCTCTAAATTAACAAATAAAGTAAGGCACATAGCGTATTTAGCAGAATTTTCCATAGTAAATGCATTGAGTATTGCTAGGCTTTTTGGCAATTTTTCAGTTTCAATTCGAAAGAAATTTCAGAGCGTGCCACATTAAATCTAAGCACTTAAAAGTACGTTTCTTCATTTTGAAAATTTTTTACTATATTAGTTGGTTATAATGTTAATTATTACATTTTACAATATTAGTTATTACATTAGATTGTTGTAATAAGTTAGTACTTAAAATCAACGCAACTTCTCTTTAAACATTAATTAACTAAACTCATTTTCAAATTATTTACAATTTAAAAAATTCAAATTAAAGCAACCTATGACAGTCAATCAAGCAAGTTAATTAACCGAACATAAATCCCTGCCCATTCTTCGCGTGCTTACAAGAACAACCTCTACAAGAGTAAAGGGGCTTTACCTATAGAATCATTATATAAATACCATATTTAAGAACCCAAGGTCATGATAATCAATTAGTACGGCAACCCGCATTTACCTATACCTAATTATTCTAATAAAAGAATGGAGTAGGGGAGACCAGGGCACAATGGACCACTTTTTCATGTTTTGCGCTATAAGTGCAAAAATATTCTTCCCACTTGTTTAGAAAAAGGTGTATATATTACATATATATCCTGGTTTAAAAATACATTGCCTAAAAAATATAATTTCAATTACTTTTTTCTGAATTCACTTTTTTATTACAAGTGAGAAAGTGGTCCATTGTACCCCAGGTTCGGGGTACAATGGACCACATCACGGGGTACAATGAACCATAGTATTTTTTCCTGAAAAAAAAATTATCTGCACTTTTTAAAGATTAACGTATATATAAAATAAGGATTCTATTTGAATTTTAAGTATCCAATTGCATTAAGACTTCTTTTAGTGGGAAACCCTACTAAAAATGATCCATAGAGATCAATACAAAAATCTATTGACATAAGTACAGCTTTATTGATGTGTACTTACTTCTAAGGATGTCACTATTGTTATCAGTAGAAGCTATTGATATCAGTAACCTACTGATAATATTTCGTATTGATATCAATAGAGCTCTAACGACACCAGTAAAGAAAATATCAGTAAGCTACTGATCTCAAATGACATCAATACGTCTGCACTGATATCTATAGAGATCAGTAGAGATTTGCATGGATATCAATAGAGATCAGTAGATATTTGTATAGATATCAATAGAGATTGCTATTGGTACCAGTAGGCCATTTCCACATAAAAATTTTCTATTGATCTCTACTGACCATTTTTAGTAGGGAAACTATCAGATATTACTGTTTGCTTTTTTTCCCCCTCCAATTTGACATTTTTTATCTTCATTATGTGCAAGGATCAGTTAGGCTCAAACCTAACAGGTGTATGGGAGGTTTTGTAATTTTTATGTAGCACAAAAGGGCTGTTTTTTTAACTGCCTTTATCTTTGCTAACTGAACAGATAGAACGACTATCATCAATAACATGTTTTACAGCCTGTTCTATCACTTCTTTTTGCACCGTTCCTTCACTAGTCTTTCTAATCCTGTTATGTGGCATTTCGGGGAAAAAATGAGTAAAAGCATTACATTTTATCTTCAAAATAATAAGATCACTTCAAATTTAAAAGTTTTTTAATTACTATACAGAACAACACCAAAAGTGTAGGGAAAAACTGTGGATCAAAGACTCTTCGTTTTTATGCGAGATCAATTTTTAAACCTTTTTTAAGTCTTCCCTTAATCAATGTGATTGAAAATTTTACTAACAAAATTTCAATTTTGTGCATTTTACCAATTCTGAGAAAGTTTGTTTGTTACTTAATTATTTATAACTACAACAAATAGCTCACATTTTTATTATAAAAAAATCAACAGTAATCAAATTCCAATTAAAAAATTTATGATTTTGTGCTTGTACTTCCGTTATTTAAATGTGTAACTTTATTTTACCACCAACTCAAATTTCTAAACTTTTGGTTTTAAACAATTAAAAACTTTAGTATCACATCACATTCAATTTTAAGAATACTTTTCTCATTCAAAACACTTATTGTTTGAAGTCATAATATATAAAATAAAACATCAGTTCCCTAATAATCTGTTACTTCTGGTTTAAAAAAAAGCACTATTAGTAAGACGGGGGGGGGGGGGGGGGGAATCTATTACATTCAGAAGTGAATATTAGAATAAATCTAAAAACATTGTACTATTATAGCAAATTTGACATTTAATAATTAGAAAGGACTTGCATCAATATTTTTTTATTTATTTTGAAACTAAAAGTATTTCTAAAGTTGCATGGGGTACAATGGACCATGGTCCACTGTAACCCAGATTTTGTGGTCCATAGTGCCCCATATTGTATTTGAGCAAAAAACATAATTAAAATATGCTGTATTTTGATTTCAGAAATTGATTTTTAGATTATATAGAAAGACAAATATCTTGCCTTTCAACTATGCTAAGCCACTTTGTCCAACTAATGTTACTTTAGTGATGAGAAGATAATTTCTAGGAGCGAGCTGTTTTACTTTCACCTGGTTAATACACATCAACAATAAAAAAATGGCAAATGTGTGAGCTAACAACATGGTTTTTTATAACAACTAGATCAAGACTGTTATGTAATTTATTACTTATAATATGAACTAATTTGGAAAATAAACAAAATAAATAATAGGGGGTGGTCCATTGTGCCCCTAGGTCCATTGTGCCCCGGTCTCCCCTACTGTTTATTGTCTAGATGACTCTAAATTGTAAATAAAATGCTTCTCACGTAAAATAATGCTCTCGCCCACTTAAAAAACAACGCGTACATTTTAGTACAGGTCCATTTGAGGTTATTCTATTACTAGTTAGTACGCTAACCCTTTTCAAATCTTTTGTAATTGCATAGAGAATGATTCTAAAACAACTTATAATGTTAAACAAACTTAACTTTTCTCGTCAAACATTAATTAACTAACCCCATTTCCATACCTTTTAAAATTCAAAACAAAAGCGATCCAAAGCTTGACAATCAATCAAGCAAGTTAACCAACCTAACATAAATCACTGCCCATTCAGCGCGTGCCTAAAAGAACAACCTCTATAGAAGACAAGGTGCTTTACCTATAGAAAAGGGCGGCAAAGTAGCTGAATTATCGTCCAAATTCGCCGACAATTATTTACCTGTGACACGCATTGGAACTGTTTTTGGCGAGGTGGTTGGAAGAAAAATAGTGGGTTTGGCGATGGTTTTGGGTGAAGGTGGCTTGAAGTCGCCAAATCGGAAACCTATTTTCGTATGTAATTTAAGTGTTTAAAAATTGGTATTACAAACTGAATGTTGAAACTGTAAGACAAACTATGATTTTGGTGGATACTATGCACAACAACTTGGTTAGCGGAAAATAAATTTATATCACAAGTTTATACAATGTTTCTAAATTATACAGTGTCTCTCTAAAATTCAAAAAGAGTTCCAAACTATAAAAAAATATGTCGTAAAGTATTGAACTTTTAAAAAGTAAATGAATAAGTTGACAAATTGTGAAAACTTCAAACTTCATATGCATTGTGATCTAAAAATAATGAATATTAAGCACTTTTAAACCTGTTTCTTTCATCACCCTCTACGTATTGTAGCATTGTATCTAACTCAAGAAACTAATCAAATATAAAAAGCCCACAAAAAATATGAACCACAATCAAATTTAAATAAACTACAACTAAGGTTACATGTAAAATTCGCAAAAATTAAATATATTTTCGACTCACAAATAATTTATTTTGGTTTTCTTCGACCTTCAAACAAAATAAGCAATCAATAAAAATATTTATGGAATTTGCGAATAAAAAATTTGGAAATAGAAAACGAAAATAGAAAACGAAAACTGCCAAGTTCGACATTTTAAAGTTTAAATTACATTTAAATGCATCGATTTGAAATTTTTTCATAGGTATGTACAAATTGTTAGCGGAAGCGGTTCTAGGTTGCTGTTACTGTAACAAACGTGTTTGTTTTCTATAAGAATATCAGTGGACAAGAATGTAGGGTATTTTAAAGAATAGTTAATATAAGGCGATACGTTACAGAGGATAACCAATAAAATCTATAACACACTATTGAAATATAAAATATTATTAGCAAAAAATAAATATTAATAAACTTATAATCATAGATTATTAAAATCTACCAATAATCGTTTAATTTTGCTTTCTTTTAAAGCGATTCACACATTCACTCTACAACTCCATTTCACACTCAACACCATCAGACCCTCCCTCTTACCTCCAACTTCCCACAAGCTTACCTAGGATGTACTTAATTTGCATGCAATCCGGCTTTTTCGGCCAGTGTTGTAACTTTTTGTGTTTCAGCCGTGGTTATTCAGTAGTTTGACGTTACAAAGGAAATGGGATTGTGTCGGAATTAATAGGTTTAGCGCCGATGTTGGTTTACGTGTGGCGCTGGTTATGGGTTTGGGAATGGTGGACGTAACACTGTACTAAAAAAATGTTTTTGGAAGGAGTTAACATGGGAGTGTCATATTTTAACGTATATCGTGATATTATATTAATATTTAAGAAACTGTGTTAACACAGCAAAAGGCAATTTTAAGAATAATTGTTACTGTTACTGTTCTTTTCTCTGCTGCAAAAATAGCCTGGATAGTAACCTGCAAGTAACTTTTACAGAAACCATTTTTGGTTTGTTTTTGCCCTTGAAAAAATACTATATCAAAACAAATCCTCTTAATATATTAACTACATCTGAGCCCCAACTTATACAAAAACCATTTTAAACTAATAATATTGCGGCAACAATGCTTTAACCCTTTTCTTGCTTTCTCTGTTACAAATCAACCTGCATCAAAAAACAACTTTTACAGAAACCGTTTTTGTTTTCTTCTCGCAATAACTAATAATACTGCGACAACAATCACTTTTACCCTAATTGTTGCTTTCTCTGTTACAAATTAACCTGCATCAAAAAACAACTTTTACAGAAACCGTTTTTGTTTTCTTCTCGCAATAACTAATAATACTGCGACAACAATCACTTTTACCCTTATTGTTGCTTTCTCTGTTACAAATCAACCTGCATCAAAAAACAACTTTTACAGAAACCGTTTTTGTTTTCTTCTTGCAATAACTAATAATACTGCGACAACAATAACTTTTAACCTTGTTGTTGCTTTCTCTGTTACAAATCAACCTGCATCAAAAAACAAATTTTACAGAAACCGTTTTATTTTCTTCTCGCAATGACTAATAATACTGCGGCAGCAATCACTTTTAACCTTATTGTTGCTTTCTCCGTCACAAATAAACCTGCATCAAAAAACAACTTTTACAGAAACCGTCTTTGATTTCTTTTCGCAATAACTAATAATACCGCAGCAACAATCACTTTTACTATCATTGTTGTCTTCTTTGCAACAAATTAAAATGCATCAAAACACATGTTTTACAGAAACCATTTTTGTTTTCTTCTCGCAATAACTAATAATACTGTTTCAACAATCACTTTTACCCTCATTGTTGCTTTCTCTGTAACAAATAAACCTGCATCAAAAAACAACTTTTACAGAAACCGTTTTTGTTTTCTTCTCGCAAAAACTAATATATGGCAAAAAGTACTTTTACCCTCATTGTTGTTTTCCTTGCAAAAAATAAACCTGCATCAAAAAATAACTTTTACAGAACTGGTTTTTGTTCCCTTCCTGCAATAACTAATAATACTATGGCAAAAAGTAATTTTAGCCTCATTGTTGTTTTCTTTGCTACAAATAAAACTTCATCAAAACACAAGTTTTACACAAACCATTCCAGTTCTGTTTGTTCCTATACAAACATGCAGTATGCTTTGTATGTATATCACACAAAAAACTAAAGAATAAGGGCTATTCATATTTACTTATAAAATGCTATGGTGTTTTTTTAGGTTAAGTTTAGTGCAGTTAGAATTCATTTGCGAAAGTGGCATTGAATAAAATGCACTTTCCTTTACGTAATTTATTATATTCGGCATTGCAAATATTAAAATTTTCATTTAAAGTAACTATAAAAAGCATAAAATCAATATGTATAACAATACACAATTGATATTTTGCCACAACTATAAATCATTTCTATTTTACAATTGCGAATTTAAGTGTCATGCTTCTTCATACAAATTGTATTATTCCACAAATCTTTTGTATTTTATTGGTATTTGCTTATCAAATGATTTAACATCATGTAAAGAAGTGAAATGCAATATTAGTTTCAAAATATTACAATGTATTGTATATTCAGAAAGATATCAATAAAATAATACTTTAAAACATGAGAAATGGTATAATCGATTTTCAGATAATATCTACAACTTTAAGCAATACAAAGTTTCCTTCATGTATCTTCTCAAGTGTCATTGATATCATAAGAGGAATTATGAACTAGACGAGTGTAATTAATAACCTTTCTCCTTTTGAAAAAAAAAATGAACTGACATTGCAAAATGGATACCAACGGGGTAAAAAAATATTTATTTTATTAAGATATTGAATTATATTATTGCTTTAAATATTTAGTTTCGATTTCAAATTTATGTTTTTTTTTGCTTCTTTATTTTACTTAATACTTTTTTAGCATAGTTAACTTTAATAACATAGTAAACTTTATTACTTTTTCATTCATAAGATATACTTTCAATTTCTTGATTCAAATACAGTTATTTTCTTAAAATAATAATTTATATTTATTTATATGTATTATTAATATTTTTAATTATATATGGAAACATACTTTTATAAAATAAAGCAAGAATTTATAAAATAACTAAACTAACCTACTTCCTTGTTACAAAAATGTTCATTGCAATTATTATCGAAATATAAGTCGATATCTAACTGTAACTGTTTCCTACAACCACTTTCTTTAAAGATTAAAAACTAACTTTCTTAAAGGTCTAATTTCTTTTATGTTAAGGGAACGATAATTTGTAACTCTACGTTACTTGGAGCACAAACTTTCTATAACTTCGACCTCAAACGAAAATTTAACATTTCAGAAATATTAAATATAAACTTTACTTAATATTTTCGATGATTGATCACTATCCATATCAAACATTTCACATTCCATTCTTAATTACAAAGAAGCAAAAACTTAACAAATCTACCACCGATACATTAAAACCAATACTACCAATCGTACATATACCTAAAACTTCCAAAAACTTTTTCTTAAAAAATCTATTAAAATGAAAAGAAAAAAATTATTAAATTCTAAGCTTTCGATCTGTCAAAAATGACGGATGATCGGAAATTCTTTTCAACCGAAAGAGTAGCGTTCGGCAGATAAAATGTCACACAGAAATTTAATGTAAATGTAATATAGAAACGAATGGAGCCCCAGGGAATGTTTTATAAAGGAATCTGTTCCAGTGAATTTAAATTCTCTGGGCTTCCAATTCAATGGAATATATGTAATATAAATGAGTTATATATTTGGAAATACAATATGTAATATTTTATGTATATTTAGATTTTTACAGTAAATTTTGTTAGATGATATTGTTAAATTTATTTTCTTTAAGTTTGATTTATCAAAGATAAATTTATATGTCAATGTATAGTAAGTTTTCCAGCTTCAAAAGTATGACAATGCAAATTAGCACAACTTTTTCAAATGAACTTTAAATATCATACGCATATTTAAATTGAAAAGTTTTTTTTTCTATTTTATACTGTTGTTGTTGTCTTTTGTTTTTCTCCGTTTACAATTTATGTGAGTTTTATGTTGTTCGACTACACGGTATATATTTTACCTCTTGGCACAGATTTATAATAATGTTTTTCTTTTATTGTTTGAATAATAAATATTATTATGACATAACAATTGTAGAATCTAATTTTGTTTACAGACAGCGAAAAAAAAGAATTAAAGGCATACTAAATCTATTTTTCTAATCATAATGTAAAGCACTAACGCATATTTAGGGCAGCTATTTATTTTACAAAACTATACAATTATTGATATTTTACTTTACATATATTTATTAAATTTTAGATTACTTGTATATGACTACTTACAAAAAAACGTAAATATTAAACTGAATATTGATATTAATTCTTAGTTATCCGCAATATTTATCTTAAGAAAAAAATAGTAATGTGAAATAATTTGTTATCTCTTCTCAATATTCTTACCAAAATTATTTATCCATAACGAAAAAGTTAGATAAATACATTTCACTAACCAAAATTTTTTTTCTTGCGAGAAGCCATTATGGATAATTAACTTTCAAGCAAAACCCTAATAGTTTCCCCGAAGGAAAATAATTGAATAACAATACCCAATTGCTCATGTATTTTCCCATTAATAATATAAAACCACACATTTGCTTATCTCCAAATTATTATTTCTTAAAGGAACGTAACCATGGAAATCAAAAATGATAATAAAAAATGTGTCTGTCGCAAATTGTTACATCTTTTCTTAAAAAATATATAATTTATTTTGTGAGATGACGCTGTCTTATTAGAAACAGATATTATTGGGTTTTGGTAAATGTTATGCTATTGATTGATTAAGATTGATGTCATTAATAATGCTTTGACAGACATCAGAATGTTGCTTGATGTTATGGCTGGACTCTATGGGTTGGCTTAAGCTGTAGAATATACTTATTAACCTGCCGATCTGGTGGCACAATTGTTAAGGTGTTTACCATTGGAGCTTCTGGGTCCCGGCTCGAATCCCGTTGAGCCATGGATGTTTGTCGAGTATATGCGGAGTATGTGCTCGTTAAATCTGTTGGGTCCGAAAGTCCTGAGGGCGGTCATTGCGCAGTTTTCCACGGGTACAGGTTCCTGGAGACTATTTCCATCCCCTTCAGGGACACGTCTAAATTGTGGAGGTGTTAATTCTCACTTATGGGCCGAGTATAATGGGACAAACGTGCTCGTTAAATCTGTGGAGTCAAAAGTCCCGGTGGCGCTAAGAGTACAATGTCGCTCGGAATTCCGTTGGGTGCCAGCTCAGGTGTCGATCTCGTAAATTAACCAGGGTTCTAAATTACGAGGCTAGAAATAGGGAGATGGGAACGACTACATTTCCTAACCAAAGAGAGAAGCTTATAAGCGGTTCTCTGAACAAGCAACACAAGCTGGAATATATATGTACCATACCATAACCAAAGAAAAGGAATGAGTTTTGAACCAACACAAAAGGCTGCACCTATCTCTGATAAACACTGCAAGTAAAAATGTATACGTTAAAATATTAAATATTACTATTTTCATGTTTTAGTTACATTTAAAGACACATAATTGATAGGGAAAAACTTTAAAAAGGCCTTGATACCGCCATCATATAATAGGAATTGCCAATGTTGTAAAAAATACTTGTTTCTCAAGATTAAAGTAAAATGTCGGTTTGAAAGGGACAAGGTACCCAAAAATTGGTCAAAATATCGATTTTTTCAGTTTTTACTTATTATTTACAATATCTTTCGGAACATTTACTGAAAGTTTCAAAATGATATCTTCTATGGTACAAAAGTCATTAAATATTTTCTGGAGAAATTCCTTTAGGTTAGAACTCGTATTTCGTCTGCTTTCAACATTTTTCTCTGTTTCGCGTTTTTCAATTATTGCTTTTAAGGAATCCCTACGGCGGGTTTTGCTAATAAAGTTAGGATTTTGAATTTTTTATTCTGTGTTCTTATACAAATGGTGCACAAAATTGAGCATGTAATAAGGTCTACAATGCATATTTTTTTTAATGTGTTGAATTCAATAATTTGTATTTTTTTGTGATTTTCAGAATAAATGCATGTTACTTTTTAACTGTCGCTCACATTTTAAGTTATTGCAGAGTTCTTGAATAAATAGTTTTAAAAACAAACTATAAAAATCGAAATTTTGACTTAAAAAAATAAAAATCTACTTGTAAATATTTGTTTTTATTGCTAAAAAATGTTTATTTAGAGTGAGCATTATATAAACCCATTATAAGTTACAAGTTTATGTTATCATATCTAGAAATAATGTTTTGGGTATCTTATCCCCATAATAATTCAATAAATATTTTATGGATGAAAAAATACATTTGAAGTTATCAGGCATAATCAGTTAAGAATAACACCTTATTCGTGTCTTGCCACATTGGTGAAACCCAAACAGTAATAATGAGTTATTAATTTAGCAATGCAAGTCTAAAGCGCTTTTCAGACACGCATCACAATAGTAAGATTAAAAAATACTGGATCAAAGTCTTGAATTCATAACATAGTCTTTGTTGTTCATTCTTTGCCTGAAAAATGTTTTTTAGGAAATGTCATATTTAATTTAGTTTGGAGGAAATTATATGATCAGGGTCAAAAACCAAGAAATTAAAACATCGCTAAAATATAATTAAGGACACCAACTTCCTCTATGTTGATGTTAAGTTGTCATAGATATTGAGACGTGTTATTAAAAATGAATGCATTTTTATAATTGATGCAAAAATGAGATCAATTACTTAGACTCCTGGTAAAATCAATTATCAAGAAGAAAGCTGAAGATTACGTAAGATTGATGATGTGCTAGTTAAGCTTAACTATTAGGTGTCAAAAACTATTGCACATTACAATAAAGTTATACGCTTCCCTTATCTTAAACCGATAATTAGTTGTAAACCGTGTCAAACAATATAAAAAACTTGCAAGTGAATACACGTTCTTCGCAAGGACTAAAAACATTTCATATATATCCTAGTATTAAGTATACGTAATATTTAATTCGTTAAAGGACAATAAGCTCATGTTTAATGTCCCCCGCTCAAGTATAGAATCCCATTACTTATATTACCTTAAAATTCAAAATCATAAATATGCTATAAAATTCACGGATAAATGCCATCGTAATTTCCCACACTAAATCCTCTTAGATTATTTGGTGCATTTTTGCTTATTTGGCGAGGGAAAGATACAGCTACAAACACACCCAATCAGGTATTGCGCGATGACCTTCGCACAACCAGCCAGATTAGATATTTTTATTATTATTATTTGCTCATTTGGCTCGTTTTTGTAATAACGTGGTGAGTTTGGCAAAGTATTTGGCAAAAAACGAAGACATAAAACCCTAATACGCAGCTCTAGTGCGATGACCTTAAACAACCCCAGGGGTTTTTCACGTTCCACAGATACTTTCTTTTATTATGAAAGATATACTTTTTCGAAACGTATTTTATCGCAACATGATTAAATATATTTTTTTAAAAACAAACTTCCATACTTAAGAAACAAAAAATAAACTTGACGAAATACATCATTTTTTTTTACCATTAACGTTAAAACCATCCCTTGAATTTTTATATCCTACATTTCTTACATTTAAAACATCGCTTTTACACATAATTTCATTATTTCCAGAGTGTTCCTCCTACAGAAGTACCATTACTCATAATTTTAAAATACTTTGTTTCACTTTAAAACTGGCAAGTCATGCGCCAAACTTTTAAAGCATTGTGTTTAACGAACAAGTATAAGAAAATACTTTTCCCACTTTGGGCTAATGGCTCAGGCCTATCAAAATAAAAGCTAAGATAAAATTAGAGAACGTTTTGCCATTCATCAAATTTTATGTTTTGTTAAAGGTTGTGAAGCATATGTTAGGAGTTATTTATGGATTGTTGTGCTTATTTTAAGCGTTAAATTAGGTGAAAAATTACTGGGTTTTATTTTTTTAGTATTTATTAGGAAATAATTATCTGCCGTTTAAACTCTTCATTTATGATTCGACGTCATCTTTAGTTGAAAAGAGCCATAAATACGATGTTTGTTTTCAGCCTACTTTTCGTTTTTTTTTAATTCAAATTAATTAGCTCCCAGAAGTTCTTCTTAAGGGTCGTGGGTAGCCTAGTGGTCAAGGCATCGTTCTCGGAAGGTCCCGCGATCGAGTCTTAAAGCCACTAAAGACCCATCGAATATATGTGGAGTACGTGCTCGTTAAATTTGTAGGTGCGAAAGTTCTGTGGGTGGTCATGGCGCAGTTTCATGCGGGTACAGGTCCCTGGAGACTTTTCTCTCCCCTTAACGGACATGTCTAAATTGCTGAGGAGGCAATAGATAACAGCATCTGTCACGCGTGTGTGTAATCTGTTTGTCTTATTTGATAAGCTTTATAAGTGGTTCTCTGACCAAGCACATAAACTTGAATATATATGTCTACCCATCTACCAAACACCAAGATGACTGGAGAAACTGAAATGAGAACGACATCAACGGCCTTAAACTCTGACATAGTTTAACCCTTTCAGTCCCAGTGATGCCATTTGGCATCATCACCTTCAATATTTTTTTCAAAATTCTTATGTCCTGTTATGACATCCAAACACACATCATTCGATTCTTCATACTTTGTTCTATCAGACAATATTTTGCATTAATCTCAATAGAAGTCAGAACTACTATTTTTTTTATTTAGAAAACAGTCAACAAGCGTTTCTCCTGATTTTTGATAAGTTCACTTCAGTTCCACATATTTAAAACACAATTTAAACTATTTCGGTTAAAATAATAACTAAATTTTTTTTAGTAATATGGTCAGATACCTTAAAATATATTACTCGAAGTGTTTTTAGGTAATAGATATATTTTTTATTTTGTTGTTTTCCACAGTTAAAGAATTTCGGCATTGTTTCAAAAACCATATAAAAAATTTAAATGGATTTTTTTTCCTTAAGGAATTCGTATATTTGACCTAAAATAAGCTTATTTTGTGAATATCAGATGTCTCTTTAGGGTAGTAAATTTTTGGGACTGAAAGGGTTAACTAGACTTGAAATATTACTCATACTAAACTATCAACCATATTTTACAATTGACTAAAGTCACTTTAAATAAAGCAATTACCATCTCCGAAACATGACTAATGGACCATCCCCGCTGAAACAGCGAAAACGCCCAACGTAAAACATAGTCATTACTCTCAGGGTAGAGATGAAAACAACTAGTCTGGGATAAAAACTCGCTTGGGATTGTGAATTTAATTTGATGCATTTTTACCACCTTTTACCGATGGCTTGTATTGGTTTCGCGGTGTAGCGTGATAGAAACAAACTGGAACCAAAAATTGTTTGGTTGGTTTGGTAAGAGGATGATTTAGGTTTAGGTACTTACATAGCTGTCGTTGTTTTACATATAATGTGAAATATTTTTTTACAATTCAGAAACAACTTTTTCGAGCATTCATCTTTCGGCTAATTTGATTCATTTTTACCACCTTTTAATGATGGCCGTTATTGGTTTTATGGTATAACGTGATAGAAACAAACTGGTAACATAATTTGTTTTGTTTGTTGATTTGGTAAGAGAAGGATTTGGGCTTAGGTACTCACATAGCTGTCGTTGTTTTTGCATATAATATAAGAGATTATACGCAATTCAAGAACAGCTTTTCCGAACATTCATCTTTGGGCTAATGTGATTTATTTTTACCACATTTTAGTGATGGCACCTTTCTTTTTACAATTGTAATAGTGTAACTATCTCAATGAAGAAATGTTGCAAAGTTTTGTTCAGTAATTTCATAGTGATCTTGAAAATAAAAATAATAAAAACTTGTGTCTCCGTATATCAGTATGTGGACTTAAACGGTATCTGAAAATGTTATTTCGCACCTACAATAAACTTCAAACCTCAAAAGAAATAAAATTTTCCATTTTCCAATTATCTATATACGTCCTCTAATTCTTACCGGAACAAGTAGGTTTGTCCCAGTAAATGTCATCCTTAACTGCTTCTGCACAAGATTAATACAACAGTCCCGATCTCCGCACACCAAAAACCGTTCTAACTATTCTAACTACACCTATAAACACAAAAAACATTCCCCAAACTCCAACAGCGCCTCGACCCAATACTTCCAATCTATTACACACAGCAAGCACTCCATACTAGGGATCTAGCCTGGAATAAGAAATTTCTTCGTAGGCCCGGCGCTGATCCTTTGAGATTACCAGAGGTAGCAGCACAGAAAATGAAAGGATTACTGTAGTGCTAATATAGTTACATTCATAAATGGAGATGGGACGTACAAATGGTTATTAATTCTGAGACATGATAGTTGGAAGGGTTTTTTTTTTGGAAATATTTGGTATTAGTAATTTATCTATGTATATTTTGTGATGGTAGAAGTTTTTTGTTATGAATGACGAATAATTCAAGACAATCGTGCATGTACAAAGAGTAGCTTCCATATGATTTTTTTTAAGTTTTAAAGTCATCGGAATTTGATAATCAGGCATGCAACTACCCGATAAACTTATTAATTTTCTGAATCGTGTAATGTTTCACAGTTATCTTCGTAATTGCAATAGTGTAGCAATTCATTGCAGAAATGCTTTAAAGATTGTACAGTAATTTCCAAAGTGAACATAAAATAAAATTATTTCCTTGTACATCAGCTTGTGGACGTAAACTGCTCCTTTAAAGTTTAATTCCTATTTACTCTACACCTCTCACGCGCCCTCATTCTAACTAACCGTTCTAACTATTCCAACTACACCTATGAACACAAAAAAAAACATTCCCAAAACTCCAACATCAACCAGATCCAATACTTCCAATCTATTACACACAGAAAGCACTCCATACGAGGGATCCAGCCTGGAATAAGAAATTTCCTCATAGGCCGGGCACTGATCCTTTGAGATTACCAGAGGTAGCAGCACAGAAAATGAAAGGATTACCGTAGTGCTAATATAGTTACATTCATAAATGGAAATGGGACGTACAAATGGTTATTAATTCTGGGACATGATAGTTGGGCCTTTTTTTTTGGAAGGATAGGGTTTAGGTATTAGTAATTTATACTTTATTTGTTGATAGTAAAAATTGTTTTAGATGGTGTGCGAATTTAATATTTTGTGGGAAATGTTATTTTATGAATTGTTCCTAAAATACATCTTTTCCAATTTTCAACTTTTTCTTTTCAAAAAGAGAAAATGTTTATTTGTCATTTTAAAAATTTTAAAACATGTTCACACAAAAATTTAGTATTTAAACTTTCAAAATTCGTACTTCCTTTAAAAAGGTCTAAATAACTGTAATAAACTATTTCCGTTACAGAATATTCATAAGATACAATATTTTAAAAATTAAAATAATCAAACTATAAATATTCGAAATCATGGGGAAGAGTGGATTCTGATTTAACTCTGAATTTGCAATTCCGTTTGACGTAAACTATTACTCTAAATACATTGTTTAAATACACCCTTTGGCGACACATTAAATCTGTGAAATCACCCAATGAAATATTCAAAAGAGTTTTATCAGATAAAAATATATTTAAAACACATTGGCTTGTTTTAGGCGATGAAAAATTATTCTTGCTTTCATTGTAGTTTGTTATTGCTATTTTTGTAGAATGGCCTTTTTATGATTTACCAACAGCATTAACTAATACATCGAGACCATATTTTTATTTGTGTTTAACTGCTGTCTTTTAAGAAGTGAAACATGTCCATCATAATAATTATCATAGTTTAACGTGAAACTACAAATTTCGTCTAAATCTGACATTTTATTTAAACTTAAGAAGAACCAGTTATTGGCTGAATGGCCGTCTACTAGAGTAACAAGCAAGCTATTGGCAAAAAGAAAAAAAAAATCTTAGAAATCCAATTGAACCTTTCAGTCCCAGTGATGCCATTTGGCATCATCATGTCTCTGATTATAATTTTAAAAAATAATAGGGTTGATATCTATTTGGATTATTGAAAAAATATTTTGTTATAGAAAACAGTTTGAAAAATCGAATGATGTGCTCTTTGATGTCATAAAAGGCTATAGACGATCAGATTTTTTTTTTTCTAAAATGATGATGCCAAATTGTCATTGGGACTGAAAGGGTTAAATATGATGAAACAAATTCACAAAACTAAATGTAGTACTTTTCCCCTCTACCATATACGATCTATGTTAGTAGTAAAAAGTACAACTAACTAATAATAAACTATTACCATCATACAATATCCATACGATGCCATCGCTCAAAATCGAAACTAATCAAACTATAAATATCCGAAATCATGAGGGAGAGTGGATTCTGATTAGACTCTGAATTTGCAATTCCGTTTGAGATCAGCCTCTTGCCCGGAATGCATTGATTAAAAGCATCCCTTGGCGATAAATTGCGACTGAATTCGGAGCGAGTCCAGATGTTTCGAATAGCCCCGATGGGTGATTGAGGTTGCTTTTCTGGACTGGACAAATGGGAGGCGGCGGAATGGGGCTGAAGAATGTATGGAATGGGGTTTCAATTGTTTTGTTGTGTTTTTATAGTTGAAGAGGAAATTCTAACATATTTGTTAAGTTTTATGTATTTTCGAAAAATATTATTTTATTAAATATATTTTTTCTCGTAATACGTGGGAGGGGTAATAAGATATGCAGTTAAGAAGAAATCTTTTAAAAATTACTTTAACATTTTTTAAAAATCTGTAAGGTATTATTCGTATTCTAAAATTATAATAAAATTCTTTTTTTAAAAAAAAGCTTATAACTCATATGCATTGCACAAAACAGTATAAATATTAAAATTTTTAAGCCAAGAAATATTGAATAATTTAAAATGAAAGGAACTATTTTGAGTATAGTATTCAGGAAAACAATAACTATACAAAATTTGTTTTAGTAATACTAATTTTTTCTCTAAATTAATCGTTTATCAAAATATAATACAAATTTAGTGATAACCGCATGAATAAGGCTTGACAATAAACTAAAGAATCCAGACTTGGAAAAAACCTAACTCTTATTTTACTTCAACACAACAAAATTTAAGCACAAACATTGCTGCCATTCTTCATTTTAAAAACTCAATTTTACCAACCACCTCAAACTGACCACTCACGTCAAGTCGTAATTGTTTGTGTAGAAAAAAAACATCACAAACAAATACTACAAACTCCCAGTGGTAAAAACACTCCTTTAAAAAATTGACTGGGAAGCAAACAGAGAACTCTTTGGAGGTGAGCGCGAGATATATATGCTTGGCGACGAAAAGTATAAAGCTTTTCAGAAATCGCCAAATGTATAAACATTGTACTATAAGGCCACATAAATTCTCGAATGGGGCTGCAACATTGGCTGTCAAGCCAATGTCGGCAGACATATGTATTCAGGTTTCATTCTGCTTCTTCGGAAGATGAACTTCGAATAGGACGGAAACTCTTACGTCACAAAAAAACGTCGTGTTAAAATTGAGAATGTCGTGTTCAATTGGGAGTATTGGGAGTTTATTTTATGCGAAATATAACAAATCATACATAAAACTGAAAGAAAACTAACCTAGTTATCCCTATAAGTGATCAATGTGTGCCCCTTTAGTGATACGGCACACATCAAAACGAAAACGCAAATCTTCAAATACTTTCTGCAGCAAGTCGGGAGTAATGGAAGCAAGTAATGAATATATGACACTGTAACTGAAAAAACGATATAGTGGTACAAGCGCATGAATTCTTATCTGAAACTGTTGGAGTTATTCTTTATTCGTCACCTTCAACCACAACTGTCGAACGATTGATTACAGCTGATACTATCACAATTTGAAACTCGAACATTTTTGTACGGACAGCCTTCATACCAAAAGCTTAAAATATTTTTTCGTAACTAAATTGAACACGCCATTGCACCAAACATTAAGCCAAGCATCCTATTTGGGCCTATAACGAAACCAACCATAGCTTCATCTGCTAAACTAAAACTCACGCTATTATCAACCCACCACCATCTTCATCTCCCTCTCACCTCCAAAAAAAAAAAAAAACCCTGAAAAAAAGCGGATTGGCAGGCGTGAATTTCAACACGTGGGGGGGTGGTAGAACTGAAGTGAAAACAATCCTATAAAAGGACGCAATGGGGAAGGACGCTGCGAAATCTTTTGGAAATAGATAGGGGGACAAGAAAACCCTTTTAGAACATTTGCAGATACCCTTGATCAGTTTTGTTGCGTCAAAAGGGGATAAAACAAGTTTTTTTGTTTTGTTTGTTGTGAGTTTTTTTTGTTTTGTTTGCATTTAGAGTGCATTGACGCAGTGTTTGCTCTCAAGTGTATATTGAGATGGGGATGATGTCATAGTTTTGCGGGCGTTTGGGAAATTACTTGAATGGTTTGATTTGTATATAGTAGGCATTTTTGTAGAGATGAAGTATTTAAAAAGGTTTTCTTTCTGCATTGTACAGTATTAAAAAAATATTGACAATAAAATATTAGATTAGTAATCGTATCTAAAAAATGGAAAAAAATAAAAGATACGCCACTCAGGCATTGTTGTTTCATGAAAATCGCAATTTCTTGTACTTTAGTTTATACACACAAGCATCGAGATATTGTAAAACACTATTTGTTATTATTTTTTTTAAATAAAAATAGAATTCATAGAGGGGATAAAACCTCCACGCTATAGCCTTAAAATATCTTCGTAAATTTATTATTTTCTTACAAATCAAAGTTTTATCATAACAATCCTTTGTAATTCATTTTTTTAAAATATTGACTAATTCGAATTTGTAGTTGAATTGGCTTAACTGTTACTAATAAACTAAAACGTTATCTTCTACCCATAATATTCAAAAATACTACAAGAAATCATTACTATTGCATTATTGTGAAACAACCATGATAAAAAATCGAAAGTAGAAGGAGCTGGGATAAACTGGTCGGCAAGGTCTTGAACTAACATTCCTGAGGTTGCGAGTTCGAATCCCGATTCTTCCGAAGACCCCCGTGTACGCTGATGGTGACTGGTGCAGGTTAAATTCGTCGTGGTCACAAACTTTAATATATAAGTCTAACAACGCACAAACCAGAAGTAGAAAAAAATTTAAATATGCGCCATATTTAAAAATAAGTAGTTAAAAATTATAATTGTGTTAATAGTTTTTATGCATAAAATATCTTCTACAAGACCATTTTATTTATCATAAATAATTATGCCAATCTTAATTTAAAGGAAAAAAATGGAGGTACTGAGTACCCTTATTGCAATGGAGTTGCATTAGTGAAATAACCGATATTCCAAATATCATCGGAAAACGTCACAAAAAACTTCGATGCATCGAATAAAGGAATCCAAACATTTCTTGAGAAATGAAAAAACATGGAAACCCTTTTTAGAACATCTTTTGGGTACGAAAGGGTCTTCCTCGAAGATACGAAGATTTGTGGATTTTAGGAAAAAATATTACTTTATTTTTTTGGATAGCATTCACACACTTTGTTAAAATGTATTGATAGGTTTTTATTATTGTAGATGATATATATTTTTTCAAATCTTATAATCTTGTTGAAATTAATTGGAAGTATATTTGGCTATAAGTTTTCGTAAGTAAAATTTCAGGCGTAAGTATAGTGGATAAAAATGATCTCATTTAAATTTGAACACAGTTGTAGTAACTAGCAGTAAGTTTCCTTAATTTATCGTTTACTTGTAAAATTTCGGATATTATTAGATATCAATGTTTTAAATAAAACTATTGATTGCACTCAGTATGTTTTAAAACTTATAAAAAGCATCACATCATTAGCTTAATTAAAATTAAAAAATAATTATGAAGGTCCTTTTTTTTACTTAACTACGAGTTTACAGTGCATTGTAATGATTCTGGTTCGATGGAAAATTATAACAGAATTATAAAACTTATTTTTTAGATTTTTAAGTTCAAATATACAATTTTTATTTGAAATTCTTATTAATTAATAAATTTAATAATAATATAATAGAAAAATTTGGACAGTGCAGCAATGTGGGAAATGCCAAATGATAGGAATTTTCTGAAAATAACAAAATCTACAGTATAAGATATCTTTCATAGAAATCGAAAATTCCCCAGCTAAATGTATTCTGAGTAATAAAATATTTACAATTTTAGAACATCCTGAATATCTCTTTTCCCTACAAAATAAATTCGAAAAATGCATGAAACTCTTAACATAAATATACCAAACGTACAGCAAAAGTATTTACCTTACCAATAAAACGAATATCCCGCAACATGCTATAATGAAACTCTTTTGGCTTTAATGCAACCGTCTGAAATAATTAACCTGGAAATTTAACTTAAGGGGACCTCCGTACCCTAAAATAGATTACGATGAAAATTTAATATACCATAAAAAAATATCGATTTTTTTCTGTCGTTCTAAAACCTAATTAAAGCCTCTAGAATGTTTTACCGAAGTTTGTAAACAATTGGAAAAAAATTCTTATAAAAAAAGCTTTTTTTGTTTAGTTTTTCATCGAATACTCCACTGTTATTTGATTCTTTAAATTGATTTTACCCGGTTTGTAATATTAGGAAACATACTCTTTCTTAAATTGCAAAAACTATAATAAATGTTGATAAAAATCTATATTTTTTTAACGTATTAAACAATATATTTATTAAAACTAAGGATTAAAAAGTAAAAATATTTGTTAGTTTTTTCATAAAACAAAAGTTCGGAGTTTTTTTTTTTTTAATTTGTATCTTTATCCAATTAAGCAATCCATTATTTCAACAAAATTATGTATTGGTATGAAGTATCCACATAACAAAATTTTTTTGGCATAGACTGTTGAAAAACTGTTGTGGGAAGAATGGTCATATAAAAACGCAAAAAAAATTCGATAGAAAATAATAATTAATAAAGTAGTTAACGATTTATTGTACAATTAAGACAAAAACATTGGAGTGAGATACCTATTTAAACTTCAATTAAACTCAAATGAAGAGCACACGGTAAGAACCGCTTGATTTCGTAGAAGGCTTTCCTTAATAGCCTATTTGGGGATGAAAGCGAGAAATCGCCTAAACTGGTGTAAAGGAACCGGTAACTCGCTTTGTTTATCTTTCGCGGCAACCTTGATTCACGACAGAGTTGAGTGGAACGAGTCACACTTTTGTACTGCAAATGAAGAACCAAAAGAAAAACCGGTTTCCGGTAGCCAATGTCCGCCAAGCAGACACAATTGAATCGGTGAGTGCAGAAACCACTTCAGTCCAAAAAATCCGAAAACTCGTTTTCAATGCAAATAAGCGTAGAAAGGCAAGATGCGTGTTGGGTGCGAAAGCTACGTTAGTCTATTGAGTAGTTCCGTAAATACAGGACGTTTGTTTCGAGTGTTTAGTGCAGAAATAATGGAGGAGTTATTACGTTTTTTATCCCTCCTGAAAAATTTGAAATTTGTGACTAACGTTGTTTCTGCACTCACCGATTCAATTACGGAAAGGCTCTAAAGAAATCAAGCGGTTCTTCCCGTGTGCTCTTAAAAAATAAACACTTTTTCTAAATGCAGAAACTCCTAAACCAGCCCAACGTACATTTTTACCAGCAAAAATATCCACCAAAAATAGCCTGCGTACGTTGTCCTACAAATAACAGGAGTATTCCACGAACTTCCATACATTTTCTTTTATCTTTGTATACATCAGTCTGGGTTACTTGACCCGGATATATCGCCTAACCAACTGAAAGAGGGGATCGTTAGTTCGGTCCCCGAAGGTATGTGGGATAACTGGTAAAGAGCTTGCGTGTGTTTGAACCTGCATCGTGAAATTGTTGGGACTTCTGAAGTGTATAATACCAAGTGGGGCGGAGTATTTTAGTTATATACGGGTTGGGGATGGGCACAGTAATTTAAATTTGAGGTCAAGTATTGGGGCTGACACTCAAACTGGTTAAAAAAAGTACTAATGGACGATTGGAACGGGTAAGGGCGTGGTTTGTTTGTGGGATATAAGACAACGGTTGGCCGTAGCTGTGACGTGACCATAGTAGTGACTGTCTTAGTTGGGACGAATTAGATGTCGGGTTGTTTGTTCGTTTGTATAAGGCGTCGTTTGACATAACGTGACTTTACAATGGGTATGAACGTTCCAGTCTTCCATGGTTACTTTAAGTGCACTAGTCAACGAGGTGTGGCTTTGTTGAGTAAGTTCTAAAAACATAATGTATCAATATGTGTTAAATTACTTTAGGTTATGGCAAATAATTTGCAGTCAATTAATCTAACAGCATAGTAAAATGAGACCGAAAATATTTATCAGATATTTCTTTGATCGATGAGGCAGAACAACAAATTACCCTATAGCAGATTTTTATGTAAAAATTTTGCGTATATTTAAATTAATTGGATATTATTTTTAATCCATGCAAAGAACAAGCTTTGTTTGCTAGCATCTTTATAAATATCTCATTATAATAACTCTTTTTTTATTATACAACAACAAAGTAGAGATTTAGAATCTTCGACATGTATTATGATTAAAAAATCCGTTATTAATAAAAAATTAATTTGTAAAAACTGCGTAATAATATTACGTAAATGTCTGAAGCTTAAAATGTTTATATACATTCAAGAGAGAAAAAAAAAAACGTCTTCTAATATTTTATCTAAGCTAAAGATGATAAAAAGTCTAAAGATATACTTTAAGCTAAAATAAACAGTGTTGCTTTGAAATTGTGAAAGCTTTTATGCAAAGCTCGCTTAAAGGTTTTTGATCTAATTTGTTAAAAATAGAAGAGCATTTTCCCCTCTAAAAACATAAATACAATAAAAAAATAAGAGTATTAGAAGTAGCGATGGCTCAAAAATTATGCATCTTCGAAAAATATATCGATATATTTTAACCATCGATAATGTTTCCCAAAACTAGAAATTTATCTTTTACGAGAGAAATTTATTCCTCATAGATAAGCACATGGCAACATTGTCTAAGAATCAACGATACGATATGATATACAGTATCGTATAGGTATCTGTAAATAAATCATCGATTAACCATCAGATAACTTCTACGTGGTTTGGCGTAATCGGGGTAACAATCGATATTTAGAAGTTTTTTCGATGGTAGTGGGTGGAAAGTGGCAGATGATTTTTAAGTTGAGCACTCCAAGCTCCTTATTGACTAATTTGTCATTTTTTTCTTTTAAAAACAGAAAATGTGAGGCATATTTTTCTGAGTGAAGATGGTTTTGGAACGTTTCCAAATCGACTGCAAAGTTGGTAAATTAAGAATGAGCTTTTTGGGACAATGTCACCAGTCATTTATAGATTCTGACAGTTGAAGGCATTTTTCTTTTTGTTGAAAGAGAATATAAATACTTTTTGGATTCATAAATATGTAAAAGAATGTTTTTTAGCACAAAATGCATTGTTGATGTTAAAAATAAAATACTGGTTAAATCAATTTTAACCCTTTCAGTCCCAAAGACTATTTGGCATGATCTTTTTAGAATTTTTTCTGACCGTCTATAGCCATTTACGATATCAAAAAGCACATCATTCGATTCCTCATTTTTTTTCTATAAGAACATATTTTTTTATTAATCCCAATAGATGTCTGCCTATTATTTTTTTAAAAATTGTAATCAGAAACATGACAATGCCAAATGGCATCACTGGGACTGAAAGGGTATAATGAAAAATCTCAGCAAAAATGTCAAGTTTATATAAATTTTATCTAAACTTTATATAAACTCTACCATCACAATCATTTAAAATATTAAAAAATAATGTCTAAACTAGAAAAATAAACTACAATATATTCTTAATTAAAACGTTATTATACAAAATGAGATCCAAAAATCAATATTTAATAACATTCAAAAACTAAACTTTAACTATTATATATTCCAAAAGTATCAATAACATTATAACTATGACATTCAAATTCATGGGCTAAATATTCCTCCATTTTATCGAGATGACAAAAATACACTAAACCGATTTTTTTTCTTTCATTTTTCGGAATAATATTTGCAAAGTTCCAAACTTCAAAACCTCTGACTGAGGATTTAAATAAATTTATACGGCATAAAATTTTGAGTTAAAGACGATAGATAAAATTTTCAGAATATGAAGGGGAAATAAAATTCCTACCAAAGTTCTATAAATATAAGCCCGAAATGTGAAAAAGCACACTCAGGCTTAATATTGGAAGAGGAAAAGCTGAATCTTAAAATTTATTATTTTATAAAATCTTACGCTTTTAAACAGAAAGGGCTTATGTATTTTTCAATATCAATGGACATAGAGCCCTTTTTCAACTTCAATACAGATTTCCAAACCTTCATATATGCTTTTCAAAGTGAATAAAAACCTAGCCAATATATAGAAAAGTACCAAAAAGTACCAAACGTGTATGGAGTCAAATTGCAGCATAAATATTTACTATTGATGCTATCAAAATTCTGAATTTTATTCAACTTTAATGTAAAGAAAAAGAGATTTTTATAAATGCATATTTTACACTAAAATGTGTGTTTAATAAACTTTTTAGCGGAAAATTCCAACTTCAACAAAAATGTTAAAGAATATTTTGTCAATATAATATATCTATTGTAAGTTGTAAATAAAGTTATTCAAATATTATAGGTATTTATGAGAACAAGTAATGTGAAAAGTGTTTAGGAAAATTGTCAAGTATTTACACGAGTTTTGTATCGATTTTCTTTTAGTTTTTAGCTGGATCTTAAGAAACCAGTTTGTTCAAAGTAATTCTTCAATAAAATTGTCTTGTATCTTAATGTATTTAGCGTAGACACTTTTTTCATTTCAACTGTGAAAATTAAATCAGTTAGTTCTCCAAAATGTACTCTGGAAACAACGTATTTGAATGGTTTTATGACGTTTTGCATCAACCCCAAACATTTCCATCATAATACGGTTTCATTTGTGATGGCCTTGGTTATATTTGTCATCCATATGGTGACAGACGATTAGGTTAGAGTAACCAGTGAATGAACGCTTAAGCCCAATTTGTTTTAAGAAAATTCATACATTTTAGGAAAATATAGATTCTCGTTTGTGACAATGTGAACACATCTGTCATCACATATAAATTCTACAAAAAAAAAAAAGGTGACTTTATATTTCGTTGCTTTGAGTCTTTTGGGGGTCCAAATAAAAAGTGGTACAAAAGCCAAGTGAATGAACAGTTATTTTATAAGTGAATGAACACAAAAATATCCAATCAATAAACATGTTGTATTTTAATTAATGACCGATTACAACCAATCAATTGTCAGATAGCTTCCTACGAGATGGGAGGAAGTCAGTGTTGCCAATCCATCCAGTGGAATGATTTTTAATCCTTATTTTTTTAATGTATTTACCAACTGTTCATTCACTGGGGCCTGTTCACTCCCTGGTCAGTCTACCCTACAATTGCAATAATAAGTAGTGGATTTTTCATATACGGCAAAAGCAAAAACCGTATTTACGATTTTACTCGATGCTTTCAATCAAGTAATGGCGATATTTTAAGTGTATGTCGTGAAATTGTTCGACTATTTTTTGTCTGTACTCCATATGACAATAACATCGCAACTACATGAATAAAAACCACAGGTAAAACCGCCAGTACAGTATCCACATCTCCCGTATGTGAAATATCCATCAACATAACATTACTTCTGCCATCATTCTGGGCCGCAAGTGCGGCGAAAATTACCGCAACCTTTACGTGTAAATCCAGCCTCTTCCAACCTTAATGTTACAAAACCAGGAGTCCAATTACTACGCATATTATACCAAGTCTATCTGATACTACAGATACACTACCATAAAGTACCCAAGAAAAGCAAGGAAGAAAATTGAAATATCTTTTTACTAGGTAACTACATTTGGGGAATAGAGCCCGTGGCTATTGAGGCCCCGATATAGCTGAAGCTCGTACCTGGGGAAGTAAAAGAAAAAACGGTTTGTTTTTTGGCATGTGTTATTCATATAAAGTCTGGTTTGGTTTGGTTTGAATTATCGTCGCACTAGAGCTACACGAGGGCTATTGGCGACGGGCGTCGTATTTTAGAACCACAGTCAGGTGACGACATATAAAGTCTGAGAATTAGTCTATGTCGTGCTGACCATTAAGGAAATATCAATATGTCTAAATAAATATAAGTTCTTAGTAAAATAAGTGACACGAATATATTTTTTACTTGTTGCTAAGTGTATTGGGTATAAATAAGAAGTTAATTTTTGAATTAAAGAATTTTTTTAAAGTTTGCAGTCATTGAAAAAGTGTGCAAAATAGTCAATGCCCGAAGTGTACTTAGTTCTAACTAAACTTACATTTCGACATTAATACGCATTTTTTTAATAAGAGTTGTTTTATAATATTTTTATATTGCTATATTTCTGATTCACATTTCCAGTCTAATTTTTTTTGAAAAATGCATTTCTTTATTTGTTAATGCAATTTGTAGTTGCTTGCATCATTTATTTAAATGTTACAAATACGTTACTAACATTGTTATAAGCGATTCTAGATGACAGTTACTGTCAAAAGCCTGCTACATTTTTTATAAAAAAATATTTGGTGAATATGAAAGTGACTGGAAAGTAGATTTTTTTTTCAAAATTTCTTTTTACAAATCCAATATTAATAATTATAACCCAACGCATTTCATTGAACATAAAAATTTACTATCTCTGACTTTTCACAACGTAAAGTTATCTCCATGTATGTCAAATGCTAAAATGTAACTAAAAGTATCACTACATTAAGTGAAAAAAATACACAACGACTATTCCACAAAAAAAACGCCATTTCACCTGGCAACTTTTTACTTGCTTACGAAATAAGTACACCCTGAAAGAATAGAAATATCTTATGTCTGGTTTATCAATAGAGTTAATGTCGACAAGATACGAAAATGGCTTGCGCAAATAGCGACACTATCATATTTATGTTCATGTTTGTTTTGTTTTAGAATGCGCGGGGAGAAGGATGAGCACACCTCAACTCGACTCGGTTTGTTGTTTACGGTGATGGAAGTGCAAATATGGCCGCCATTTATGTTCTTCTTTGTTGTGGTTTTTTACGAACAAAAGGTGTTAGATGTTTTTTTTTCAATTTTTTGTTGTTTGATGTTGATAAGGTAATGCGTGCTATCGTATGTGAATATAGAGTATAAAAGAAATGGAGAAGTAGAAAAGGCTTGGGTTTTTCTTTTTTGAAATGGGTTTATTTGAAAGTTTTTTTGAATGATATCAGGATAGATTTCCGTTTTTGAGAATAAAGTTGTTGTGAAGTTTTGAAATGGAATATTTTTTTTATTTGGTTTACCAATAGTTAAGAATTTCTTTTTAGGTAAATAAGTTGTGTGTTTTCTTTCTTGAAATATTTACTTCCAAACATTCAAAATATTGAACGTTTTTATTAGTTTTTCTTTCTGTACGAGTCAAAATCGAATATTTCGTTTTCTTAAATAAACGGGACAATGAAAATACAGAGGCTATATATTATTTGTAAAAGTACATCAATAAATAGTTTTAAAGCTTGGGTATATAAAACAAATATTTAAATGGCTGCACTTTAAAAGAAGAAATTCATATTTCTAAGTTTTAAATAATAAGTGCATGATTATGCTTTTCAATAAGTATTCATAAATTCTTGTAACTCATTGTATCGAATAGTTATAGTAACTTTAGATAGTTTAGGTAACTTTTCTGACAGTTGTTACAAGTAGTTCTGTGTTTTTCTGTTAGAAAAAAAGTGTTGTAAATATATAATTTCTTGTTAGCTTTAAATAAAATTATAAATTACAGTAAGTTTAAATTCGCCCTTTCGTTCTCGCACTCAAGTATTTTCGTACTCGCTTACAAGCCTTACTATTTATAAACATTTACTGAAGTGTTGATAAAGATATTTACACACTCGTATTCACCAATACGCACTCCAGGTTGATGGCCAAGTTACATAGGGTAATATACAACGATATTTGTTATAATCTAGATGGCTTGTAGTTATGCAGTAGTAAATCAGCGTATTTTAGCATGGAGCATAGAGGTAGGAAGGAGAATAGAGATGTTCTTTTATATGCACTGTAGTGCAAAAATAAAGCAGGCTAGAGAGGTGAATCTTGGGATACCGTGGTGTCACTGTCAGTATGTTATGCATAGTAGCTTGAAAAGCCTAACAGCCCTGATTCAAATCATCTCAATTGGAGTACCTCGCTACACCTTCTTCCTACCCCTCTATGGCATGGAGGTTGAAATTCTTCTAGAGACGTATGAACCGTGCTCATTCTGCTTCGATGTTCGTTGTGCTATGCTGCTGTTGCGTGCATTATCAGCGAGTGAGTAACCTTGGTCAAGACCATGATGATATGGAATCAGTATAGGTTTGGGGGCCTGGTGTCCTAGTTGGTTTGATCGCAGCCCATTAAGCTACAATGCGCACTGTACCTGGCGCGGGTACGATTCCCAACCTTCGCTCTGGGTGTACTTTCTCAGTGTCAGTAAAAAATAGGTCTGTGTCTGTCTTGCTTGATGAAAGTTTATAAACGGGTCTCTGATCAAGCTCACAAACCGGAAAATACATGTGCTAACCTACCAGCATAAGGATTTGATGACTCATCATACCTGGGGGAAAAAATTGTTCCCTATATTACAACAACCTCTTTCTACCAAGAAGTGCTATGTTTCGGTTAATATACTGCCATATTTATTATAATCAAAATGGTTGGTGCTGACACGCAGCAAACCCTCTTTGTTTGAAGTTGCATATCTGCGTATTCGGGGGGGGGGGGAGGGGATGGACTTTGATTTTCACAGTAAGGATCAAAGCCAACACACTTCTGATTCTAAAAGAAAACATTCGCACCAATATTACAGGTTTTTGCCTTAAACCGACTACATTCTACATTCTTATCGATACCTACACATCAACAAGTAAAACCACATAAAAACTTCGACGAAATAAATCGATTATATCGAAAGACATTTCCCAAAACGATTACCTTTATCGACAACAACATCGGCTTATCAATAACACACCGTGGTGGCAAAAATATCGATAAGAACAAAGTAAAATGACTTTAGGAAACGATCATTGCCTGTAATAAAAAAAATCATTTTAAGAAATGATGATTGATACTGGATCTAGAGTGTTCATAATGTCTGCCGGTGACTTAACAGACCCAACCTTATAACCTTTTAAATTAAGGATTGCTTGCTCCGTGAACTTTTATGAACTAGTAACGGCACATTTAGGTTATATTTCTAGAGTCGTTTACTTTCCTAAGCTTTTCGTTCAGCACACTTCTTATGAAGGCTTTTTTTTTGTGGATTACATTGTAATCGGTGCTTGTAAGCAACGAATGCTATGTAATTAAATTAACTATTGCTAGCCTAAAAAATAGCTGCCGGCAATATTTATGTTAGAGCACAAGTTGCGATTAAACAACCTAAATTTTATTATATGAAGGAATTCGTCACCCTCGCAACCTACATTAATATCTACGCTAGATGGCTCTGATTTAATACTGTGTTTCTACCAGTCATCTAGATTATAACCAATATTGTAAGAGTATAAGCTGAAGCAACTTAGTGATTCCTTTGCGGTACCATTTGGTGGGCAAGGGTAGTATCTTCAACTACATTGCACCTTACAACGTCATCATCAGCGAGTAACATTTTTGGTTAGGTTGATTTATCGTCACACCAGAGCTACACGAGTTCTCACTTACGCGTCTGAAACCCAGACCCTGACCCAGACTGATGAGAGAGGAAGGACCCTCACAACTTTTGAGAGGAGGATTCTCCGATCAATTTTCGGTGGTGTTTGTGACAATGAAGGTTGGAGCAGTAGATCCAACTCTGGCCATTATAGACTATTAAGAGAGTCGGACGTCCTGAAGCTTCATAAGATCCAAAACATGACATGGGCCGGACACATTATAAGAATAAATGAAAAACTATTTTTTTTTTGGCTAAGCCAAATGGAACTAGAAAAAGAGGCAGACCCAGACTGAGGTGGGTGGACTGTCTCCAAAAGGACTATGTTTCGATAAAGGTCGGAGACTGGAAAGCTTTTGAGTGCACAAGGAGAGACTGGGCAAATCTCCTTGAGAAAGCCAGGGTCCACCCAGGACTGTCGTGCTCACTGAACTGAACTGAAACTCTGGAAGGAGCATCCCATGAAAAGAGCATCCCAGCTGGTGAAGCCTATTTTTGGGTGACTTGGCGACAGCTTCAGGAAAATATGTGCCACATTTGGCTTGAATTCGCCGATCACAATTGGCACTTGACTTAACAATTTGCATTGGATGTTGTCGGCACAAAAGCCTAATCGCTCGCCACATATTGTCCCTAAAGCTGTCGCCAAAAATAGGCTTCACCAGCTTTTCATAGGATCCTCCCTCCAGAGTTCCAATTCAGTTCAGTGAGCTTTTCATGGGAGGCTCTCTTAGCGGTTGCGTTGGGTGCCTATTCAGGTGTTGGCTCGTCACCTGACTGTGGTTCTAAAATACGACGCTCGTCGCCAATAGCCCTCGTGTAGCTCTAGTGAGACGATAATTCAAAACAAACAAACATGGGATGCTCCTTCCAGAGTTTCTGTTCAGTTCAGTGGTCGAGCTATTGATGATGATGATGACAGCTATACACGAGGGCTTTTGCCGACGGGTACCATAATTTAGAACCACAGTCAGGTGACGAGCCGACACCTGAAGCTCTGCCTTTCGTTTAGCGATGACCGAACCATTATCAGGGAACTTTCGCTTACAAGCGAGTAACAGATGAAACTAACGCATTGTTATTTCTTCTCCATCCCAATCATAAACGCGTCTGCCCTATCCTGATGATCGATCATTTAAACTCATAAAAGTTGTTATTAAGTTACTCAAGAAACAGTCTTCTAGAACTTTCACCCAAGGGAGTACACTTACACCATAATTTTTTCCATTTTCTTCGATTTTTTTTATATTGCAACAATGATTAATGCCTATTTTTTCCTTCTCCCTAGAAGTGTATTAGTGGATTGATGTCGAAAAAGTGCTGAAAATATCCATTATTTGCACTTTAGGTTACATTGTTGTTTTTGTATGGGGGTGATACGATGTGTTGTTTTATTGAGCCTTATAAATGTTCACTTAGGAAATGTCAGTGGATATTTCTGAAATATTTTGAAAGGTTATAAGTCTGAATTAGGCTTGGTTATTTTTTTTCCGTAATGATATATAAGAAGTTTCTCAGCATTTGTCTACAAAACATTTCAACAAATTTGTTTCTTGATTTTCTATTTTGTGTTGTAAAAATATTCTCAGACATTTCCTAATCAGTTGGTCCTTCTTCCAATTTTTGTAAAAAAAAAAAGTGTAGTTAAATGCCATTATCAGAAGCCAATAACAGAAAAAGAGACATAAAGACCTTACATGCAATATTCCCTTACAAAAACAGCCTTTAACATTAAAAAATAAAAATTAAAAACATGACGTCATGGAATTAGATTCTATTAAATCACAAGAAAACTATAAAATCTTAATCCATTTTTATCGATTCTACAATCTATTTTCATTTCTATTTTAAATGTAATATATTGGAATTTAAAAATATTAACAACAAACCACAATTTGGTTGTTTTATAATGAATTGCTATCGATATATCCATTAATAAAAACTTTATAATTATAAAAAAAAAAGCTTGAACAATTAAAATATATCGTATTAATCATTCCTTATTGAACAACGAAAACGATCATTTTACAATGAATAAAAAATAATGCCAAAAAAAAGAACAATGTAAATCCATATAAAAACTACTGTTTCAATAATCTAATTACACAAATACAAAAATTACGATTAAAAATTTATTCCATTGTGAATCGATATAATTCCCTAATTACACATCGGGGAAACAATGTCAATTATAATCGCATAATTCCCATTGAACTAGAATCGGGTCCGTTAATCGATTTATATGAGATAATGCATGAATATTTTTAATTAGAAATGACTGCCCATTGGAAAACAGAAAATGTACCAAGTCACGTGGGTGTGGAGTGGGAAGTTGGCGGGTTTTCAAAAAAAAAAAATAATAATAATAATTGAAAACTAAAACTTTTTTTTTATAATTAAGGATTTTGCTTAAGTTAATATTTTAGCAAAAAAAATATGATATTACTGACAACAACGTTTAAAAAAACCATTTTAAATGTTCGTTTTTGTGTATTAATGTATCCGCCAAAAAGGCAATTACGTAGCCAACTATAGTATTCTTTGTTCCCAATTTCACAATTCATCTTGGTCCCCTAACACACCCAGCTTTTTAACTATAAAACTATCAGTCTTATTGATTCATATCGATGATATTCGATGCTAATGAGCGAACGTTCAACGCTTCGTCTCATTATCTGTAATTAATATGATGACGTCATTCAGATAGTATGATTCAGGTTTTCTTTAGATTTTCTTTTGAGATCGGATAAAGTGTCGTTTTAAGATGATTTATGATGTTTTATCTAATTGAATTGCAGAAAAGATGGAATCTAATCAATGTTTGATGTCTTATTGTTATTTGGATTCATTTAATAACGACGTGCACCGAGTTGAGTTGAACTACAGGGGGTATTATAAAGAAACTTTATCAATATATGCACACTATTTCGTTCAAGTTAACCGATCGAGATGAGATGGCAAATATAGTTATTCGGAGATATTCGCTCGAGATTCTGTGAATGGCATTACAGTGGTGCTCATGGTTACGGTTATAGTTAGACCATGCAATTAGAAAACCATGCAGCAATAGAAAGGACATCCTACATGGTGTTCATAAAGCCTTGCTCTTAGATAATTTATCTCGTACGATTGTAATTAAACAAAGACTGATTCCAGTTTTGCAATCGCCGATATCAACGTTATTCAGACGGAGTGTTCACGTATAGCTAACGTAGCATAACATAGCATGTTCATGTAGAGCTAATAGAAAAACTTCAGACGTGCAGCTTCAGACGTTCAGACGTGCAGGCAATTCAGACGTGCAGCTCAGCGGCTGATATTGTGTTCATACAAACCAGGGCTTTAGAAGCATTTTTAAGAAAAAATTACGCGTCGCACTTTGTTTATTACTTAGCCATTTCAAACTACTAACTAACAAAGAACAAACTTAGGGGACTCTCACCTCCTCTGACATGAACCTCCCTGCTCACAACCGACCCCCTTGTATTAGTCGCCACACACTGGTAAACACTATCATGAACCTCCTGCTTGTTATCGTTCTTGGAGAATGGCGGAAAGACCAGTGTACCATCAGACCTGGTGTACCGGATACCAGGGACATCTCTGGCACTTACGAGAACCCCCTGGCACCCGTATGAGACACCTGTACCAAATTGACTTGCCAGGATAGTTAAGGGATCGGGGTGCAATCAGCGGTTTTATCCTTGTTTATGCTCATAATTACTTATAAGCCTTGTGTTGATGTACAACATATCCCATGAGGTAAAATTAGAAACGTAACTATGTAGCAAAATAAAAGGAGTCTTGCATGAAGATAATTGAAAACATGTTTTTAGTACGCATCGACCATTGAGACGCTCTAAATAAATCACGACCGAATTAAGTTTTACGAACACCTATATCAACATTATTTATGACGTTGTAGCCAAGGAACAACTAGGACCAATAAGGCAGTGGGTAATTCGGACGCTCATCACAGCAAACGATTTTATGTTCGTACAAACCAGGGCATTCGAAACATCTTTGATATAAATTACGTGTTTTATTGTGCAACCATTTTAAAAGCAAAGCTAAACCCATAAGCCATCAAGAAAAACAAAACCAATCAAAAATCTTACCTCCTCTAACATGCACCTCCCTGCTCACAACCGACCCCACAGTATTAGCCGCCACGCACTGGTACACACTATCATGAACCTCCTGCTTGTAGTCGTTCCTGGAGAACGGCGGAAATACCAGTGTACCATCAGACCTGGTGTACCGGATACCAGGGACATCCCTGGCACCTGTACCATCCTGGACTGGCCAGGAGAGTCAAGGGGCTGGTGTACCATTTGCGGTTTTACAATGTTTACGCCTACAATTGCTCATAACCCTTTAGTTAATGTAAGTTACCCATCAGATGAAATTATAAATTAAACCATGTAGCAAAGGAAGGGAAATTTTGCATGAAAGTCAAAGACATTATTTTAGCTATACATCGACCATTTTTCACGTTTGGGACGCTCTAATTAAACCACTACCAACGCCGAGATCAACGTTATTTATGACGTACAGCGGTTACGTGACAACAAATTTACCAGTTCAGACGCACGCAGCCGTGGGCAGGTAAACTGCAGTTATCGCAATAATGAGTCGTGCAATTTTTTCTGAAATAGCTAGCTTTTTAAAAGTATATTTTCTTGTCGATTGGAGTGATTGAGTATTTGCAACTATGGTCTAAGTCACTATGGAAGTTACTGCAGTTTACCTGCCCCGACAGCATAGCTGGCTACCTATTTAGTGTTCGTGCAAACCGGGGCTTTAGAAACATCATTTATATAAATTATGTGTTTATTGTGTAACCATTTCAAAAGCAAAGCTAAAACCACAAACAAGATAAACCTTCAAGAACGACAAACCAATCAAAAATCTTACCTCCTCTAACGTGCACCTCCCTGCTAACAACCGACCCCACAGTATTAGCCGCAACGCACTGGTACACACTATCATGAACCTCCTGCTTGTAGTCGTTCCTGGAGAATGGCGGAAATACCAGTGTACCATCAGACCTGGTGTACCGGATACCAGGGACATCCCTGGCTCCTGTACCGTCCCGGACTTGCCAGGACAGTCGAGGGGCCGGTGTACCGTCTGCGCTGCATCTGAGCTCGGTACCGCTGCTGTTGCTGAATTCGACCCTTGCCGAGGGCTCAGTTCGGATGCTGGGACCGATGTGGTCTTTGCGGCTGGGTTCGCTGTTGGTGCCTGGATAAGAGAAAATAAAGTTGTTTCAGGAAAGGATTTTTTTATGTTATATACATAATTTATTAAGACATAACATAACAAAGAAGTGCGTCCAAAGATAGAAGAGTGTAGGATATATAGCCCATTACTATTAACCCTTTCGCTACGATGGATTTTTGCTTCCTCGTAATATTTGATAAAAATAACATTATCGAATCCTTAGTTGCTCGGGCGTTTTGGGGCGTTTCAGTAAGGAAAGGGTTAAAGCACAATATTGAAATGAAAAAAAAAATAGAACGATAAAGTTATCAAGTGATTTAATTATATTTTTTTGAAGTTTTAAATTCCAAAAATATACAGGAGATGGCGACAATATTTAAAAACTTTTTCAATTCATAATTTAAAAAAAAACGGTTAATATTATCTTTAAAATTTTGTTTTAATTTGATATTATGATTATTCCTATAAATTGTGAAAATGGGACAACATGGCAAAACAAATATTTTGCTAAACATGTGATTCCAAAACTAATGCATTAGCTTTATGGGACTGACAGTCCCTCTTAAAAAAACATCTATTTTGGCACTGAAAACAAATTATTCAAAAATACACCCCACAAACTCCATTACTACATCCTTCTCGATTTATCTCCGCCTGGACGTACAGACAGGCGGACAAAAAGTATGAAAGTTTGATATCTGAGACATTAGTTATCTAACAAAATAATAATTTTTAAGTTCCGATGGATAGAACCGATTTACGGACAGACAGACAGACATACATACGAACATAGGGCGCATGTCAATACCTACTTTTTCATCGTTTTTAATTCTTTCTAATTTAAAAATAAAGTAGGCTAAAAATACACTCCTCAAACTCCATCACCACATCCCTTCTCGATCTTTCAACCCAACACCCCCAGGAAAGACAAATCCCACACTTCAATTATTTAGCAAAGTAGACTTCACACAAACACGAAAAGTCATCCATCTCCAACCCCTTAAAAAAACAAAGAAAAAACATCAGTTCCACGTGTTGATCCCAAAATCACGTACAGAACTACAGACGAAAGAACAATCATGAACTTTTCTTGAAAAAATTCGAGCTGCTACTTTCGTGGTCTTACTCCAAATCAATGGAACATGTTTTTCATTGAAAAAGGTTCCGATTTTCAAGGTTTTTTTCGTTTAGCCCATCTTCTTGTTAAGGTTGTGCAATGGTTTTTAAATGGGTTTCGGGTTTTGTAGTTTCGGTTTGGTTTGGAATTCGATCGGAAAAGGCTTTTTTCCTGTCATCAGTTTTAATCTGAGAGGTTTTTCAGGTTGTTTAGTTCTGTAGCCTTTTTGGTTGGGAAGGATTTAAGTGAATTTTATAAAGTTTGAGATTTCAAGGGGACGCCTGGTACCCAAAAAATTAAATCCAGTATTTTTAATAATAGCATCAAAATTAAACTATTTTTGCTAAGAACTAAAATTCAATAAACATCTGTTTCAATATTAATGTTATTTCGTACAAGTTTTTATTTTAAAAATTAAAGAAATTAAAAATTGTAACCTTTTTTTTCAAAATTTTACTCCTCTTACAATTTAAAGAATTTTTTAATGGAATTTTTTACACAATGTTTTCATAACATTTCTTAATAAATGTTGGTATGGATATTGAATTAACAGTAAAACGAGAACGGTTTTATAGCTTTTTGTATAGAAATGGCCAAAAATAAGATATTTTGTACATTTTAAAATTCATCATGAAAAAAAAAATATTCACACTATAGCTTATCCCATACTAACTTTTGCTCATAGTATATGTCTTAATACAGGAAAAAAATAGAGCTCTACATTAATTCACTTAAAAGCCTTAGGGTTTTAACCATTCACAAGCAGAAACAAAATAAAAAGTAACAGAAAATTTCAAAAACCATTTTTCCCAACCCCCATTATATCCTTTTCAATAAAATTCTACCACAATAAAGGATTCCTTCTTTTTTGCAATATCCTTATCTCTCAGAATTCGAGAATGTTTCATTATTTTCTGGGTAGCCCTAAATTTTTCGTACCGCGTCCCTTTAAGCAGAGACTTTATAGTAATGATTGGCATTTCACAGTTGTTAAACAGCAATCCCCATTAAAATATATTATTGTGTAAATCAAGTATGGTAGTGGAAGCTCGTGTGGTGTGTTTCACACAACTAGTTATTTTCTTAGCTTTATAGATTTGTTCAATTACTGATGCACATATTTCTAATATCTCTCTCCACAATTGTAATTATGAATATTTAAGACAAAACCGTACTACAACAATATTTATAAAATATGAATTAATAACTTTCTAGTTTCATCATATTCTTTTTATTTTTAAAAGAAAAAAATATAAAAACTGAAATATTACATTGAAATAAAAAAAAATCTTTAAAGTATATTTACAATATAAATTAATCTCAAATAACTCTGTATAAACTAGGTAACCACAATGCCTTTTAAAATTCTAAATCAATTACATTTTATACAACCATCACTTAAATTCATATTACTGCTGAACACTTTCCAAAGCGTTTAATATTATATTTTAAAAGTGAAATCATATTTTTAATCCTTTACACGGCATTTCAAAACCAGCATTTACTCAGCATAAAAATCCTAACTCAAACCAAATTATGATGATTACGGCCATTTAAATTACTTAATAATAAATTCACTAATTCATTTATTTACATCATGTTTAAAAGATCATGCAAAATGCACATTATTATGGAATAAATTTCAGTAATTAGTAGATTCTATTTAATGGCTTTCGGGGAAATATCTTAAACCACAGGCGTAACCTAATTATGCTTTTAAAGGTAATTTTGAAAGCATTATTAGTGAATACATTGTTACAATGCGAGATGCACTTTGATGTATGTGTTGCCTTAATTAATGCTTGGTTTAAGAAGTTTCATTTGAATAAAGTGTTGAGTTAAGCATTTAATTGCTATAAATTTGTAATTTAATAATTTTGAGATGTTTATATTTAGGGAAAAGAATTGGTTTTACTTGCTTAATTGAAATATTTGATTTTGATGATGAATATCATGGCAATTAAATAATAATTGATGATTCTGATATATTTTTTTTGAATTATCGTGATTATGACCTTAATTTTTGATTTTTCATGTGATCAGTCTTTCTAATTTTGATAGCAATATTTACACTCTCAGAAATAACACTTTCATTTTTGACTCAAGCCTCATTTCTTTAATTTTGAGGATTGTTTCGTCAACCTATCACGTGACTTTTGAGTAAACGCGAATCCTCACTTTCACGATCGTGATTTGACGATTCTGTATTTTGATTTTGAGGAAACCGAATCTCACTGCTGTACTCACATGCTCAAAAATGACGAAATATTTCTTTAGATTAGACGACATTAAAATCCTCATAAAAGTGATGCTTCAAATTTCCTCACTTTGAGGAAACGAAAACTCGAAGCATTTGCCAGTAACGGAATCGTCAAAATTAAGGAAAATTACGTCGTTTTTGAGCATTCATTTTTTAGAGTGTACTTTAAAATTTTCTAAAACATATTCTTTTCATAAGTTAATAGAACTAACAAAAATTTTAACTAGATTATGCTCTTAATATTCTTTAACACAATTGATCAATGAATAATTTTCCGGGTTACAATTGGAAATTTATATTCTAATTATGTTTTTGCTTATTTTGAGCGGAGCTACGGTTTCTGCGGTGATGCTTTTATTTTGGTGTGTCTGCCGAGTACGGACGTCTTCATTTTTACTGTTGGATAACACAGTTCAACAAAAAAAAGCAAGTGTTTGTCCCGAAGCTACTTTGGCGTTTTCTTGCTTCTTTGGTGGTCCAATAATAGAGAAGTGACATTTTTAGCCCAAGTTTAATAGGGGGATTCGTCAGAGATCAAAAATTTGATTTTTTAACGTTTATTTTTTTTAAAAAAAACAAGCCTTTTTTTTTACGTTTTTTGGCTGCAAACAACCTGTGTCTCTGATGAATCCCCCTATTAAACCTGGGCTGCTAAAAATGTCATTTCTCAATTATTGGACCACCAAAGAAGCAAAAAAACCTCCAAAGTAGCTTCGGGACATACAGTTGATTTTTTTTTTTTTGTCGAACAGTGTAATCGAAATTGTTACGTATTTTTTGCTCTTTTGTAGTTTATTCCTCGTTGTTTAGTTTCGGAGGTGTCGGGGTCTGTGAACTGCCAATTATGATTACTGCGGGCATTCCTTTTCAGAAACTCCTTCGGAGATCTTGGCTGGTTAGACCCCCTGATGAGAAGGTCAGTAGGGATCTCCATTCTTCATATTTTATTTTCTTTTTGTACGTATATTTCTAGATTTTTTTACCTGTACTTTTTCTTCCCGTCCAAACCCACCTTTTAATTTTCAGTTTCATATCCTTTTTACAATAAGTCTTTTGGTGATCTTCTCAATTTCATTATTTAAGTGTTTTTGTTGCATAAGATTTCAATGAAAATAGAGCAAAGGCGTGTGATTGCGATTAAAAAAATAGATTTATTTTATAAAAAACTTTTTTTGAAACTTTTAAAGGAAATACATAAGTTTATCACAAAACAAGGTTAAGATAACATTTGAAGAAGATTAAAATCAAAAATACAATTTTACATCGATGATTATCACTAGTGATTGAATATTTTGCTAAATTAACATTTTTTTATGTGATAAGAAAATAATTAAGCAATGCACGAAAATTGCCTTTTTATATTCGATATCGATATATTTTTACAATTCATATATTCAAGAAATTTGACTTCATTTCACCAAAAATAAAGGGTTCCTGGCAGCGACCATGATTTCATGATGGAATGTTTAATTTTTTTTTCTGGAATTCAGTCTTTAACTTTCTAATGCATACTGTTGCCGTTTGTCAACAAGTGACATAATCCACTTCATTCTATTAAATTAGAGCTAACTCTCGACAAATCTGTGTTTTTCATCTATTACATTCCATTTTGAGGTTTTAGTTACTAATAACACCCAAAGATGACAGTAGTAAAAGTGTATTCAAAATAAAAGAGTAAAGTTATTAATTGTGTTGTGAAATTACGTCTTTGGCAGTATTCAAAGTATAATAATATGAATACTAAATACAAACAAATTGTTTTGATAAAATAATTATAGTTCAAGAGGGTTATTTTAAACTATATAGTAGTTTTCTGGTCATTCTTATCAAAATTGGAATTTTGTAGTTGGTTTTGCCATATGGCAAAAATTTTAAAAATTGAAATTCATTAAATTCTAGTAAAACAGTTAATTTTTTTTCAGTATTTTTTCCATAATGTATATGAGTATTAAAGATACAAATATGTCTATTCGGGATGAAAAAAAATCATGCAATACAGGGTTAGTTTATTTGTGCGATATGTGTCTATCTAACTTTATCTAAATCTAAACTAATATTTACTAATTTCTAAACTTTGTATAACAGTCCAAAAATCTTCTTTGACAAAAGAAAAATGTGTTCTTGTTACTAATAAAACTCGATAACCGAGCCGGAATAGAGAACTACCCGATTTTTAGGCGAAGTGGGGCGGCTTCCGTTTTTATTGAGCGCCACAAGGGATGAAGTCCGGCTTTTAGCTCTTCAGCATGACACATACGTTTTACAGGAAGCTCCCTTTCACACATCCATTTTCACTCACATATGGGAATTTTTGATCCAGATCAAAGGCCGATAAACCACTGACCTGGTACCCCCAGAGGTATCAATTTGGTAAAGAACATGGAGGACTCTGTGACCACGACATATTTAACTTGCCCCATCCACCATTAGTCAACACGAGAAAAAAAATGTAAGGTAATCAAACCAACCAAACTAAGTACCTACCAAAAACATCAAAACACCACACACACAGGACCTTAGCCTACATTCACTCCCTAGACCACTCCTGAGACTATTACGGCTGTAACCATGGAAAATAACAGCACCTTTTAATAAATGATAGCATCCTGCCCACAATCTCCCGCGCAAGCAGCGGTAAATCACGGAGCCGACCCTCCCCCTCCACCCTAGTAAAGGTTGCATGATTTTTTCCCCCACATGCCTTGTGCAAGACAAGCAATATCTGCCCTTGTAATGACATCATACGCCCCAAACGCGTGATGGAAAAAGAGCCAGGGTGATCAATGATTCAACAGGGGGTACGCTATGGAAAGCTCGTTTTATTCAATTTGTTAGGGGATGTTGCTTGGGTGAGGTAACTTAGCGTGGCCGTGCGGTAACTGTGAATTGTATATCAATGGAGTTTTCTGAGGGTGGTTTTTTTGTGTGTTTTTAATTACCTAATATGAATTATGAGGTAATGAAAGCATTGCGATGGGAATGGGAAATTGGAGATTTTGTCTTTTCTACACGTTTGGAAGAGTGCTGCTTCTCTAAAAGTGGTTTTTGAACATTTGTCCGTCTGCCAAATTATGTCTTTCTGTAACCACTCCACAGATCGAACTGAAATAACAAATAACTTCAAATATGGTAAACAAGTTATGCGAAAATACTTTATACTTCATCATTTTCAATTGCTCATTTGGATTCAAACATTATTCTTTTATAGATTTAGAATAGAATGTATTTTTTTCATTTAAATATATTATATGATATTTAATGGAAGTTTTGATGTTGATGACTTCCCCAAAATATATTCAAATGAGTTTCCGAACAACAACAAATACACACATACTTCTTTAAACGTTAAATATCCCAAAACCTATTCACATATTTTTTAGGGTGTGTTATACCATACACAAAACTTAAAGCAAATCTGTGGTAAAGGCAATAAAAAATTGTCTATACACTCAAGGTTTAAAAATAGGATTTTATTAAATAAGGGTTACATCTTTTGAAGTTATTTTTCTTTGGATATATGTATTTTATAAGAAGAATTAAATAACTGATGTGGAAAATTGATTAAATTTGAAAAATATAAAAGAAAAAAAAAGTGTTGCAAAAAATTTATTAAATTTAGAGAAAGTTTAGCATTTCAAAATTACATCAAATGTTAGTTTCGGTTTTATTAAAAAAATATTTATAATGGTTTTGAATAAATTAAAATTTAATATACTTTAGATATCTCACCTTAGAAATTAGTATTTTTACTGTAGCCTCAAATTCAACTATGAGCTCAACGAGAAACAGTAATGATACTTTTCTTTGTTGAGTAATGTACACTTTCAAGTACACTGCAAAAAAGTATGTTCTCTTTACAGATAAATCGGTCGATTGTAGTGCCAAATATTACAGAAAAAATCTGTTTATTTTAAACAAACAATTTGTATTTAGCACAAAATCTGTTTTTAAACATACAAAATTGCAAAGAAAAAATCCACCAAATTCTACCTTTATAAGGTTTTACCTTAAAGCAAATTTTACAGAATAAAACTTTTTAGAGAAAATAACAATATTTCGCTATATATCTCTGTTTTTATGCAAAATAAACTGATTTTTTAAAGTATACTTAAACTTACGCATTTATTTATCATACACCTTTAAAACAAAAGAGTGCAATCCACTTCAGTTGGAGAAGTGCATTTTCGACACACACTGGAAAGGATTGAATATTAACTCAGACTGAGTTAAAATCACTCGTTTGGAGTGATCCTGTCGGAGGCTTAACACACAAAGAATCCACTCCTTCCAGGTAAGTGCATTTTCCAGACTGGAGGAGTGAAATTAACTCAGACTGAGTTAAAATCGCTCGTTCGTTTTAAGAGTGTATGAAATGTAAAACAATCATTACAAATGCACCATGAAGAATATTTAGATTCAAAATATTCCGTTATATTATTCAGCACTACTTAGAAGCACATGAAAACGTTAGTACGCAACCAAAAGATCAACCGATCTCAACCATAACTAAACTAACCACAACTAATAACTAATTCATAGGAAAAATAACCATAGCTTATTCATATCAAAATTCCATTACGATATAGTAGAAGCCAATTGAAGAGCACGGTGGAAGAACTTGCTAAGGGACGAAAAGGTAAAAACGAGAAAATGAGATTTAAAAATTTCTTTTGCTCTTGAATATGCTAAAAATGCCCCTTACAAAATGTAAATAATATACTTAATGTTAAGTTTATATAAGGAGTGAATATTGTTATTTTTTAAAGAGGGATTGCCAGTCCCTTAGAGCTAATGCATTAGTTTTGAAATCATAACTTTTGCATAAGAATTGCTTTGCCATGTTATCCCCTTTTTACCAGGTATGAGAATCATATCAACATCAATTTAAAACAAAATTTAAAGGAAAATGACATCCGGATATCTAATTAATAATTTATAAAATTTTAAAATGGTGTCGCCATCTGCTGTATATTTTTGGCCTTTAAAAACTTTAAAAATGTATAATTTAATAGTCAGATAACATTTTCGTTCCAAAGGCCCTCGCCAGATAAGACGGTGAAAAATGCCCCCATTCCAATCGGGCTAATTTTTTTTCTGAAAATACCTCATAGTATGGACAACTTCTCAGCCAAGTTTCAGCTCAAAAATGTGACGCATTTTTGAGTAAAAAATTAAAGTTTTTTTCTTTTTAAATTGATTATTCCCTGATTATATTTGATGAATCCAAAAAACTACTCATGAGTTTTTAGATATCATTGAGTAGTATTCTCAGAAAAATCCGCTCATAAATCTGATCGAGCGATCATTCTTAAAAATGCATTTTTATTTTTCAAAAAAAAATTTCATGCCAAAATCGTTTGGTCACAGCTTAGGATTTTGTCTCTACATATTCCTCTATTATCAATCTATAATATATATTTTTTTCAGATTTTTAAAATTATTGGACGATAATTTAAAAAAAAAAAATATTCTTAAAACCTGACTTTTCGCACTACTTACTCGGTAGATGGCACTCCTAACAAAGGCGGGGAAATTCAATCTGGGAGAATTTCTTTCGGACTAAAGAATTTAGCATAGATTTAGAAAGTAGCAGATCTGCCTCTAGGGGGAAAGGTGAAGCCATTTGTTAACCATTATCCCATAAGGCAGTTCGCAAGCTCTTGCACATGGCATGCCATACGCCACCAGATGGCACCATGAGATAATTCGACTAATAAAAGATATATATTCAATATTAACTAATTAAAACTTTTTACAAGTTTCGCTAGCATAATTTTCTAACTGCATGCGTATTGATAATTTCTGTAAGGCATGAGGTATATATTCACAAAAGAAGCAAGTTAAAAATGCAGTTTTTATTGTATGTAACTCTTCGGAAAAACCATTTTTGTGAATCAGTATCCCGTGATGCATTGCGAAAACGACGAAATGTGGATTCATCACGCATCATTGCGTTGTACGGGATTGCGCAATCGGTGGGCATGCTATTTCTAAATCTATGGATTTTAGAGCAAAAAAATCAGGCTTTAAGAATTATTTTTTTAAACTATCGTCCAATAATTTTAAAAATCTGAAAAAAAAAATATTATAGATTGATAATAGAGGAATATGTAGAGACAAAATCCTAAGTTGTGACCAAACGATTTTGGCATGAAATTTTTTTTTGAAAAATAAAATTGCATTTTTAAGAATGATCGCTCGATCAGATTTATGAGCGGATTTTTCTGAGAATACTACTCAATGATATCTAAAAACTCATGAGTAGTTTTTTGGATTTATCAAATATATTCAGGGAATAATCACTTTAAAAAGAAAAAAAACTTTAATTTTTTACTCAAGAATGCGTCATATTTTTGAGCTGAAACTTGGCTGAGAAGTTGTCCATACTATGAGGTATTTTCAGAAAAAAAATTAGCCCGATTGGAATGGGGGCATTTTTCACCGTCTTATCTGGCGAGGGCCTTTGTTTCATTTCGATGTTATGTTGATTCATTTAAATGGTGAACAAGGGTTAACATGGCAAAGCAATAATTGTGCGGAAGTTGTGATTCTAAAACTACTGCATTAACTCCATGGGACTAACAAACCCTCTTAAAGAAAGGAACAGCAGGTTCTTAAACGCTAAAATCTTAATTTGAAATGTCACTTACATCACTTTCTTCCTCTAAGCTCTTCGATTGAGTGCCTTTAATGATCTGAAATACGACTCTATATACATTTTTAAAACTCCAGTTACGCCCTCACGCAGGATGATTTTTTCAATATGATTTTGAGTTCACATCAACTATTCGGGAAGTTTATTTTTTAATTCTCAGAGAGTTGAGTTAGTGTAATGTTTCTTGTAAAAATAGTTTTTAGTTTAAATGCGAAAGTGAGTATTTTATGGTGTACTTTTTGTAGTAAGGGGTGAAAGTGTTGGCACACATTTTACCTATAAACGTGTCCGCCTCGTATGCGCAAGTTCGCGGGTTCGATCCCCGGCAGAGTCGTCGGATTTTCTGGATGGGAAAATCTTGGGTAGGCATGTCATATGATTATGTGGCATGTAAAATATCCCTGGAGAGCCGATTTGGCCTGTGTTCTCTCGGCAAAATTAAATCTCGGCGTACTTTAACATCCAAGAAGAGCTCAGATTCATTGCAATCTGGGCGTCAAAATTAGTAGCGAGAGTCGCCTTGATGGTGTCACAAAAAATGGCCCTCAGTTCTGGGGAATATGCCGAGTCTGCAAAAGCTTCACCTTCAATGTTGCAACCCCATTAGAGTTTTTATTTTAAATGCGAATGCGGGTATTTTATGGCGTACTTTTTGTTGTTTAGGAGGTGAAAGATTTGGCACATATTTTACATACAAATTGAAGAAATTTGAAATCTGCCCAGACTGATGTATTGAGTTGAAGTGAATAAGCGTCACACTAAAGATACAAGAGAGCCGACACCTGAGTAGGCACCCACTGCCACTTTTAGGAGCGCCGCCGTACGCAGCGTCGGGACTATGGTGCAAATTAAAAGTACACTCGCTCTACACGGGGTTTATTTGCGCAGATTGTTTATAGGTCAGCAGTTATTTTGGAAATGCCCGGACCCGAACCTGAGACTTTTCGCATGCCAGAACCTTTATAGCTGCCTGGGATCATTGGCCCCATTTATATATCATAAGAAATGTAACGCGGTCATTAAGAGGGATTCAGTCCCATCAAGCTAGTGCATTAGTTTTGAAATCCCAAATACCACAGAAGTATTGCTTTACCATGTTCGCCCCTTTTTTCCCCAGGTATGTGAATCAATACAACAACGAAATGAAACAAATTTGAAATAAAATGTTATATGGTTACTTAATTATATATTTTTGAAGTATTAAAATGCCCCAAAATATTCAGAAGATGTCGGCACTATTTAAAAAATTTATCGATTAATAATCAAATAACCGGATGTTATTTTCTTTTCAATTTTGCTTTAAATTTATGTAATAATGATTCCCTTACCTGGTGAAACTTTGATAACTTGGCAAATCAATTATTTACATAAGAATTAATTTCAAAAATTAATGGCTCTATGGGACTGACAGTGCCTTTTAAACAAAAACATCAAATCATAAAAAAAATTAACTGTTAAATATCAAATGAAAGCTTAAGTACTCAACCAAACTGAATCTTAACTAATTCATAAGAAAATTGCAATACGATAGTAAAACCCAATTGAAAGTCAATGCTGCTATTAACGATCTAAAAAACGACTCAACATGCATTTTTAAAACTCCGTGTTACGTCCTCACGCAGGAGGATTTTGTCAACATCAGCCGAGTTTGGTGTAGCGTTTCTTGTAGAAGTAGTTTTTATATTAAATGCGAAAGTGTGTATTTAATGGTGTACTTTGCAGTTAAGTTGTAAAATTTCTTAGTGCATGTTTTAATAGAGTTTAAAGTTAGATTTTCAAATGTGCCTAGGCATGCAAAGTGAGTTAAACTGAACTAGCGTTATACTAGAGACACATGAGAGCAATTTGCAACGTTCTGCGTAAATTCAACAACCAATCCAACCAAGTGACGAGTGGACATTAAAATAGGTACCCAAAGTAACTTCTAGGATCGACATTGTACGCAGACTAGGGATTTGAAGCATAATAAAAGAACACTCTCTCTACACGGGGTATTATTAATAGGAATTTTACCTGAACAGAAATTTTTTATAAGTCGACAGTAATTTTGGCAATGCTTGGGGCCATACATATGACCTTTCGGCATCAGTCAAGGCCAACTAAAATAACAAAGCCAGAGAAGCTCTCCCAAACATGAGCGTACGAGGAATTTTTGACGTCGCTGTTCCAAGTGCCGAAGATGGAGAAACTAGTTTGGACACATTTAGAACCCTACAAATGTAGTCAACCGTGAGCGAGTGGTTCCAAACAGGTTTCGAGACAGGTTCTCTTCATCATCGGTGCAAAGTCACTCTTTATTATGACGTCAAACTTTCCATCCCCGGGCGTCTTTGGGAGAGCTTCTTTGGCCTTAGTAGTTGAATAGTCCATGCATCAGCCCATTTATTTATTATAAGAAATGTAAAGCAGTCATTAAACAAATGCGCAAAATCATAAAAAAATACATGCAAAATATCCCATTAAAACAAAAGTACGCAACCAAAAGATCAACCAAACACACCCTTAACTAATTCATAAGAAAATTCCAATTCGCTAGTAGAAACCCAATTGAAAGTCAAAGGTGCCATTAACGATCTAAAATACGACTCCGCATGCATTTTTAAGGGGGTCTGGCACCTCCATAGAAGCCCATGTTAAATTGTCCAACTTTGGGGGCATCTCAAGAATTAACTAATTAATATATCCATTTCAAAATTTCACAGTTTCATCTATAGACATTTTTAAGTATTTTAACACAAGATTATTTTGAAAAACTAAAAACTAGATTAAATATGAATTTTTTTTAAATATCGTTGAAGAATGTCAATATTTTTAACCTAAAAGATTTTTTTTTAAAAAAAGTAAAAACTTTACAGACTATTCCCTGCGTTAAAATGTTTAAATATACTTGTGAATTACACATAAAAAAATTCAAGTATTTAAATGAATAACATTTTTAGTTATGTGCCCCCAAACATTCACATGATTCAAAAATTGTAAAACCGAGAAAAACCAATTTAAAGTTTTTATTGTTAACTCATTTCCTTACGAAGGATTTTTGCTTCCTCGTAATATATGATTGGAATAACATTATCGGATCCTTAGTCGTTCGGCCGATCTGGGCAGTTTCACTAAAGAAAGGGTAAAATAAAATTGCCTTTAATGTCAAAAATATTTTTCCAATCGTCTTAAAACTTTGTGACATTATTAATAAAGGTTGATATAGTATTTTAAGCCACTAATTTTTTTTTAAATTTTTTCAATGATTTTGAGGTGCCAGACCCCCTTAAAACTCGTGTTACGCCCTCACGTAGGATGATTTCGTCAACATGGTTTTGAGTTCGCATCAGACATTCAGGAAGTTTTATTTTTAATTCCAAGAGAGGTGAGTTTGTGTAATATTTCTTGTAGAAGGTTTTTTTTTTTATTTTGAATGCAAAAGTGAGTGTTTTAAGTTGAATTTTGTAGCTCAGTAGTAAAAGTGTTAGAGCTTATTTTGTACAGAGTTTGATTTTAAATTTTAAATTGTGCCCAGAACATGTCGGTTTGGAACATGTTGGAATTGAACTATCGTCGCACTAGAGCTTCACTAGGACAAATGGCAGCGTTTGTCGTAATTTCACCAATCAGTCAAACAACAGTCAAGTGACGAGCTGATACCTGAGTAAGTACCCAATGCATTTTTAAAGAGTGATATCGTACAGAGTCGCGATTTAAGGACCCTAAGTACACTTTTTCTACCAGGATGTTATTCCTATGATTTTCCGATTTGCCCAGACAGTTTATTGGTCAGTAGTTGTATTGACAATGCTCTGGCCCGAACATGGGTTTATTCGTATTCAAAGCAGTCACGTTATCGACTCGGCTCTCTATCCATTTATTTATCTTAAGAAATGTTTTGCAGATATTGAATAAATGCTGCAAACCACAAAATTATATTTCGATGCAAAATTCCAGATGGAAATTTAAGTACTCAACCAAAAGATCAAACACACCCTTAACTAATCCATAAGAAAATTCCAATTCGCTAGTAGAAACCGATTGAAAGTCAATGGTGCCATTAGCGATCTGAAATACGACTCCGCATGCATTTTTAAAACTCCGCGTACGGCCTCACGTAGGATGATTTCGTCAACATGGTTTTGGGTTCGCATCAGGTATTCGGGATGTTTTATTTTTAACTCCCAAGGAGATGAGTTTGTGTAATGTTTCTTGTAGTAGGGTTTTTTATTTTGAATGCAAAAGTGAGTATTTTATGATGAACTTGTATAGTAGTTCAGAGGTAAGAGCGGTAAGGCAGATTTTAAGTAGATTTTGATGATGAATATTTATTTCTGCCCAAACCTACGAGACTTATCAAGCTGTGTCCATCACCCCAATTTCTGCAAATATATATACAGTAGAGTTCCGCTTATCCGAAAGGTACGGGACCAAAATTGAGCAGAAAAAAAAATACTGCATATTTTGATAAATAAATCCATTTTTGGGAGTACGAATTTATTTTTTGTGTATTTATTTATGCGTATACATTTCATATTTTAACCGAAAGGCTCAGGAATTTTTTTTTTTGCTAAACCGAATTTCGGGTAACCGGGATTCGGTTAAGCGGGACTCTACTGTATTCAAATGCAGACCAATGTGGCATGGGGGTAGATCTGGGTCACCTTTATAGTTTTGTTTTAAATCCAGCAAAAATATGTTTCTGTTCTAGACGCCAATAGAAATAATTTATAATCTTTTTATTGTAGCTGATTAAATTTATAGTTCGAAATATGCATATTGCACGTTTTGAAAACCTTTTACGAGTAGCAACTTAACTAGAAAAATATTGGTAATTCATATTAGGACGATAATTAGACTTGTTAACATCACCATATATCCATTAATTTAACTAAACGCATAACAGTTTCAGAAGTTAAGGCGTTCTTGAATGCTTTGTAATATTTTAGCTCATTTTATCTAGAACAAGGAAAGAAATATGATGAATAATAAACAAGTTCTAATGTGCACTTAATTTTTAAAGTTTTTATTATTTATGAGTAAGTATGATGTAATTTAAAATATATGCCTTAGATTTTTTTTGTTTTAAATTTAAGTTTAAATCATCTTTTTAAATCAGGCAATCTGAAATAGCAAAATTAAAGGCAAACAGCTGAACATTACTACTAAATAATACAACGTTGTTTTTAACTACTTAAATTTAAAAAAAATATATTTATTATTTAAATGATGCTTGACTCTGCAGCCAAATATCCACATTTAAAGTTATTTTTTATCTTTCATTCTAATTGTAAGAAAATGAATAAGTTATTAAATTGATTAATATACTATTCATACGAATTCCATTATATTTTTTTACAAAATCTTAAGATAATCATTTTAAAACTACACATTACATTTCCCATAAAGTATTTTAAACCTTGCGCACTATACAAAAAAAAAATGCTTTTCACAAAAAATTACTTTTCGCACAAAACTATTCCACCCCCTATTCAGCATAAACCCTTTCTTACACCAAAACTATTTTAAATTTTTCCCCTTTAAAAAAACCCTCACAAAAACGCAATACGGCGAAAAAGATGGGTAGCAGATCGGTGAAAGACGGAGCGGAGCTAGAAGGGGAAAAAATCAATCTGATATTCAACGCATACGCGATATTGAAACTATTTCCTTGAGGAAATAGGTAGAAAATTTTTATCCATATTTTGTGGCATCGAGCGTAGGAAACCTGGAAGCACAATTCGATTGTTAAGAATTCCTTCATTGTTTTGTGAGCGGGGCGAATAATGCACGGACTTGACTGGACTTTGACTGATGCTTTTAGAATAATAGATATTTAGTTTTGTTGTTGTTTCGATAATGGGAATGTTTCAGATTTTATAACGATTTTGTTTTCGTTTTGCTATGTACTGTGATTTCATTGGTTGCTTCAGTTTTATACTAGAAATGACCGATATAGATAAAAAGAAATTTTTCTTTCTGTCCCTTCATTAAGGTTTCCCTCAAAGGTTGTGTCTTCAATTCATATACTTTTTCCGTTAAAGGATCGTAAAGGGAAAAACATAAATGTTAGCAGAAGCACCGTGTACATAGGACAGTTCAAAAGTTAAATCTGTACGGTTAGGCTTTGGTTGAATTATCGCCGCACTAGATTACGAGAAGACTGTTGGCCATAATTTACGTTACGTTAGTTTGAATATCGTCGCACCAAAGCTACACGAGGGCTATTTGCTACTGGCATCGTAATTTACAACCACAGTCGAGTGACTAGCAGACACTTGAGTAGGCACTCAACACAAACACATCGTAAGCAGCGTTATTACTTTAAAATATGTTTTATGTACACTCCCTCTGCATGGGGTACTATTCTTCGGACATTTTTGGCTGCCGGGACAATTATAGGTCGGCCGTAATTTTGGCTATGTCAGGACCCGAACCTCATACCTTCCGCATGCTAGGCGAACGCCTTAATAGACCCTCCCCAGCCCCTTGGTCATATTTTAGACTCACAGTCAGTGACAAGCTTAATCAAGTTGTTTGGTTTCATTTACGTGACACTTGAGCAACCACGATACCATGAGCTTCGAAATCATGTAATACTTTCAATACATTACGAAAACTAAACAAACCAAACTCAAAGAGCCGCCATTCGGAAAATTTACCACAATGATTTTATTGTGCATCTAGAACCAAAAGCGTAAGCTGGTTCCAAGAGTATACTGGTCCGTTGCTTTTTAACTGCACATTTCTTGTATCGTATAATTGCGCAAGAAGAATTCCAGGCCTTTTTTTAATTATTCGTTAAAAAGTCGATACCAGAAAACTAGAATGAACCTAACCTAGGTGTGTGTAACACCACACCACTTTTAATTAATATTAAATAAATTAATAGAAAAGTAATTAGTAAAAATTAAGGTATTCTATAGGAAATTATAATAACTTTATACCCAATAAAGTAATTTCAATAACTTGAAACTTAATAACTAATATGTCAGAGACTCTTTGCGGTTGTGCTATTTCCACAAAAATCTTCAAGCTACTATCAGTTTCAAACAATACCTTTAAAACCAAAAAAATTATTTGGCGACTAGGTATTTGCAAGCGGGATTATTTCAATAATCTTATTGTGGCGTCCGCAGTTAGAGCTGTAGTGGTTTCAGAAGGAGTGACGTGACATACCTTATATTTCATATTAGGTGGTCGAGAGAGAAAGTAAAATTTAAAATCACTTAGTAAGTGCCAATTTATTGTTTTAAAATTTAGAATAACTCAGCAAATAGTAAATCCCGCTCCGATTTAAACTTATCATCGAAATGTCCGATTGCTGTCTTAAGGATCCCATACAATATCATTCACTCTTAAGGGGGTATGGGACACAAAATCCTCAAAAAAATCAAAAAAATTATTATTATCATAAAAAATAACACAAATATTTTAGAATAATTTAAAACAAAAATTTTATTTATATCTGCAGTAGAACGTGAGATATGTAGTTTTTTGTGTCATGACATCTGTGTTGGCCAACCACGTTCATAATCTTTGCTTCCTCGTAATATTAGATAGGAATAACGTTATCGAATCCTTAGTTGTTCGGTCGGTTTGGAGCGCTTCAGTAAGGAAAGTGATAAACTTCAAAGCTGTTTTTCTCCTTGATCGTGTTTTCGATGATTTTTAGACTTTAAATTGATATAACTCAAAATCTACTGCCCATAGAGTGTCAAAATTTTTTACTCATATTTTTTAAACATATATCTTTAATTTGTCTTGAGGGATTAGTTGTAAATAGTTTATTTCTTTATTTATTAATTTTTATAAATAAAGTGAACCTTTGAAATTATTAAAAAAAACTTCAATAATTTTTTTTAAAAAAACTATGGCAAATATGAAAAATCGGTAAAGACAGTTTGTTAAATACATTTTTCTGTTTATGAAAATGCTAAACATTTGTTAGCCAATAAATAAGTTTTTGACTTATAACAAAAATAAGAGACATCACTTTTTGACACATTTTATTTTTTTAAAAAATAAATAATGATAATTTAAAACCTTTGACTATCTAAAAGTGTAAGTATATTTAGTATACATTTATGGAAAAAAAAATATATTGATATCTGCAATATATATTAAAGAAAAAAGTTGAAAGTGTCCCATACCCCCTTAAGGTTATTATTTCTAAGAATCGGTAAAAAAGAACAAACTAGTTGTGCAAAATAGCTTAGATGAGTATTGGGATAGAGTTGAATACGTCTCCTCGAAGAAATATATTCTAACTGCAGAATAAAAAGATTACATCTTCTTTCAAAAAAGAGCAATGTAGAATCTCGACACAATATTGCTTGTTTCGATCATCAAATGCAAATAACGGGAAACATCTTTTTTGCTGTGGTAGGTAATATGATATAGTTGCAGGTCAGTTATTGGGATGTATTCAAAGAATATTTTTGCATTAGAAATCTGGTGTGTATTGGCTAAGCGATGAATAAGGTGTTATTTTTTTTTAGAATATTGCATATTTTGAATTAAATAATTTTTAAATCAAATATTATTGAATTAATGTATAATTTGAATAAACATTAAGGTAATATATCGTCACTTAAGTTTCCACTTGTGCTATCTCACTTTGCACAACGGTAGAAATATACTGAACGGTAACCCTTGGCGAACTTTCCAAAATTTCGCCAAAAGTTGGCCGAAAATTCTACCGAAATGAGCAAATAACGGTCAGATAGGTTTGCCGGAAAACGTCATCGTTGCGAAGTCAAAGAACATCAGTCGAAGTCAGAGAGTTGCAACAAAAAATTGTTTATCACCAAATCCGAAAAAACCGTTATAAGAGTTACTGTACAGTCAATCTGATCCTTGCACAAGGAGATAGCACATGTAGGACATTAAGTGACGATATTATTTTCTTCTCATACCTCATTAACTCTTAGGCATTACTTGTGCGATTATTTCTAAACAATAGACTTAGGTTTGGTTTGGTTTGAATTATCGTCGCACTAGAGCTACACGAGGGCTATTGGCGACGGGCGTCGTATTTTAGAACCACAATCAGGTGACCAGCCACACCTGAATAGGCACCCAACGCAACCGTTAAGGGCGACATCGTACGCAGCGTTAGGACTTTGAAGGATATTTAACGTGCACTCCCTTACACGGGGTATTATTCGTCGGACATTTTTGGCTGCACGGACCGTTTATAGGTCGGCAGCTATTTTGGCGATGCCCGGACCCGAACCTGGGACCTTCCGCATGCTAAGCGAGTGCTTAACCGACTGGGCTCCCCAGCCCCTACAATAGACTTAGGAGAAAAAAACAATGTTTGAAAATATATTTAGATAAATAAAATCAATGAATATACTAAAAGAAAGCATGAATAAATATTGATATGTTGCCAAAAACGTTAAGTCATTTCTTTTGAAGTCATATTCTCCTGGAATATTAAAAAATAATGAAAAAATTCACAAAGATGTAAAAGACAGGTTTTATGCACACATATTTCAGATATAGCCTTACCTTCTTTAAAATAAATTTAGTTAAATCATTGAAAAGGTAAATTTTTACAACATTGGACAGGAGAATCTCACTCTTCCTGTAGTGCAAGTCACGCGCGTTAAAAATGATTATCACTACAACTTTTAAAATGAAACTTTTAACAACTTTTATAAATAAAATCAATAAATATAAATGAATGCATGAATAAATGTTAATATGTTGCCAAAAACGTAAAGTCATTCCCTTTGCAGTCATATTCTCCTATTGAAATTTAATTAAACACTTCAGGTACTACTACCGGGTTCAGGTTCTACTACCGGGAGGTTTAGACATATATTTCAGTGTATCTACCTTCTTTTAAAACAAAGTTAATAAATTTCTTTTAAAATAAAATTAAAATATGAAGTAAATAAGGTAAATCATTGAAAAGGGAAATTTGCAACATTGGAAAAAAGAATTACCCTTTCTGTAGTGTATATATGATATATGACCCGACCCGAACCTCGAGGTTAATCCGGGTTGCAAGTAGTTTCTGTAGTGCAAGTCACGCGCGTTAAAAATGACTATAGCTACAACTTTTTAACATTAAATCAAAAAACAATAATAACGGAATAGTTGATATACTCTCCTTGCAATTTTATAAAGTAAACAGTTTTTTTTAATTTATACGTTTTGTTAATTTAAAAATAAATTAACTTTCGACTTACAATATAAACATTCTCAATTAAAAGAAATTATCTTTAATAAGTCGCAACCTTACACTGAAAATTAACACTAATCTTACAGCAAAATGTTTTTAATAATTCTGTATAAAAGCTTTCCGTTTTTATCCACAAACTGTACATACACAAAATATTATTCATAATAAATTTCAAATTCATGTATGCATAAGGATTTTTATGGTTATGGTTTTTATAGTTTGCAATCTAAAATGTTATTCATAAAACATAATTAAAATAATATTTTTTCCCACTTAGTTTTAGAGTTTTCAACTTGAATGCTCATTTAAGTCCATTGGGAATAAAGAAGTCAAGTAATAGTTAACTTAAAGTTAGTGTTTTCATTGTTGTCATAACTATTCAGAAACTCAATTAAGTTATTTAAATAAAATGTTAGGTCAGGCTTAGGTTAAGAATACAATTTCGAATACAATGGAAATATTTTAATTAAATTGATTTTTTTTTATAAATATATTTGTAGAGCAAAGAAAAAACTCATAAAATACATTAAAATGACGCGTTTTTGATTTTAATTAGTTATTTAAATATACAATAAACTTATAAAGCAATATTAACGAATTGGCTTATAAATCTAATCATAAAGGATTTAAGTGTGTTGCATTTTTTGTTTTATTTTAAATTTAATTAAGAAAAATAATTTTACATAACTTGTGTTTAGAATCTAACATAACGGGGGGTATTTATGAAAGCATTGATACTGTTTTTGACATATTTAAAATATCCTTTATGCATAATTTTGTTTTCTATTACTTTCCATTATCGAATATGAAATAGAAGATAATAAAAGCATTCCGTTGAGGTTGAAAATTGGAAATGTAGATTTTGTGTTTTCCACACGTTTTGGAGGATGCTGATTCCGAAAACGTAGTTTTTGGACACATGTCTAACTTACTAACTCCCCGGCACTACAGTCCATGCTGGACCATAGGCCTCTCTTACAGTACGACTCCAAAGCCGCCTGTCTTTGGTCTTCGCTTTCCAGTTCTTAATTTTCATGTCCCTTAGATCTCTTTCCACATCATATATCCATCTTTTTCTCTGTCTTCTTCTTCTTCTCTCTCCCTGACATTGCCCCTTGAAAATTTTCTTTGTGCCTCTGCCCTCGTCCATTCTCTCCATATGTCCCAGCCATTGGATTATCCTAGTTTTTATGATGTTAATAATGTCTTTCTCTCCAAATAGTTTAGCCACTTCAAAATTGTATCGTCTTCTCCAAACATCACCTTCTTTGATTGGTCTAAATATGGCTAGTAAAATTTTTCTCTCCCAAGTTATTAACATTTTCTCTTGCTTTTGATTCAAGGTGCAGGCCTTTGGACATATGTCAGTTTGTCCAAATATAGGTCAGTTTTTAAAAATTATTTATATTAGCTAAATGGGACCGACAGTCCCTCTTAAGGGGTCACAGGAGTCTTAAAAATGTGCAAAGAAGATACTACAAAGCATAGTTTGATCTTTCATGTCATTTTTTAACTACTCAATAAATGAGTATAATTTTTTTATATGTAATTCTACAGAATTTATTTATTATAAAACAAGTTTTAAAATTTATGAAACTTTAGCCAAAACTAAAATAAATGATATTAAACATGAAGCTATTTGAACACATTGTGATTAGGCTTGCGCGGCAATTTGTGAGGTCAAAATTGAAGAAATGACCAAGAAAATGACTTTATATTGTACAAATATGTACAAACTAGGACTTATACCTAAAATCTCAGCTCAATTTTAATTAGAAAATATTTGAAGAACTTTTTTTCTAAAAAAATTAATAAAAATTTAAAAATTTTGATTTTAAATTTTTTTTAAAATTATTTCTAATTAAAATTGAGCTGAGAATTTAGGTATAAGTCTTTGTTTGTACATATTTCTACAATATAAAGTCATTTTCTTGGTCATTTTTTCAATTTTGACCTCAAAATTTGCCGCGCAAGCCTAATCACAATGTGTTCAAATAGCTTCATGTTTAATATCATTTATTTTAGTTTTGGCTAAAGTTTCATAAATTTAAAAACTTGTTTTATAATAAATAAATCTTGTAGAATTACATATACAAAAATTATACTTATACATTCAGTTGTTTAAAAATGACATGAAAGATCAAACTATGTTTTGTAGTACCTTCTTTGCACATTTTTAAGACTCCTATGACCCCTTAATATAACTTACTGTTTCGATAGTGAAAATATTAGGACGTATTTCAACATCTGAGCCCATTTCTTTTCTTAGGAATTCCTTGAAATGTAATATAGACTAATTAGAATTGCCTCGTTTCTTCCCAGAAAACGGCAAATTATTAATTTGAATAGATAGCTCATTTCATATTGTTAATAGGAAATTAATAACTCATATAATTGGTTAATTATTATAAATTGGTTAATATGGCAACTAATTCCAATACTTTGGGAACAAGGAAACTAATATTCATTTCAATATATGCTCTTTACTACAAATTTCACAATCATTACAAGCTTATTATTTCTCATACATAATGAATAAAGGACGGAAAAGCGAAATTAATAAGTAATAATATTACAGTTTTGGTTAATTTTTCATTCATTCTTGTTCTATAAAAACCACCAGTTTTTCGTCATTTTATTACTATAACGTGTAAATTGGATAATGCAACCGAAAATGTTTGTAAAAGAACAACGGATTTTAGTTTATTGAAGAATCGATGTCAAAGGAGGCATTGCAAAATCTAATAAAAATTAATATTATTCATGTATGTGCATGTATAGTGCTAATAAAATATGTAAAAATAACATGTATATACGAATGAGCTTGAGTGCATTTCTTCGCGTGAAAGCACAACCAACTTGTGCATGTACTTTGTACATTAAAAGAGAGTTGAATGGTAAAAAAATATTTTTTCAAAAACAAACGTGTTTGTACACTAGAGATAGTAGAACCGTGCGTTAACGCTCACTATCATTTTGATTGTTGTAGTCAGTAGTGAAAGTTTTGATTGTTGTAATCGATAATGAGGGTTTTGATTATTGTAATCGTTAATGTAGTTTTCATTGTTGTAATCCGAAGTGAAAGTTTTGATTTTTGTAATCAGAAGTGAAAGTTTTGACTGTTGTAATCGTTAATGGGAGTTTTGATTGTTGCAATCAGTAGTGAAAGTTTTGATTGTTGTAATCATTAATGAGACTTGATTGTTGTAATCGTTAATTGAAATTTCATTGTTGTAATAAGAAGTGACAGTTTTAATTATTGTAATCTTTAATTAGACTTTTGATTGTAGTAATCGCTAGCGAAAGCTTTAATTGTAATCAGTAATGAAAGTGGGCGATAGAGCACAGTTTTACTATCTCGATGGTTTGCACGGTATGGTGCTAATACAATGTGCAAAAGTTAAAAAAAATATGGTAAAATATTACGAGTTCGGGTAAGTATAATGCAATGCGTATGAAGAAACCGAATTTGAAGTGCAACTTAAAAATTATACATTTTTAGAGTAAAAAGTTGAAATAATTTAAAATTTAATTTTTTGTTGTAAGGAAGGACCTAGTATTTTTTAATAAAGAAAAAGATGAATCAAAATTACTTAAATGTAAATTGTTTGTCCTATGTAGCAATACTTGTGCCAAAAAAGGACGTATTGGCGAAAAAATAGATTTTTTTTTTAATTTTATCTAAAGGTTATCTTCTCCAATACATTTCAATATAGTAAATAAAATATTCTAGTGACTGCATTATAACAATGCTACCTACTGATTTAAGATTTGCTCTAATAGCAAGATATGAAACTTTTAAATATGTATGCATTTTTAGCTTAACAATTCATATTAGTGCAATACTACGCACGGTGGTCAGTAAACTGATACCAAAAAGTGTAAGTTGCAGATAAGAGCAAGAAAAATCAAAATTTAGAAACAGGCAAATAACCAGTTAAAAATAAAAATAAAATGAAGTTCGAAGGAATTGTGCAAATTTATCATTACAAAATATGAACGTAATTTAAAATTAAATCGCTTTTAAAAATAAGTTTGCAAATACTATGATTGAAATTCAAAAGAATACTTTTTTTTGACAGAAGAAATCCCAAAATCCTCATTAAATGCATAAAGAAAAAAAAGTATGAATGCCTTCAAAAATGACTTTTTCCCTAAGTAACATTCAGAAAGAAGCAAACACAATCACATTTCCAATAAGCAACCTTATCTATTCAAATAATAATAACAATAACAACAGAAGGAGGACTTATAAGGCAAAAGTAATTACGCCAAACTTTGGCGTCAGAAATAAAGCCAAAACAACAATGCCGCTGTTAGCAATAAATATTCGAGCATTCCAAAATTACTGCAAACAAAAAGGCATTCCTAGCTTCAACCAAATTGCTAAGAGTCCGTCCAAAACAAACCTTAAAAATTAATCACAAAAGTCCTTTGTCCTCTGAAACACCTTTTCCCCCACCACTTTAGAGAACAACAAAAAGAAACATTTCGTGACGTCACGTCGCAAGACACCCAATGAAACAACGCCCTTTCGCGCTACTTAAAAGAATGAAGACACGGTGGTTGCCACAAAACACGGGAGTAATTCCGTCATTTAAATGTTTGAGTTCAGTGGAAGAACGTGCTAAGTGACAGTTTTGAAAAGTTTAGATTGTTGTGTCAATGAACATATTACTAACTACTTTAACAATGACAAGTTTCCCAATTTTCATAAACTTTAAGTTTAGTATATTTTTTACGCTTTACAAGTAACGTTTTCAACAGATCCGAAGTGCTAATGAAAAACTTTACATCTCATTTTCCCGTTTTCACATTTATGTCACTTAGCACTTTCTTCCACTAAGCTCTTCAAAATCTTCTTTGCGAACTAATGAGACTTAGGCCTAACGTGGCGGCGTTCTAAACCTCGAAGGTTATTATGCGGGTTGACGTTAATGTTTGCAGGGGAAATGCAATTTTCATTTGTTTCCAAATATTTCGGAACGTTTATGCAAAGAAAAGTGTCGGGGCATCCCAAATTAAATCGTAAATTTAGGCGATCATGCTTCTAGAAGTGGGTACTAATAAATTACGCCTTATTCTAGAAACACAAAAGCAGTATTATGTTCAATTTCTCATCGCGTATTATGACGCTTTTATTGTTTAGGGGTTTATAACTTATCCGGTAAGTGATTAATATTGTTTATGACATTTGTATGTATTAAAATAGCGGGTTTTGTTTTAGGGGTAAACACTTGAGACCGATTTATAACTATTTTAAAAGCGGATGTTTTTGTAGTTTATTACGCGTGAATACATTTCAATTAACATTTATTTATAACTGACATGTATATTGCTAAAATTTTTAAATCATCCGCAAATGTTAAGAGAGATAATCAGTCCCATAGAGCTAATGCATTAAATTTAGAATCACAACTTCCACCAGAAGTATTGTTTTGCTATGTAGCCCTTTTCCCATGGATGGAAAACAGCATAACATTGAAATGAATAAATTTAAAACGAAATTGTTATATAGTTATTTAATTATATATTTTTAAAGTGTTGAATTGAAACTATACATCAAATGACGACCCTATTTTAAAATTTTATCAATTAATACTTGAATAACCCTATATTATTATCTTTTCAATTTTCTTTTAAATTGATGTTATGAGATTGCAAAGCAATTCTTTTGCAAAAGTTGCGATTCTAAAACTAATGCTTTAGCTCTACGTGAATGAGAGACACCGCTAAACTATCAAAATAATTTATTTTTCTTCGGAAATAAGGTTGAAATGACAAAATTATCATTGCATTGAATATTGAATTTCAAAAAAAGGAATTCCTAATTGGAAACTTTAAAGCATTTTTTTTTTTTTTTAAAAAAGGCAATTCAAGTAAATGCAATTAATACAAATTCTAAATAGTTTTAATAATTATTCAATATTTTTAGGAACATTTCAAAGTAAATATGCCGTTAATTAGATCTAATCATATTAAAAAATTTCTTTTTTTTGTTATATTTATTCCTCCTTTTATTCTAATTTATTTTCTAATTTTTATTACGACAAATTAACGTGCACTCATTTACACTGGGTATTATTCGTCGGGCATTTTTGGCTGCAATGACCGTTTGTAGGTCGGCAATTATTTTGGCGATGCCCTTACCCGAACCGGGGACCTTTCGCATGCTAGACTAAATGTCACTTGGAAACAGAGCACCAATCGGAACCACTGGAGGAAGGAAGCACAGTATTGAAATATGGTTAAATTACGTCAACGGAAGTTAGCTAATTTACTCAACAAGAATAGAATGTGGTTGTTTCACTGAGGATCTGGCAACAGCATCGCGGTCTTGTTTTCATTTTTATCGAATTAATTTTGTATTGATTGGTTGGTAGGCATATTCAGGTTAAAATGCATGGTCAGCACACAAACCTGAATATATCTCTATCAACTAACCAAAACGTTGAACATCCCCATAGTAAAACTACATAAAAAAACACAAAAATTTAAACTTATTTAACTATACAAAGTTTTCTTTGACTAAACCCCCCATTTTACCCGAAAAAGGCATTACAACAAACAATACAACACCAAACCCAAAAAACAAATACACCACCTTTCAAACACCGGCTACCAGCAACTCATTCAAAATAGCGCGGACATGAAACACCATTAGGGACTGTGAACAAGCACCTAAAAAATACTCCACAAGGCATTTAACTCAAAAAAGCGCCTACCAAGAAGATATATTATGTACCACTGAAATGAATTAGGTACAAGCCCGCCAAATGCGATTGTAACTTGGCGACGCTGTTTCAACTGTAATGGGAAATCGTGACGGGTTAACACAGGCTTGGCACGCAAGATACAAACCCCTTTTAGAGGAAGTCATTCTCGGGTTTTGTGTGAGGTTGGTGTTTTAGAAGAACATTTGTTGTGTGTTGTAGCTAATATGTTGTATTTGGGAATTTTTTTGGATACAAAATTATTTATATTTTAGGTTAGCTCAGGTTATGAATTATCGTCGCACTAGGCGAAGGGCGTCGTACTTCAGAACCAGTCTTGACGAGTCAACACCTGAATAGGCACCCAACGCCCTTTAAAGGAGACATCGTACTTAGCGTTAAGACTTTGAAAAATACTTAACGTGCACTTCCTCCACATGGGGTATTATTCGTCGGACCTTTTTTTTTTTGGTTGAACGGGCATGTTATAAGCCGGCAGTTATTTTGGCGATGCCCGGAATCGAACCTGGGACCTTTGGCATGCTAGGCGAGTGCCTCACCAACTGGGCTCCCCAGCCTTATTTAGGTTTTAATTGAGTATTAAATAATATTTTTACAACGTAAAAATCCTACAAGGTTATTAAAAAAACTACTTTATATTGATAAAATACTACAGAATCTATATGAAAACACTAGAAAAAATCTGATTTGATGCGATTATTAGCAAACGTTGTTATATTTACGGGCGGCTGAAAATCGCCTTGAAACAAATATCGAAAGATTTCTATTGTAGGGTAGAGACTGAACTTACCAATAGCACCATGGACCAACACGGAGACAATATAGGGTGGCACGTGGTGCCCAATGGCCGAGTGGTTTGGATCGTAGGCCATAAGGCTAGCAGTCCGCTCGTTGTAACGGGCCTGGGTTAGATTCCCACCTTTGTCCTGGGTGTACTTCCTTTCTCATAAAAATTATAAATTAACTAGCACTTTTGCCACTCTTTTCGGGCTCTGTAGTGAGCATGGCTGCCGATGGCAGCTCAGTACAAGTTGTTCCTCTACCGTACTACAGAACTCTTTGCAAATAACTTATTCATAGATATATATTTTTTTAAATATTATCGCGTGGAACTCACCATAGCCATCAAAAAAGCCATCAAGTGGTGTGTAATCAATTAACCTTCAATAAATACATTTAATGGAAGTTCCTCAAAGTAATTTCAATTACTATAAAGCCGAATAAACTCTATGGCAGATACGCCTGTTTGATTTTCTCGAAAACCTAATTATAAGTCCAACTGGTTAGGGGAACTCGTGTACCAAATGTGAATATTTTCAGTAGCTGTAAGTTAGTTCTGAATGGAAGTTTCAGCCAGACAGATTAATACCCATACACTTTTTTATTTAGAATCAGCATCCTCCAAACGTGTCGAAAACAAAATCTCGCTTCCCACCAATTTTGACGCACAGATTACAAAGAATCTCAGCTCTCTGTGGATGTTAAAGTATGCCGAGATTTAATTTTGCCGATAGAACCCAAGCCAAATAGGCTCTCCAAAGATCTTTTACATGCCACATAATCACATGGCATGCGTGCCCCAGATATTCCCATCCAGAAAATCCGACGACTCAGCCGCGACATCGCAATACTGTCATTACCTAATATTTCCTATTAGGAAAAAGAAAGTTAAAAAACAACAGAACAGATAGCATATACACCTTTGAAGCTTTCATCTAATGACCCAAATCCCACAGAAAAGTTCAAATGTTATATCCCTATAAATTCGTAAAACGGGTGAGAATGCAACAAAGATTGCTAGACTACGATGAAAATGATATAATGTTCATTTATTAGGAGAAATTATTTCGTATAAGATTAGATGGCTGGATGTTATCGGAACAACCTTGACCTTCTACAAGCTGTAGTGTTTAAGCTACAACACATTAATTTCATCGCCAATAAAATAAAATTGTCTGTCTGGCATTTACATAAGTGTGGCTAAGATATAAGGTTCGGTCATTAAATGGTGACTTTATTAATGGTAAAATCAATTGTAAGGAACCGCCATATATAAAGGAGGCCTTACCCTTTATGTTAGTTACACTGTAGAAATGTGAGTGTAAATGTGGAAATTGAACAAGGAGTACAAATGATCTTTGTATCCAAATTCAAAGTATATATTTTCCATTGAATTAGGAAAGATGATGGAGCGGGGCATGCGTGTGCGCAGTAACGCACAAAAGAAGCAGGCTAGAGCGGTGTATCTTGGAATATCTCAGTGCCAGTTTCCATAGTTCCGGCTACTATTTAAGCGCACTGGCTCAATAAACTGTTAAAGTAATGCATCTTTTGATACCCCAGTGCCGGTTTGTTATGCGCAGTAGCTCGAAAAACCTGACAGCCCTGCTTCAAGCCATTTGAACTGATAGACCTCTCTACTCGTCCTTCCTAACTATGATATTTTCTTCTTATTTCTTATCTCTCTGATCTTTATCAGATCAGATCCATGAGGTTATTCTCCCTTAACTTCTCCATCTCCAAACTAGGTGTTCTTTGAAGATCCTACATCAAAAAGCCAATGCATGCCAAGGGATGGGAGGTGGCCTCTTCGCTGTTGCCTCTGGTGCAGGTAGAAAAAGTCTTAACGCCACCAGAAAACCGCAGGGTTTTTAAGCGTCCAGTGGACAGTCGAGCCAAAGTATTTATATAAAAAGCTTTAAGACTAAAAAATTTTAAATACTAAAAATAATGGTGAACAAACAAAATAGATCGATTGAATTCTATTTTTTTTTTAAATTTCCATAAAACAAACTTGATTTTTTTAGTTACACATGTTCAAAAGGACTATAAATTATCAATAACTGGAATACTTACGTGAAGTTTATGTTTTAGAAAATCCCTAACAGCAATCATAAGAATAATTCACCTCTAAAAAGGAGTGCTTAAGTTAGTTCAAGGAAATAAAAACTTTAATTACTTTAGACTTTTCAAAAATGAACGTAGGTTCACACCTACGGCTACACACTCCGTTAAAGCTTACTGTTTTTGGATTCTAAATGAAGCAAAATAATTTTTACCAGCTTAAATTATTAGGGGGAAAAATTATACACCATTGTTGTTGTTGTTGTCGTGTGCCTGAAGGCCGTGGCCTGGAAAGCAAGAGGGTTGCAGTAGCATCCATTGGCACAAGGCTTTGAGTACCCATGAGAGGGTGGATGTCTGACTTCCACTCCGAGATGGCGCCACCTTCTCAATTTTGGCATGTCACTGGAGGGAAGGGGCAATTTTCTCCAAACGACCTGAACCCATGGTAAACTGCGCCATGATCGACCACAGGACTTTCGGACCCACAGATTTAACGAGCACGTTCTCCGCATGTACTCAGGACAACACAGATATCCATGCCTTACCTGGGATTCAATCCCGGGCCCACTCGCTTGGCAAGCAAGGGTCGTAAGCACTGTACCAGCTGGGCGACAGAAACCACTTTAATTCTCATAACTCCTAATTCTGAGCATTCGTACTAACAGGTAAAAAAGGAGGGAAAAAATTGCAATTTTCAGCTTCTTCCGAATTGTGGTGAAATATTAATGCTTCGCCACTTAATTTGCGCATTGATGATACTCGCGAGAACAACAACATGAAACTGAATGTGGAAGAAAGAAGGTTAGAATAATAGTGAGATGCTACCGAGTCAAAACTGATGCATAATCCACTTTGCCAATTGAAGTCTTAATTTTGGTCACAATACACCCAAACACGAGCTTGGCTGGTTGTTTTGGACTACTAAATAATAAATTTAATAAACTAAAATTATATGCTTATGGTACGAGGTTATATTGGATTGATGTCTCGCTAGAGCTGCTATATGGGTGTCTATCGCAATTTAAAAGTATCAGATATAAAAGTATCAGAATTTTGCAATAATTCTTTTTCTCATACAATTTTCTAATTATTTAGTCTGTGTTGCATACAATGAAACAAATGAATTTTAAAACAAACAAAAAAACAACCATAGTGCATCATTTCACCCTGCAGCTTTGTTTCTTTGCAATAAATCAACATGAAAGGAAAAGAAGGCATTTACAGGGGCAAAGTTATGAATAGTTTTATAGTAGTGAGTAGTAGAGTATTATTGTTATTATGACTAAATATTTATTATAGGAATGCTAGAGAAGCAAACTTAAATAGTATAGATTCCATGTATACTGATTCTCTTTCCTCAACAAGAACAGGAACAAAGTTTTTGGGCGTTCGGTTGAATACGATAAAAAAAAATTCTATGCGTGTATTTTCCACGCACAAATTGGCAACATAGACCGTTTAGAGATCGTTATACAATTGGGAGAATCCCGGTCTGAATCTGCGACTTATCGAAAACAAAGCAAGCGCCTTACCAACTACGATTACCAGCCCTTCTTTTAAACAGTCAGCACTCTGAAGCGTGACGTTACGTGAAGATTCCTCATAGAGTTAGGAAAAGAATAAAGCGGTACATGTAATGTGCGCAGTTACGCACAAAAGAAGCAGGCTATAGCCAGTGCATCTTGGAATACCTCAGGCCAGTATGGTATGCGCAGTAGCTCGAAAAACCTGACAGCCCTGCTTCAAAACTTTTGAACTGATAGACCCCTCCACTCCTCCTTCCTAACTCTATGAGATTCCTTGACCTTATAAGAAAAGTACACTGGTAAAGATGTTATGCTAGTTTTCATATAAAAAATGTAAAAACTGATTTTCTTTTCAATCTAACACATAACATGTGGTTAAACATGTTACCACACAACCATTGCAGCTACTAGAAAACAATTATTTGGCGAAAATCTCCACAGTTTTAACAGCTCAGTCTAGGACTAAATTCGCACTTCGCGCCAAACATCTAAATCTAATTCTTGCCTCCTTCGAAACAAAGACAATTAGGTTAGAAGTAATTTAGAGCAATGCTCGGCTACCTTTTTAAATTGAATAAAAGGAAAGCCTGTCTCAGAAACAGGTTGCAGGTTTGAGGTAGTAATTAAGGTTATTAATATCGCATGTTTTTGCGACGGGCGAAAAAGTTGATTTCTTATTTCTGAAAACGGGCACGGTCATTTTGAATTCTAGAAGGTTTTTCTCTATCTAATTAGGGTAGAGATAATTAAAAATGTTGGGGTATGCATGGTTTCGTTGTTGTTGGTAGGCTATACTTGGTGTTGAGAATGGGAAATGTATAATTTGAACTAGCCTTCTTCGCTAGTTTTTAGAAATGTAAAACTTAATTATTTTAACAGTAGTATCTTTATTGAACTTATTACACTGTTAAAACAAGAACTTGTTTTTGCCAAAATTATTGTTCCTAGTAGCTGCAAAGGCAGTGTGAGTGGAAATATTGTTTCAAAATATAAAATTATCTTGTTATTAAAATGGAAATTAATTTAGCTTTTTCAATTTAAATATCTTCTAATTTAAATCTTAAATGGGATTTGGAGTAAGGCCTAGTTTGATTATTTTTTGCCTCATTCTGATGCATCACACTTATCTGTTGGATTTGGAGTTCGTGCTATGCATGTATGCGGCTGACGGGTATAGAGACAAACGGACTGAACGATTATAACACACTCTTTAAAAAAAAGAGTGAAATCCACTCCTATAGAAGTGCATTTTCGTCACGGGAAAGGAAATGAGTCAAAATTGCCTCAGACGGAGTTAAAATCACTCGTTTGGAGTGATCCAGTCGTAGGTTTAACTAAGCAAAGGAGTGAAATTCACTCCTATGGGGGAAGTGCATTTTTTCGACACTGGAATGAGTAAAAATTAACTCAGACTGAGTTAAAATCGCTCGTTTGTTTTAAGAGTGTATATTTCACTTTCTCCGTTATAAACGTATAGTGGGATCTAAAGCAGACCCTCGATGTACTAAAAGGTTCCTTTGGCTTGGAAAGTCTGTATAGATCACATGTCACCTGTCGCTTCTTAGCAGCTCAAATATTCTGATTAAAGAAGTGTCCACTTTGAAGATGGGAGAATTTGGTTCAGGCAAGAATTAGTATATTTGACGATCCAGATCTTAAACAATCAAAATATTTGACATGCTAAGAAGGGAAGACATGAAGACAGCCTCACTATAATTACGATCTCAATTGGGGCTATGGAGCCCAGTCAGTTACGCACTCGCCTAGCTGTGAAAGGTCCCAGGTTCGGGTCCGGGCATCGCCTAAATAACTGCCGACCTATAAACGGCCCGTGCAGCCAAATATGTCCGACGAATAATACCCCGTTTAAGGCAGTGCACGTTAAATATCCTTTCAAGTCCTAACGCTGCGTACGATGTCGCCCTTAACGGTTGCGTTGGGTGCCTATTCAGGTGTTGACTCGTCACTTGACTGTTGTTCAAAAATACGACGCCCGTCGCCAATAGCCCTCGTGTAGCTGTAGTGTGACGATAATTCAAACTTAACCTAGCGATCTCAATTAAAGAACGCATTTTATGCAACATTTCAAGACGAAATGCACTTTTACTTGAACTGTTTTCGCTCTGATCCCCTCCACGTTTCTATAAATAAACACACTCTCATAAAAGCATAACAAATCGCATTTCTAAAACTACTTCTTATTCTCGAGCTCTCTACTTAGCATCACGTCTCATTTCCTTATTCGTGAATTCAAATTCAAATGTCCTGCTCGCGTCGCTGGTTTGAAAAAAATGTAACCGAGTAAGATTGTCACAAAATAAATGGGTTGTATTGTATACTTTGAAGGATATTTAACGTGCACTCCCTTACACGGGGTACCATTTGTCAGACATATTTGGCTGCACGGGCCGTTTATAGGTCTGCATTTATTTTGCCGATGTCCTTTACCTGAACCTGGGACCCTTCGCATGCTAGGCGAGTGCCTATATATAACCGACTGGTCTCCGCAGCCCAGCAATTTGAGCATAAGTTTTTCTTACAAATACCTTAAATTTAAAAATTTTATAATTAATAAATTTTTATTCATTTTTTGCACCTTCAAATATTTTTAAGATCATATCTTCACAATGAAACCTATTTCTGATATTTTAAAATATTATTTTATTTTAGATACATTAATTTACAATTTATGCAGTGAAAATGACCATGCATATTTGTCCATTTCCGGAAGGTAGACAATGGTTGACGTAACTATGACGTCTCTACACACTCTAAAAAATGAATGCTCAAAAACGACGAAATTTTCCTTAATTTTGACGATTCCGTTACTGGCAAATGTTCCGAGTTTTCGTTTCCTCTAAGTGAGGAAATTTGAATCGTCATTTTTATAAGGATTTGAATGCCGTCTAATCTAAAGAAATATTTCGTCAGTTTTGAGCATGTGAGTACAACAATGAGATTCAGTTTCCTCAAAATCAAGATACAGAATCGTCGAATCACGATCGTAAGTGAGGATTCGCGTTTACTCAAAAGTCACGTGATAGTTTGGCGAAACAATCCTCTAAATTGACGAAATGAGGCTTGAGGATTCATGAATCGTCAAAAATGGAAGTGTTATTTCTGAGAGTGCAGGCACGGCTATTCCGGTTAACAATAGCGCTCAGTTATTTGGATAAATAAAACTTGAAAATGATAGTAATACAAAATCATTCTCACATTCTTCTACAAATATAAATTAAAACAGCAAAGTTGTTCGGTCTCTTAAAAACTTATTTTATTATATTATATGTAAAACTAAACTCAGGCGTAATAGCCCATTACTGGTCCAAAAAGCCTGCCGCGTCCATTTCAGCTTTCCTGACCTAGGGCATTGGTTGCATATGTTCTGGTAAGGTGGCCTAGAGCATGACCTAGGGCATTGGTGCTATGCATATGTTCTGGTAAGGTGGTCAGCATCACGCAGAACCCCAAGTGTTTAGTTTTCAAGCATGCTTGGTACCCATTTTATAGATCCATTCAAGGGATCAAAGGATGGGCAAACCTTGCCCAATCCAGGATTCAATCCCGGCGTGGCAATGCGAAGCACTACAACTAAGCCTCTGGGTCATATTATATCTAGTTCGGTGTTAATATTTTGTCAAATCGGCAAATTACACTACTTGAAGCATGCATTTTGCTTGTCGCTATCAAGCCAATCTTTGTAATGGCACAAACATAGTATCTGAGGCTTCATCTGGGCGATACTAATGCATCGGTTAAAACTATATAATTTTCAACTTACTTCAGTCACGCAATAATATTGGAAGATATGGGATCCAGATTTTAGGATAAACATAAATTAACAAGGAATAAGGACCAAAAAATCGATTTACAACAATAATAGAAAATACAGGGTGTCCGTAAAAGAATGTCTGAGTTTTAATGGTGTATTAAAGGAGTTTATTTTATGCTAAATATAACATATATTACATGAAATTGAAGGAAAACTAAACTAGCTTTTCATATAAGTGTTTAATGTGTGCGCCTTTAGTGATACGGCAGACATCCAAACGAAAATTCAATTCTTCCCATACGGTCTTGCAGCAAGTCCGGAGTAATGAAAGCAACAGTCTGTTCAACTGTGAAAACGATGCAGCGGTACAAGCTCATGCGCTTATCTGAAAATGTTGGAGTTATTCTTTATTCGTCACCTTCAACCGCAACTGACGAATGATTACATCTAATACTATTAGAATATCGGTCTTTTATGGACACCCTGAATTTCTTGTAATCCGTAAGCTCAATTTTCATCAGTTTTATTTTTGGTCATATTCTTTATTTAATAAAAAAAGAAAAACCCAATTCGAAACATACTTTTCTTAGTTATTTTACTCTTAAGGAGAAAATTTATTAAAATAGGCAGTGAAATTTTTTCCGACTTATAAATCTATCCTATTAATCATCAATATCCATTAACATTAACATTGCATTTTCTAAATGCAAGTTTCAACCAATAACCGTTTTACCATATTCAAGTATTAAAATCAATAAACATAAGTTTTTCAAACCTCTTAGGGTAGAAGTAAATATAAACATTGGGATGTCATTGATAAAAAACATTTCAAAGACATTTTCATTGCAACAGTATCCACTGATAAAAAAACGTAACAAGACTATAATAACACATATTTAGAGTTTTACTATTTCAAGGTTGTTTTTCTTTTTATAAAACTCTTGTTGAATATAAAATATTTTGCAAACCGAAGAAAAAGATATTCGTTTGGGAAAAAAAACATATTGAAAAGAGAATTTAATATTGAGGATTGTGAATATGAAATTCAGTGATGACAAATTGATACGAAGGGGAGAATTCAAATAAATGCGACTTATTTCCAGACCTAGAATATTGTTCGATTATATTTCAGTGAAATTCAATAAACACGCATCTAACTTAATAAATACATTACATTAAATTTTTGGAATACGATAATTTGTTAGTGAAGTTTAGAAGTTTGGCTACTTTTTTGCATTGTCCGCCATTTTTTATCAGCACCATATGAGGCTCGGAAACAAAACATTTGTTTTTGTTTAAGCTACATGCTACTTATTTTCAGACATCGAAAAATTTTCAATTATATTTCAATGAAACTCAATAAACACACATCTAACTTAATAAATACATTACCTTAAATTTTTGGAATACGATTTTTTTTTATTGAAGTTCAGTTACTTTTCCAGAATCCAGAATCCAGTTAAATTGTTCCGACATTTTTTTTATCTGCACCATATGAGGCTCAAAAACAAAACACATTTTTTTAAGCTACAGAAATTTAATTTTAAAAATGTTATTTTTAGTGGGAAAAAATTAATCTAATAATACAATAAAAAAATGTCCACGTCAGCCAACGCGAATGGCTCAGATGATGTAACCTGATGTAGTTTTCATTTTTCTAAACTATTTGATTAGTTTATTCGGTTTCACTCTTAAAATGACCGAAATAGACGAAATGAAATCTTTCTGTCAATGCAAGCTTTTTTTTTAACAATTGTTTTAAACAACCAACAGCAAAACAAGAAGTTGGCATTTAACAAATTTAATAAGTAAAATAAAATTAGAAAACCCATTCATCAGACGAAAATAAAGTTTTCTTCCTATGCGATCTTTTATTAACTACTAGCAGTATGGTCCCGGCTTACTGGGAACCCGTTAACTTCGCATTGCTTCCTTTTAGAGGCATGCTTACTTGTGAAAATACACTCAAAATTAAATTCGTGTTGGCGCATGAGCACTAAAAAAAGCAAACACTAATACAGGATGAAGCAGCCTTAGGGCGAGCGCATATCTCAACCAAACTCAATCAATCAAACTAATAGATGATGGCGTCAAGCCCCCGTTTCGGCCCAGTCCATGTATTATCAAGCCCTGTTATGGTCCCGCAATCCCACGTGGATGACGTTTTTTTAAAACTAATTATATTAATTAAAAATCACAATCAAATATGAAAAAACTAAGCCTCAGGTGCACACGTAGGTATGAAAAGGAATCTATATTAAAAATTTCGAATTTTTTAGAGCAGTCTAAGTAGGTCTTTTGCGATCCACAGACATACACACAGACAGACTCTTTCTTTTATTATTATAGATTACATTTAACACATTTAATAAGTAAAATATGTTTAGAAAATCCATGTTAGAATACTAAAACGTTATTTCACACAACAAATGAAAACAAACCGTAGGAAACAATTCCATTTGCTTAACCCTCTAAAGCATATTGTTGCCATATGGCAAAAAGTAACATAATCCACTTTATCCTATTAAAGTAGAGCTCCCTCCCGACAAATCTGCATTTTTTCATCTATTACATTCTATATTAAAGTTTTAGTTACTAATCACCTTCAAAGATGACTGTAGTAAAAGTTTATTAAAAATTAAAAAGTGAAGTTATTAACTGCAGTGAAATTACGTCTTTGGCAGTATTTGATGTATAATAATATTATTACTAAATACAAATACAAATAGTTTTGAAAAACTAATTATAGTTCAGGAGGGTTATTTTTAAATGGGTATTTAGTAGTTTTCTAATCATTCCTATCAAAATTGGAATTTTGTAGTTGGTTTTTGCCACATGGAAAAAAATAATTAAAATGCAGTTATTTTTTTTCAGTATTTCTCCCATAATATACGAGTATTAAAGATACAAATATATTTTTTCGGGAGGAAAAAAATCGTGCATTACAAAGTTAGAGGGGGAGCCTCCTGTAACTGTTCAGCTATAATTTTTTTTCTTCAAATAATACATCATACATGGCAAATAATCATCACTAAAACGCTTTATAAACGATGCGTATTCTAGTTCTGAACTATACACTCAAAAGTGACGCTTTCTCATTGAGTAAAACACGACGAAACACCACTTTTTCCACGCATGCTGCGATATTTTTCTAAACTTATTACCTTTAATAGCCAAACATACATCAGCCATGTCCAAAAATAGAATGGTCATTATTGAAAATTCATTTGCGGCATGATATACGCTCCAATTTCGAATTTTCTAGAAACAAGATCGTTTACGAAAAATATACCTCCTTCGTTATAAATTAGGCGAACGAAGAAATAACAAACGCTAATTTGTTATAAAACAAGTTTGGAGTTCGAGACGTTGCAACGTTCGTTAGTTCGTGCTTTGTAAGTTATTAACTTATACTTTTTGTTATAACAGTAATATTATTCATTAATTTTATATATTTATAAATTTAATAATGTAATACTTTTTTCAAGAGATGTCTAAGGTTAATTGGGTTTTTATACAGTTTAGATTAAAATGAAGAAAAAATTGGTTTTTAAATCCTTCATAAAATTTCACATCGTAAAAAAAGTAATTGACTAGTTTCTGGTGACGAATATCCTTATGGATTTCAATATTGTCGCTCCTGCAGTAGGTGCTCTGATTGGTATTCATTCATTCGATTAATTATTTCCTTAAACAATTATTAAAGGAAATATTAATTTGCAAACTATTTAAGTTTACAACTTATAAAACTTTTTCAAATGCATATGATTTTACTATTAGTAAGCACTACTTTACTTAGTTTTACTTAATTAATAAAGCTGTAACGTTACTTGCGTAAATAAAAAAAATTGCTAATTTAAGAGTAACCGTATTCACTAACTGATAATAATCTACTATTAAAAACTAGTAGCCATAAAGAGAACTACCAATTTACCACAACTACCAAAATTGGCATTATGTTATATTCCTGACATTATATTAAATTTATAATTAAAATATCTTCCTGACATTATATTAAATTTATAATTAAAATATCTTCCTGACATTATATTAATTAAAGAAGGATATAAAAAGGTGTGATAAATTTATGTTTTTATATTTCCTCAAAACTAACCAAATTAATATTAGGTAACATAAAATTAACTGTTCTGAAAATTTTTCCAACTGAAGTTATTATAAAGTTATCACACAGTAAAAGCACTTATTAACAAAACGTGTTACGGCGTTGGGAAAAAAATCTCAAATGAATAATATGAAAATTTCAAATAAAAAGTTCAAATTATAAATTAAACATTTCTTAATGTCATTCATTTTTATTTTCATCAGCATTTTCAATAAAAAAATACATACATTAAAATAATAAATCAAATTAAGAATGTAAAAAAAATCTAAGTATAAAAATTATTATGACTGCAATTAAGATTTCCCGTTCCAAGAATCCAGTTTAATTACAAATTTTTTGCTTTAACGCGTAAAAACTAAAGAGCATATTTTTGTTCTAGAATTTTTTATACTTTTCAAAAAAAAAAAATCTGCAAGGGACGTTTTTTGATTTACGAACAAAAAAAGGAATACACTATTAGAGCTGGTAGCACGAACCATCAAAAAGAAACACGTAACTAAAACAAAAAAAAAGTTCGAATAAAAAATAGAATAATTTTTTTACGTGTTCTTAAACTTGCGATGACACAAAATTAAGTTTCAGAGACAATATAAGAGCGAGTAGAGGCAGAAATGACGTTTCTGCTACGTGAGTTCAGCGCAGTATTGTTGCCAAATAAAGAAAAGAAACTTTGGTATGAAAAAAATTGGTAAAATAAACAAAATGGAGGTTCATTACGTTGCAGCTTAATTGTGATGAAGAATGAAAATTTTGGGGTCATCATTTTTGCCTGAAAAAGACAAACGTATAAAAGTAGAAAAAAAGTAAAGATAATTATTTTGTCCCAGGGTAAAAATCTTGAAGGGCAAAGTTTCTTTTGTCAGAACAGAATAAAATGTGTATTTTTTTGGTAATACTAATTGCAAAGTTATAATTACTGCATTTTTGACATTAACTGGAGTTTGAAATGACAGTATTGTTTTTGAACATTTTAAATACATGAAAGTATTACATTTTAGGAATACCAAAAGACATTTTTTGCGAATAATTAAAGTTCCATGTTTGTTTATTCTACTTTTATTACGTTGATTATTTTTACTTTCAGTTACTTTATATTAAATCAAAGTTGATAAAGGTATTACTAATTTTGTGGGAAATCTGAAATGAAATATGTGTTTTTGAGGGTGCTAATTCTAAAAAAAGTGAATTATGAACCTTAATCGTTACGAACCTTAATTTTTCTACCCGAAACCATTCTACAGCCCAACTTATATAAGAACTACGGATTTCAAGTTTGGTACACAAGATCTTACATATTAAGATGATAAGGTACACAAAACATTATTTTTAGCAATAATAACATAAAAATGAAAATTACACTGTTTTTATATACTGTTTACTCTAACTAAACATTTTCTAGCAATCAAAAAATATTTTAGATGCAATTTAAAACTTTTTTAAAACACTACTTCTCTTTCAATTTTAAGAATAACTCCAACCAACTTTTATAATTTTTATTAACTATTTTTTTGAGAGAACTGTGTATGGATTTAAAAATGTGAGCTACACTAAAAAAAGTTACATGTATTTATACTAAAAATCAAGAAAATTTACAAATTATGGATTTTTTTTAAATCTATGCATAGTAGATCTTATACTATGCACAATTTTGTGCACCACTTATATAAGAAAACATGTTAAAAAATTCAAAATTCAAACTTAGTTAGCAAAAAATCCTTAGAGATTTATTGAATATAAGAATTGCAAATTGCGAAACAGAGAAAACAGGTTGAAAGCAGACGAAATATGGTTCAAACTTCAAGATATGACTTCTGAAAATGTTAAATAACTTTTTCTACAGAATATATTATTATGATATTTTCAGTAAACAGAAGCCCGTCGCCAATAGCTCTCGTGTAACCTCTAGTGCGACGAAAATTCAAACTAAACTAAATATAAATTTTAAACCCATTCTTGATAGCCAAAAACTTTGACCTCTGAAGCAGAATTCGTACCAACCTGTTTTGATATCGGGAACTAGAACTAATCACTAACAAATATAAGAGAGAGCCTCTCAATCCTCTTCTGAAGGTAACTAGACCCCCCTTCACCCTTGGTTGGTTGGTTGGTTGGTTGGTAGACATATATTTCAGGCTTGTGTGCTTGGTCGCAAGGACCCGCTTGTAAACCATCGTCAAGTAGGACAACACAAGACACACACAAACACATATGACAGATGTTGCCATCTGTCGCCATCTCCGCAATTTAGACATGTCCCTTTAGGGGAGGGAACTTTTCTCCAGGGACCTGTTCCCATGGGAAACTGCGCAATGACCGCCCACAGGACATTCGGACCAAACAGATTTTACGAACACGTACTCCGCATATACTCGACAAACACAAACATCCATGCCTGAACGGGATCTGAACCCAGACCCAGCAGCTCCAGCCTTACCCACTCCAATGCCTTAACCACTACGCCGCCGGATCGCCCCCCCCCCCCCTCCTCATACAATCCAAACATTTACATCAACCACCTAATTCCGTTTGTCCAAACCGCACCTTATCAAATCCGACATATTTTAATTAGACCAATCCAACGATTTCATGACAAAGTCTTGATTTAATTAATTATAAAACACCCCACAGGCAAAACCGACGATACGCACCAATGACACGTAGAAGTACTCTATAACAGAGTTTAGCGATGCCCAAATGCTCGGAATCGCAAGCCTACTTTGGCTGATTAAGGCTGGACAAGTTTCGCCAGGATTAATCCCACAATATCGCTAAGTTTATGTTAAGAATGGAGTTGGTAGTGGGTAAGCTTAAATGGGTACAGGCATGACCGACCCAGGTCACGTGGTGTTGGCACGATTACTTGGCGAGTTTTCTAGGAAAAGACAGTGAACAAAAATTTTAAATTTACTATAGATTTATCTAGTTATTTCTATGGGAATATATTTATGTTACAATCTCTAAACAACAATTTCATTGGTTGTTTCGTTTCCATTCACTAATTGTTGAAACAGCTCGTTGTATTATTGATATGAAAAAGAACAATGTATATATCTGATTATAACTTTCTAACATAATTCTTAATTGAAGAGATTAGTTGAAGAACGTGCTAAGTGACAATTTTGAGAAAATTGAGATTTATGCGTCCCCCAAGGAACAAATTATTCTCTCTTTTAAAGAAAACAAGCTTCGGATTTTTCATAGACTTTGAGTTAAGTAAAATTTTTACCATTTGTAAGTATCGTTTTTTACGTATTTTACCTCAAACTAACTTTGGAACTAATTTTCTCTTGTTATCATTTTTGTTACTTAGTTACGCTCTTCCACAAAGCTCTTCAATTGTGAATTGACAAGATTTCATTTGCGCCAAACGCACGGATAAATTGCCAAATCTAGAACTGCTTCGTTAAAATTCCCCAATTATGCCGGACTTTCCCAGAAGTGTAATTTTACTATTAAAGGCTCCACCTATTTAGTCTAGGTCGTTGAATTTTCTTGAGCTGGCCCAGATAGTAGCTTGTAATGGAAATGTGTATGTGAATCAGGTGTAAGTGGACAATGCGAGAATTGTAAATGGAATAATTGAATGAATTTATAAACACACGTAGAATAAGTTATTATAGGATTCCGATATTGGTGTTGTAAGGTTGCTAGGTTAGTTGTTGTTGAAGGTATCTCAAAGGTATAGCAACGATCTAAGATTACTAAGGGAATATAAAGTTTAAAAGGAGCGAATATATGTTACGTTTGATCTGTACATGTACTTGACCTAATTTGCCATGGGGTTGTTTCAAGACGTGAATGGCAACAGCTCCAGAAGTCTTGTTTTCACTTTTGGTCTGGAATATTCTTTTGTTTCGGTATTCGAAAATGAATTTTCTAAGAATACTTTACGTATTACATTTTTAAAATGCCAAACTATTGATGTTCTGTTGGCATATATTAGTTCTTAAAAAGTTTGCATAAAAAGAAAAAAAATCATCTATGGGGGTCATTTTGAGAGTGAAACCGAAACAACCGATGAAATCGCAGTAAAGAGAAAAAATAGTATGACCGTTATATCATCAGAAAAATTCCCATTATCATTCAATAAATCGATATATTTAAGGTATCCGCCTACGTTAAAATACCTATTTTTAATTAAATTCAATATAATATTTTTTTTAGTTTTATAGCCAAATTATTCTAGTTTCCAAAATTCTAAGATGTTTAATTTTACGTCATCTAGAAACGAAGTTATGATTATTTTAATAATTGACACAAAAGCAGTCGCATAATTGTTTTTTTCAATCACATTTAAAAGCATCTCTTTGGATTGCATTCAGTTTATTAAAAGTCATAAAATGCTGTTTTTCAGCCCACTAAAAATGCAATAAAAAGGGACTACTTTTAAAACGTCTGAGATGTGATATCATCTGACACATGTGCCCCGGTAACCTCTAATTTAACTAATTCCCTAACTCTTGGTCGACACAAAACGGATAATACTCCCAACCCTAAACAAACTAATGAATCTAACACAGCGTAGTAAATTCGCTAAACAACTCCAAAGACTTGCATAATACGTTACCGTTCGTGCTCAAGAATCATTAGAAAAATAGCTCGAAACGAAGTCAAACCATTTTCCAAAGTCAACAAAGTCGTATTATCTCGAGCGTCAATGTAATCGAAACACCATTATATTTACCTGAAAGAACCGAACGCACGATGTTGCATTGGAAAACAAATTGATATCGGCATCAAAATGTTTGAGTCTTGTTATTTTAATTAGCAAAGATACAATTTGCTTACTCTAAGTTAATAGCAATATTCTGTTTAGTTTTCTTAAACCATTATCTAAAAATTTATTTTGAATAAGGAATTTTCTTGACAGCACAATTTTTTTTAATTATCCCTGGATCAATACTAGACCAGTTCCATGATGTGTGTGATCCTGAGACTGTCCAAAATGGGAAAAAAATGTCATTGACGTCTTTCCACGTCAACCAGAGAAAATTGAGTATATTCTAGGTACTGGCTATAGCACCTTGTGGAGTTCACGTCATCAACGACTGCGTATATTTTTAAAATCAAGTTCAAAACCAGTAAGATGTAAATATTGTATAACTTGTTTTGCGTTCTGGCAACAGGGCAGAAATAAATAGATTTAGAAAAACTCCAGCATGCCCGCGTCTGTTTGAATCATCTCTTCAATATTAAAAATTATTTCTTTTTAAACAGCAATTCCAAGCTCCAGATTCATCGTGCCACGGAAGGTAATCATTGGTGAGAACTCTCTTAAAGTTATTTTTATGGAGAATATTGCATTACTTCCATAAAATAACTATAAGGCAGTGCTCACCAATGATTACGAAGTAGTGCAATATTCTCCATAACCTCTTCAGCAGTTGAGGCAGTCAGGGAACAGCTTAGATCTGGCCTCGAACCTCAAACTATTTGTATGTATGTCCCGTCCGGAATCTGTATATGGTAGTTTGGCTATGCCTTCACATAGACAATTTTTAAATCTAGCCTAGTTCCTTACCGTAATAGGGTAGACTAACCAGTGAATGTACGCTTAAGCACAATTTTTTTAAAGAAAATTCATACATTTAAGGAAAATATAGCTTGTGGGTTTATGGCAATGTGAACACATCTGTCATTATATTTAAATTCTACAAAAAAATGAAGGTGACTTCATATTGCATTGCTTTGGGTCTTTTGGGGGTCCAAATAAAAAGTGGTACTAAAGCCAAGTGAATGAACAGTACTTTTACCAGTGAATGAACACAAAAATGTCCAGTCAATAAGCATGTTGGATTTTAATTAATGACCAGGACAACCAATCATATGTCAGATAGCTTCCTACTAGATGAGAGGAAGTCAGTGTTGACAATCCATCCAGTGGAATGATTTTTAATCCTTACTTTTTAAATGTATTTACCAACTGTTCATTCACTGGGGCCTGTTCATTCACTGGTCAGTCTACCCTACCAAAAATGTTATGGGAGGGGGAGAGACTAAAGTCTATTGCTGCATTTTTGTAAATGGGAGCCAATCTCTGTATAAGCGAGCTTATTTTCGAATGGTAATCTGTTGTCGCTGCTGATTCCCATCTGGTCTGATCAATACCACATAGATTAGAAGGCCGGCGAACTAAATGCTTGACGTCATATTAGTGGACCGATTCAGTGGTTTTGACCAATGATCATTCGTGACTGGATCTTGTAACTGAATAAATTTTTAAGATACGATGAATCAAGATGCGACGCCATCTTAAGATATGACGTTATTGGTCAACGTATCGGAATTGGTCCACTAGTGTGACGTTGTGTTGCTTAGTTCTTCGGCCTTCTAATCTAGGTGGTATTGGTATGATGGAGTCAGTCCAGTTCAATAAATCCGTTGACATTTTGGAAGTCCAAAAGGAAAAGGGGAGAAGAATATATAGCGTCCCAGCCCAGTCCTAATCAGTTTAGGATATGTTCATTTGATGGCTGGTTTTGCTCTCACTTGGGGCAGGGGGGGGGGGGAGAGATTTTTTGATTAGCAGAAAACTTAAGACTTTCCAGGTGTCCACTGGCTGGCTGGACAAGCAAGCAGGTGTTGGTCTGTCTGTCACCAGGGAGAGAAAGATATAGTCGTGGTCCTTGCTTTGTAGTTGTGAGTAGGAGGGAAGGGGAGGCCTTCTCCTTCAGTGGGAAAAACAAGAAATGAACAAAGAGTGGATCAACTCCCCAGGACAAAAACACTCTAAAAGCAAGATCAAAGAAGCATCAGCAAAAATTGCTTCTGAAATTCTTTGATACCCAATATTGAAGTTGCAAATAATTGTGGGCTTTGTCACAGGGCACTATCATTTCAGAAAACATTTTCATACACTCTTAAAATGAACGAGCGATTTTAACTCAGTCTGATTGATTTTCACTCATCCAGTCTAGAAAATGCACTTCTCCTTTTGGAGTGGATCCTTTGTGTGTTAAACCTCCGACAGGATCACACCAAACGAGTGATTTTAACTCAGTCTGAGTTAATATTCACTCCTTTCCAGTGTCGAAAATGCACTTCTCCAACTGGAGTGGATTTCACTCTTTTGTTTTAAGAGTGTAAGATGGGACTTTTTCAACAAGAACCCACATGTAGGAAATGTCATAACAAAGAGGAAACGTCACATCACATCATATTTGAATGCGATGCCCTTGCCCATACACGATTTATTACATTAGGTATCATTAATGATAAAGAGTTACACCTTAACTCTATTAGGGACCTGGTTGACTTTATCACCAAAGTAGGAGATCCTAATAAATAGAGCTAAGGAACTTTTTGGGTCTGGGTTATGATACAAAATTTTACCCGAAAAGCAGAGGTGCCACATATCGGACAAACCCAAATCAAAGAAGAAGAAGGGTAGGAGGGGAAAAAATAAATGTTTGTTCAATTTATCTAGCTATAAAAGTACTGCAATTTATCAGTAAATTTATTGGAATTGTTTATAGTGTTAGGAAGATTTTTTTTAGTTTTTTTCAAACAAAAACAAAGCAACTGATTTATATTATCAATGAAGATATCATAGTTAAAAAATTAATCACTGAAACAAATCTAGATAAGGCTTTAGTAAGTGTGAAAAAGAAAGTAAGTGTATGTAAGAAAGTATTGTGAGATTTCAATAATAATGAAATGTCTTAAGAAACCCCACAAAACCAATGCAAATGATTGTACGACAAAAAAATAACCCATATATTATTAACGCTAAGGTGCCTTTATAAACCAAAATAAGTGTGAAACTAATTTTTTTTTTTACAAATAGATATACCCAGGTATATTTTAAAATTGCCCATTTTATAAAATAACTTGCAGCAAATGCCATGTACCCTGTGTTATAAAATAATTGCACTCGAGTTACGTCAAAAGACACAATATTTTTATAAATATTTTTTTAAAGCAATATAAAAAGCATTAAAAAATCAACGACAAACACATCAAAACAAATAAGACACTAAACAAAATTACACTGAAAACAAGATTTTTTGCTTGCAATATATAATTCTAGTCTAAGAGACAAATAGATTCAAGATCTTTCATTTTAACACAAAACAGTCAAACTTTCAGGCTCCCAAATGCATATAAGTCTCTTAAAATATCGTAATATCACCTGATAACAAAACAAGCCGCGAAGTCCCCCGATCAGGGAAGGAAAAAAAACAAGTTATACTTGTAAATATGTTTCGCACTTTAGAAGTCTGCAAACTAAATGCATTCTATAAGTAATTCTCTTATGATAAATATTTTCCCAGTTACTTTCCAATTATGGTTTATTTAAAATGTGTTAATCCAAATAGTATCAAGTTAACGTTTGAAATGCTACAAGAACCAGCCTTAAGAGAAAGGGCAGTTTACGTTGAATTACCGTCGGACTAGAGTTACAAACGTTTAAATATTTAAAAAGTTTTAATTTAAAAAGTTGAAAGCATAAAATGTTTTTGTATGATATATTCAAATACAAATTTTGCAGAATAACAACAAGCCAACAATCTGGAAAAATTGAGCAATTACATTGCTCGTGTGCTACAACAGATCGTGTGCTCAAATTGTATGTACTCGTGTACTCAATTTGATAAGCCATTTGATAGCCATACCTATATTATAGTGAAATAAGGAGCACTGCCAAAAAAGTTCAATTACATAACATCATGTTTAATTTCTGCAGTACAGTGTTGTTTAGTTTCTGAACTTAGAAGCGCGAAACCTTATAATAACATTAGAAGCCAAAATCCGAAAATAAAACTTCGGTGCTTGGATCCTTTCGGATATGTTTCATTTTTTATGAATTGTTTTATTTGACGTCAAAAAGGCGGTAAGCCAATAAACTCTGGGGAATCGGAAAGAAGGGTTTTAAATGGTAGAGTGTGATGGTATCTCGAATTTGATTGGCGTAAGAGGGTCACGTGGGATTGAAGGGGCAGGCGGAACCCTTGGAGCCTTCATTGTTTTGATTTGATGTACCGGAAAATGAAATCCTTTTGTGTAAGCTGATTAAAGGTGAAACCCACTAAGATATTACTTATAAACTCTGTTTATTATTGCCTCAGTTTTTTTTATGAACGAGTATCTGTTGATTTTTAAACATTTTGTAATGCATTAAAAATGTAAATTTTCAAATAAAATACACATTCGCTATGGTATATATTATTTTCTATGCAATTACAACATCACTTCATAACAAAAATTTTTTACTTATACTTATCATGCTTTATTTAAATTCACTTAAAAGTAGCTAATAAATAATTAAATTCTTATGCTATTATTCACATTATAAAATGTATGAAATTATTTATAAAATGTTATGAATACATTTTAAGAGAAAAAAAAATGTATGATGCTAACATTCCTTAAATTAATGAAATTTCAATAACTGAAGAGTGCGAGTTCTTGTTGTTGTTTTGGCACAGTTATATGCAATGAAAAAATGCAAAATTTACAGAAAAAGGAACTTCCCTCAAGATTACAAATTTCGTATAACGAAGGAAAATTGAACTGCCTATAGGCTATTCCCAATTATACAATTAATGAGTTTTGAAATACATAAACATATGTATTAACTGTATATAGATATATAATAACACTTAATTATAAAAATATTGTAAGAAACATGATCTAGAAATTAATTTTCTATAGCATGAATCCTTTAAAAATTAATTCAAATAAAAGTATAATTTCGAACAGATAAAAACATAAAATTTAAACATAATGGATATTACAAAGATGGGATATTTCTAAAAGATTATATCTATCACATCAAAAAGATGGTATCAGTTCTACCCTGGAGGCGAGTACAAGGGCACGGGAACATAAAAAGATGGAAAAGTATCACTGACTGGTATTTTTCAAGTGTTCTTGAGAACAGTGTGTTAATTTGAATGTATTTGGTTAAATTTGTCAGAGCACAGATATATCTGGGACATGTATATTTAAAGTACAAACATTTTAGAATTTGTTTAAAGAAATCTTATAATGAATGTATTTTCAAACATAGAAATTGTGGACAGTATTCATCTTTGATTGCTTAAAAAATAGTCTTAATTACAAATAAAAAGTACTATTATTACAAATTAAATTATTTATGTGTTAACGTAAAACAAAAATCGGAATCCGCAAGGCAAAAGAAAAAGAGGGATGCCAAAAATAATGTGGCGTAGAACAATCAAACAAGGAAGTAAAAGAACTTAGAATGTCATGGGGAGAGATTATGACCGTTTGCTGCCAACAGGGTGTGGTGGCGGACCATGACTATGCTTCGTGTTGGAGTGAAATAGGTATAAATTAGTAAGTAAAACGAAAATCTGAAAGATAAAAAAATCCATATACTTGGATTTATATCTCAAAGTATTGTACTTTCTGTTGCATCAGTTCTTAGTGTAGTAAGCACGTGATTTGAAACATACGAGTTGTAAAAAAAAAAAAATGATATATTTTGGACCAACCTTGCTGGGCATCTGGTTGTTCGTGGAAAATATTTGTATTTGATTCATATTTTTCTTGTTCCTGCCTTCGTTGTTAGATGCTTATATTATAATTTTGTTTTACCAACTGACGATTCACAATAACTTAACTTGGAATGCGCCCTCTAGATGGGAGGAGTATAGGCTTTATAGCCCGTTGCACCACTCTAAAGAAGTAACACAGAAGCAAGAGACACACATAAAAAGGACGACACAAACACATACAAAAATCAATATTTATTGACAAACTCAAACATCCATGCCTTACCGGGATTCGAATTCGAACCCAAAAGCTCCAAATGTTAGCTCCCTAACCATTGTGCTACATGGTCGGCTACGATTCTCAACAAGAAGCTACTGGTCATATTCTAATCCGTAATGGTTACGCAAATGGGAATTTGGCATAATATTGAACCAGAATTATTGGAAAATATTAAAAGTTCAATTAAAAAGCATGTATTTTAAGCTATGATAAAAAAAAATAAAACTAAAAAGTTAGAAAAATGTGAAATACATTCAGTGAGCATGTAAGGTTTTTTTTCTAAGCTTAAGAGACCAAGTTTTTGTAAATTTCATTATTGCTCCACATATTTATAGAATATTTATAGATAATTTAGTTTTTAAACATACTTATGCTATAACCGCAATATAACCAATTTTGCATCCACATATTTTAAGTCAGATTTTGCGATTTAAATTGCTTGTGACAGCTTTTAGACGAACTATAGTCTAAACTTTAAAACATTTAATCAGAACTGCATAGCTCTTCACAAATAACACATATCCAAGTAAATATGCAATACCGTGCTTCAATTTAACGCCAAATGATATTCCGTAAAGGTATAAACATTTGATTCGCTAAAAATACAATCTTGCATTATATGATGTTCCATAAAACCATATTTGCTTAAAATGAAATCGAAAAAATTGATATAAAGCTATACCATTGATTTTTTCGCTCTCCCTTCATATATAATCTAGGTTCATTCTTTGCCATATTTCAAATCATTTAACATGAATGCCATATTGAAATAAACTGCTATTGATAAAGCGGATTTAAAGAGTTCCTTTGAATCCATATTTGATAGATATTTGTATTTCCAATTGTGTATTACATTAAGAGATGATATCGTGCATTAGTATATATTTTATAATTTCATACAATAGGTTAAAAGTATTTTATTGTCGATCACATATTATATTAGTTTTATGACACAATTTTTATTGTATACGGTATGGATTAGTTCAATATTTATATTTGAATAATATATATTTTTTATTAAATTTTAACAAACAAACATGTAATATGCTTGACTTCGTTAAATCGATTATGCTATTTAGCTGGAAGTGGAAGGCTTAGTGAACATTCAATATTAGAAATATTATATTATTAGAATACTTATATTATAATTGTTAAAGTATTAGAAAGGTTATATAATTAGAATTGTTATATTATTAGAAATAGATTATTATTATATTACATTTTTATATAGGTTGGTTTAGGTTTGAATTATCGTAGCACTAGAACTACACGAAGGCTATTGGCGACGGGTGTCGTATTTTAGAACAACAGTCAAGTGACGAACCGACACCTGAATAGGCACCCAGCGCAACCGTTAAGGGTGACATCGTATACAGCATTAGTACTTGGGAGCGTATTTATCGTCTCCCTCTACACGGGGTATTATTCGTCGGATATTTTTGGCTGCACGGGCCGTTCATAGGTCAGCCGCTGTTTTGGCGATGCACAGACTCGAACCTGGAACCTTTCGCTTTTGCATTATACTAACAGGCTTCGCGATTTAAAAACACGGTCAAGTAACGAAGTCAAATCATCAGCAGGCTCACGTTAGTGACGTCATACTCTGCGTTAAGATTTAAACCGTAGCAGATTTAAAAAGCATCAGCCTCATGACGTACTGCAAAACCCTAGGTGTTAAGCTACTATATAGATTCATTTAGTAACATAAAACCGAATTTGTAGAGTATCCTTACAAAAATAAGTAGTTTGACTCTGTGAAATGCGTCTCAGCAAGTTATGCCTCCGGTTTTACAGGGGCTGGAGAGCCCAGTCGCTTTATGTGTTGTACTTGCATGCAGAAGGTCCCAGGTTCAGATCCAGGCATCGCCGAAATAACTACCGACCTATAAAGCCAAAAAATGTTCGATGAATAATAAGTAATAATGATCAAGAAAGTGCACGCTAAATATGCTAATCATACCGCTGCGTACGATTTCGCCCGTAATAATGCGTCTGGTGCCAACCCAGGTGTCGGCTCGTCACTTGACAGTGGTTCTAAATTTCTACACCCAAAATCCTCATGTAGCTCCAGTGAGAAAATAATTTAAACTTTCTATACCGGTTTCACGGAGCACCGTTAAACCACAAAATAGGTTTAAGCGCTACTCGTTATTCAAAACGGTACTTCGTAAATTTGGTATATGGTGCTCCATGACTCGGTGAGAGGATCCTTTTAGATCTATTCCATTAATTACTTCAGATATCCTTAAAAATCCTTATCATTAAAATCATCTCAAGCCATCATGATCTACAAAACATGTACGCTTCAGTGGATACCTGCACATGTTAACATTGCATTCAATGAAACTGCTGATAGATTAGCCAAGAAAACAGAAAATCTCAAAATTAATAATAATAAAGTTTATCTCTGAGATGCACATGCAATCGCTAAATCTAATTTAAGAGGAAAAAAATCTAGTGAAACGAAGCACCTTTGCAATTTAAATGCAGATGGACCCACCACAAAAACCATTGCCAAACCAAGAACCAATCACCACAGATGCATGAAAATAGACAGAGAGGGAGGAAGGTGCATAGAAACTGTGACAGCTGCCCAGATACGCAGCTTACACCAAACCACATTTTTGAATGTCCGGCAATAAAAGCCAATTGGAGAGACATTGGAGTTCTTTCATAATCAATAGATCATTAGGATGAAAAAATTGCAGATACGGTTATTAAAACACATGGTTTCATTTGACTTAAAATTCACATTTCGGCAACGTCATAGACACGACAAAAAATCCTTAAAAATAAACCAATCTAAGATCAAACTAACAAACAGCAATTACAGAATAATTCCAGGTACTAAAAACAATAAAACCCTTAAGCCAGCAAACTATGACTCATTCCTTTAAAGCAATAGACTTCTACAACATTTTCCTTAATAGTTATAAAAAATACACCAAAAAATCGTTCGATCAGCCATAAAAGATAAGTGAAGTGAAGCCACTGGCCCATAAAATCTTCATTGAAAGCCAAAAGTACTTTAGTTAATACCTACAGAGGTTAGAGTTTCATAAAGATGCTTGGCACAATGAGTTTATGAAGAAGTTTGGAACGTCGTCAAATGGCTATGATGTGCCCAAAAAAAATCACATTTCCGCCATTAACGAGCAGCTCTTAATACTATTTTTAATATTATATGCGCTTAACACTATGCGCAAATTTTCATGTCATATATCAAGAATCGGTAAATAAACATTACCAAATATGTTGTTCTGAAATACTTGGAATATTCCAATTTCTTATTGTATAGGAATTTTTGTAGTACGGATAGACATGTTGAAAAAGTTATGATATCATAAGTTTTTATACAAAAAATGTTTTTAAAATATCGTTTTGGTTAGACCGGGAAGATATTAAGAAGGGATACAAGATTTCATATCCGATAACCCACGGAATTAAAAAAAAAACATTATTTTAACAGAATTTGGTTAGGTTATGCTAGGTTTTGAATTATCATCGCACTAGAGCTACACGAGGGCTATTGGCGACGTCGTATTTTAGACCCACAGTCAGGTAAAGAGCCAACACCTGAATAGGCAACCAACGCAACCGTTAAGGGCGACATCGTACGCAGCGTTACGACTTTGAATGGTATTTAACGTGTACTCTCTTACACAGGGTATTATTTGTCGGACATTTTTGTCTGCACGGGCCGTTTATAGGTCGGCAGCTATTGTGGCGATGCCCGGACCCGAACCTGGGACCTTTCGCATGCTAAGCGAGTGCTTAACAGAATTTGGATTGTCGACGGAAATTCCCGCGTTGTCAAGTATCTACTGAACTTTTAACATTCTCAGATACTAACCTTAGGTAATATGGTAATTTCTGTAGATAGTAAAAAAACTGCAGAAATTGCCATACCTTGCCTATTATAATTGTTTGAATTCGAAAGAAACCAATGTTCTAATATTATTTTCTGTAAGATATATTGTAAATATTTTCTTTTTATTTATCATTATTATTTTTAGTTTATGTACAGAGTGGTTATAAAATAACGCTTGCTTTTCGGAGTGGTCTGTAGCTTGAATGAATTATCCGAATGCAACAAACATTGAGACACTTATTAATCAGAAGGGGGACAAATAATGGAACAAAAAAAATCTTCTAAATTCTAATTTAAAAAATTCTAAATAACTCTTCCAGGGTTCTAAATTACGAGGCGTAACCAATTTCGGCCAACACTGCCAATTAAGCCTCGTAATTTAGAACCCCGGTCAAGGGACACTTATTTTTTTACGATTCCATTATCCCCCCCCTCCCTTTAATTAGTAAGTGCCTCGATGTTTGTTGCATTCGGATTATTCATTCAAACTACAGTCTTCTCCGAATAGCGAGCGTTGTCTTGGTACCACCCTTTACAACATAGCGCCAAAATATTAGCCACTAGTTTGTTAAAAGCGATTATGGCTTCAACTTGACAACCTTTTTCCACATTACTTCACGACCATGGTAACACCTACATCTTATTCTGACCTCGTCGACGAAAGCCAAAAGTACTTTATTTAATAGAATAAATCATAATAACAAAGTCTCGGATTGGAGATTACCCAGTGTTGTAAGGAGTTGTTCTCGGGGGATGCTTAGTGTCGGTTTTTATGTGCCCCTAAAATGCTTTTGAGTAAGTTTTATGGGTTGAGGCTGCCTAATGAAATGGAGTTTTAACATTTATGGGTTTAAAACTAATGGGTTTAATCTGTAATTAAGATGATAGAGAAGGTCTAAAATTAATTGAAATTTACTCTTGTGGTTTAATTAAATATATACGTCATCGATTTTTAATTTACTGGAGCGTCGAAATGAACAAATATAAAATAAACAAATATATTCTAAAAACTCAGATAAGTATGTAACCAGTTTGAAACATCCTTGCTATCTAAGTTTGTTAACAGAAATCGAATTGACAAAAATATTCTCCAAAAATTGATTTAGAAATTATCAAATAAAAATATGTTATAAGAATCTACGAATAATTATTCTTTATTAAGGGGACGCGGTACCAAAAATATTAAATCTTCAAATTTTATTGCTAGCAATCAAATTAAACTATTTTTACAAATAACTAACAATCAATAAACATATACGAAAAAATAATAAAGATTGAAACATGTTTTTTAAAAATTCTAAAAAATTAAAAAAAAAATAACGATTTTTTTTCTCCTTTCAAAATGCTACTCCTCTCGAAATTTTTAATGGATTGTTTGGCAAAATGGTCCCTCAAAATCTGTTAATAAAAGTTGGTATGGATATTGAGCTATCAGTCAAACAAGAACAGTTATGCATCTTTATGTATAAAAATGGCCAGAAATTTTTTTTTGTAAAATTTCAACTTATTTTTTTTTTAATATTCACACTAGACCTTATCCCATACCAAGTTTTGTTAATCGTATATGTCTCAACACAGGAAAAAAATTGGAGCTATGTATTAATTTGCCTAAAAGCCTTAGGGTTTTAACTATTCTGTAGCTGAAAAAATGAAAAAAAAAGTAATAAAATTTCTAAAACTATTTTAGCATAACATCATTATGATTTTCAGTAAACCTCAACCATTACAAAGTACTTCTTTTTTTTGCAATTTTGGATACTGTGTGCTTCCCCTTTTAAACTATAAAGAACATTCAAAATCTAGATAAATTTATCGATGAAAATGATTTCTTTCAATTAAAGAGCTCAGTACAAAAACGTGTTATGTAACAATACTAAAAGTAATATATTTTATGATAAACATATTTCCTTCTTACGAATGATACGTTTATAATTTTTCATTTAATTTTAATTAATTAGATTTTTTATTATTTGCGAGAGCCTTTTTATAACGGATCTAAGTACAAACTAAAAACTTAAGTTTCTAATTTCCTTAATTTGTCACAAAGTATGTTATGTGTCTTGAATTATTATTTTAAATAAAAATGACGCTTTTTTAAGTATGAAATAAATATACATGCAAGGATACTTACGTTATTAAAAAAAATAATAGAACATTTAGGGAGCTTAGTGCGAAGAACGTGCAAAATGACATTTCAAAATAAAATTTGATTTTTGTGCCAATAAGCATGTAATCTCCTTTGAAGATTATAAGATTCTCCATATTCATAATCGTTAAGTATATTTTTTACCGTTTGAAAATGCCATTTTTAATGTATCTAAGTGCAAACGAAAAACTTTAAAGCTCATTTTTCAAATTTTTGTCACTTAGCACGTTCTTTCACTACGATCTTCATTTCCTTTAAACGGAAAAAAAAACATTATATATATTTTTTTAAACTTTCTATTTGTAAACAAACACTTTAATGCATAAAATACCTTATGTTTGCTTAGATATAAAATAAACAACCGAAGTGTCAAAGAAGTACAGTTTTAACCTTTAAAACGTTAAATAAACATTTATGCAGCTGGGAGCGTTAAAAATTCATAAGTTTACGAACGCGAATATGCAGTAGGAAATCTCGATTTTTTTTAAAAAAAACTTTGTTTGTAAACTATTACGTGTTTTAAACGCCGACAAAAATATGAATTTGTGATGTTGCATTACTTAATTTTTCATTTATGGTGCTAGGTTGTTTTTAAACGGTTTGTACATCATTTTCAAGTTTTAAAACTGGAGTTTTAAGACGTTCTATATCGCGACAATGCCATATTTCACATATTAATTTTAAATTTATATAGTTCGGTTATTTAAGAATTGTACATATCATATTTTATCGTCTTAAAACCAGAGAAAAATCCTAAACGTATATTCTTAAACTATACATACTTTTCATACAAATATATGCAAAAAAGTATGTTTTGAAAAGTAATTTTTTACAAATTTATTTTTAACAGTTACTGCGGGACACGCCTAAAGCTCTAAAAATAGAAATGTGTATGCCATAACGTATAAGGGTACAAAGCAGCCATCTATGCTACTAATCTAATTTACTACAAAATGCATTGAGCCTTCTTCCAAGGTGCTGCTGCCTGGGGAATGGAGCTATTCGGATACGAATGAGCTTCCTGAATAATAACAGAATATTGAACTGTGGCAGAATCTATATCTTCCAAACTAAATCAATGCTCCAAATCAAATACTCATCCAATAATGCTCGATCGGAGAGTTAATCAAATTATCTAATATAACAAGCACACGCAAACATCCGTATATCCAAACTTATGTCTAACATCTCAATTACTCTGAAGATACCCCAATACAAAATTAGATATCAAGACTCATACCCCGTCCTAAACATATCATACGTTTAACACAATACGAGCTAAAATCTCAATAACCCCCTATGTTCCTTGCAAATACTGCCGTGGGCAGGAAAATTGCAGTAACATCCGTAATGACTTGGACCAGTGTTGCAAACACTCAATTACTATAACAATTAAGAAAACATACTAGATTTTTTGTTGTTTCCGATCAAAAATGGTACAACTCATTGCTGTGATAATGCAGTTTACCTGCCCACGGTAGAGTATTGATATAGTCTTCATATGTCATTGATAATTTGGTTAGCTGTTAAAGTCAAATATTATTACCTAATCCAGGGCGCTGTAATTGGCTATGCGTATCGCACCTGCATATTAGAGTTAATATGACCATGGGGTATGATTATAAGCTTGTGTTTTGATACCCTTGATGTCATGGTCCATTTGATTATGTTGTATGTTGGGCTGTTTACTTGAAAGCGTATTCGATTTGATAATATTAGGTTCTGATTCAAGTAGCCCAGAAGGTTTAGTATAATTTGAGTAAAGTAAGCCGTAGCTTAGATTTGCTGCTTGTAGATACACAAAGTATATAAAAACTAGCATTTATATATGGAAGTTATTTCGTTTTATTATATGAAACATTGAGTTTTAAATTCATCAAGTTAACATCCATGCTTTGTATTAAGATGAGTTATAAGAAACTAATGATCTGTAATCACATTTTTTTAATTCATAAATTTTGCATGTTTGATCTGCAAAAACGACTAACTGACTAATTTAAATGTTTATTGTTGAGGGTTTGGCTGTTTACTTAAAAGCGTATTCGATTTGATAGCATTCAGTTTCGATTCAAGTAGCTCAGAAGGTGTGGTATAATTTGAGAAAAGTAAGCCATAGCATTGGTTAGATTTGCTGCTAGTAGAATGAAAATTGTCATTTCTTTGCACCATTTTAGAATAGTGCTTTAAATCAGTTTAGAATTGGTTTTCTGGTAGTATATGTACAAAGTTCATAAAAATTAGCATATGTTTATTGAAGTCATTTTGCTTTGTTGTGTGATATTTTCAGTCTCCAATTAATAAAGTTATTATTTACATTGTATCAAAATTGAGTTATTGGAATACCTTTTTTTTGCTTTGCTCAAAAAATAGCGCCTCGTTTAATGTCAACTTCGTCCCATTGAATTTATCATTTATCAAAAGTCGCCAAAGTGTGTGTCGGATCCTATATCTTTGTTATACTTTGGAGAATGAAAGTTTTGATTTTTTTTCTCCAATGGGGCTGCAATTTTGGTGGTCTAGCCTTTGCAGACTCGGCATCTTCCCCTGAACTAAGAGTCTTTTTTTGTGGCTCCATCTAGCCGAATCTTACTACCAAATTTTGAAGCTCAGATTACAACGAATCTGAGCTTTTCGTGGATGTTCGTGCATGTCGAGATTTATTTTTGCCGAGAACCCAAGCCCAATGGGTACTCCAGAGATCTTTACATGCCATAAATCATATGACATGCTTCCCCTTGATTCTCTCATCCAGAAAATCCGACGACTCAGCCGGGACTCGAACCCGCAAACTTGAGCTTATGAGTTGGACGCGTTTAACCACTCAGCAACTGAATCAAAGAGACTCAAGGCATTGAATTTCAAATGCAGTTATAGAAAAAAGCACATTCTGTCAAATACAGGTAATCATCTTTGTCCAAAATACGACAAATTTCCTTAATTTATTATTCTCGGAAATCTATTTCGGTTAACAAAATCCTACAAATCTGCCGGAAAACTATTTTGGTCATTGGGGTGTCATTTTACATACAAATCTAAGCACCTAAAGGACCAAAGTCGCATATTACAACATTAAATCATATGCCTTTTCTTGTAATAAGATCCAGATTTCAACCTAAATATATTCGCTTGGATTACAATATACAAGCCTCATGTGTACCCTTAACTATTTGCGGAAGTGTCTGAAAACTAACTATAAGGATTTATTAATACTAACTATTACGGTTTCCTTATAAATCTTCATATTACGTTACCTCTAAATGCTTATTTATGTATCCCAAGGGAGCGTATTTAACACTTTTGTACGCTGTTTACTTATTAGTCTGCAATTTGGTTGGATATTTTCTTGTAATAAATCTATTTTTTTTTTTATTATTGAAATAGATGTATTGTGCATTTTGCAATGTCTAGAAGTTTTTTTTAAATTTTTTTTTAAAATATTTTTGGTTGGTTTACATATATTTTCAGGCTTGGTCAGAGACCCGATCATAAATCTTCGACACACACTTACGTGACAGATGCTGCCATCTATCACGCGCCACCTCCACGATTTAGACATGTCCCTGAAAGGGAGGGAAATAGTCTCCAGAGACCTGTACCCGTGGGAATCTGAGTAATGGCCATGGCGCCCACAGGACTTTCGGACCAACCAGATTTAACAAGCACGTATTCCGCATATAGTCGGTGTGTCTTCAGCGACCAGGACTCGATCGCGGGACCTTTCGATCCGGAGACTGAGACACTGACTACAGGGCTCCATACAGCCCTTTTTTTATTTATATGCTGCCTCTATATGGGTTAATAAGTGTATTAGAATTTTACCAGTAAAAAGGTTTGGGGACGAAGGATGTGCAAAGGTGTCAAATACTGTTAAAAGTTTTTTTAAGAGTGCAAATAGTATTATTGGATTATGTTTTATCCCTTTAAGACAGGCGGTCAGATGGCGGTGATTTAAAATTATGAGACTAAATTGGGACTTTTATCGAAAAAAAATGCGTTAAACAACATCAATGAGAGCAACTCTTTAAAGACAAAGTCATTTTTATACAAATAACGAATGGTACAAGTCAGCTGCTTCGGTATCGATATTTTTGAAGAGCTTGAACACTTTCTTTTTTATAACTGCAAGATCGTGATAGTTCGGTCGGAAAGGGTTATGCGGTTTTATTTTGGAAATAAGTTTTACCACAGAATACAATGTCTCATTATGTTTATCGGCTTAAGAAACTAACACAGTTCCTTTTTACAACCCACGGCCATATAAAAAATTGCTTCCAACTACTATTTAGTTTATTAAAAGTTTGTATTGCAAAAAAATGTTTTAAAATGGAGATTTTTTTTTAAGTATAGGAAAGATAGTTAGAACCAATGACGAAGATCAGAATACATAAAAAGAAATAATGCGCATCAATTCGATTAAAATAGTTAAGTACTTATGGTTTAGTTTTAATATAATTTTGTACTTATTTATAAACAATTCAATTTCAAAAGTTTGAATGGGAACACTTGTTAACAGGAGTTGAACAACGCAATAAAGAGTCTGGAAATTTGTATTTCTATAAAAATATATATATATGTATATAGTTAGCGTAAATATATATAAATAAGTAATAATTTGTACTGATGATTTTTTTTTCGAAAACAGTTTTAAATAACGATTAAAATAAAAGGCAAAACAAACTAAATTTAAAAAAAAATATTAATGTTATATCCTACATGGTCTAATTTTAATATAACTATTTCCAATACTTCACAATATCGATAAAAAACCATATTTACTCTTCCTATTCTAATCCAAACCCTTCTCCAAACCGATATTAAAAAATAATAACACCAAAAGACAATGGCATAACCCGGAAGTTGAGGCCATTTTTTTTATAAGAATTCTTCTTATGATTGTAAGGAACATCCCGGGGTTTCAAAAACAAATAATAAGCATCAGAAACAAAAAAATATTCAAAAAGATGCAAAATTTGAATTGGAACAATGTCTTCTCGTATATGAAACTAAGAGATGTGAAGACGAGTGGATATTGAAGGAACAGTTATAAGGTGTTTGTGATTTTTCTCCCCTCTGAGGGCAAATCAAATTGAATGACGTGTTAGATTAATTAAGATAAGAACCCTTAATTTTTAACATACAAAATTTTTATTTTAATTTGTTTAAAAAGTACATTTGATTTTAAATTGCTAATTACTTTAACTTTTAAAATTTAGTAAATGTGTAACCTCTTTACGATTTAAAAATATAAAAGTACTGATATTTTATTTGATGACAGCCATGTTATACGTCCGCATTATCAGGGGGTCAAAAAGTAGTGATAGAATATAAAACACACTTTATAATTTTCTTAAGAAACTATATAAAAAACAAACTATAAACTATAAAGACTTAAAAATGAAATTTATTAAGAATATTTTGATTTGAAAACAGGGCTACGTTACTAAAACACAAATTCCATAATGACAGGCAGGAGTTTAGAATGCACGGTGATAACAAAATAAAAAATTGTATGCTGTTATCAAATAACAATCAATTATAAAGCGCTACATAACTAAATATTACACTAAAATTGCATGATAAATGAATGTTTGAACAAGCTAAAATTGTACATTTCGTGGGTTTGGTTATTTTTTTGTAACTAGTGCTACTAGAGGACAATCGACAACTAAAAAGTTTTGTGGAAGAACATGCTATGTGACAAAAATGAGAGAATAAACTTTAAAGTTTTAAAATTGCGCTTTTAAATCCATTGAAAACCGTACTTGCAAACGATAAAAATGCACTTAATTAAATTAGTAGACTTAAGGGGGGGACGGGTGAGAAGGACCGGGGGATCTTCAAACTCAAGTGCATCACTGTTAATCCAAAAGGAAAAAAAAAAATTCTCTTCCGCATTTCTCCGGCTGTAATGAATATTTTTCCAAGCTATTTTTTAAAATATTAAATGTAGGAAACTTAAAAGTCCCTATTATCCCACTTTTTAAAATTGCTTCGAATGAGTTTTGCAAAACTTTATAGAAAATTAAAAAAAAAAATCAAACTTATTTCAAAAAGTGGGATTGTCGGGACCTGTAAGTCAGCTGTATTTATCACATAAAAAAACCGTTTATGAAAATATTCAATACAGCCGGAGAAATGAGGCAGAAGATATATTTTTCTCCTTTGTATTAACACTGATGCACTTTGCTTTAGAGACCAGCGATCCAGCGAGCCCATTCCTCTTATTGAGCGAATTTCTATCACTATATGTGTTTGCAACGGTAGCCGCATGGCATAGAACACGTTGCAAATAACTCACAAATATTCGATTTCATAACTCCACCAATAAGAACAGCAGCGTGCATAAGATGAAAGGACCAAAGAATGAATATTTCAATAGCTCAGAAAGGATTTTTTTAATACGTAGCCCCTTGTATTTCGAATGTCGGCATTTTGCATATTCCTCTTTTTAGATTCCTATTTCTTTTTAGGAAGCCACTAAACCAAAATGAGAATGAAGATGCCTAGAACCTTGATAGAAAAAAGGCTATTGTCTTAAGACAAAACAATGGACATCTATCCCGTCTTTGTTTTAGTGGTTACATATATGAAAAGCCATTCTTAAAAGCAATTTGTACGAAAAATGCGTAGCTTGTAGGTCTGAACTTTGCAAAAATGCTTTTAGGGGACATAGGATACATCTAGCTTGGTGAATTATAAAGTTTTTGGTGCTAAGGATTGGTTTGGTTTGAATTATCGTCGCATTAGAGCTACATGAGGACTATTGGTGACGGGCGTCGTATTTTAGAACCACAGTCAAGTAACAAGCCGACACCTGAATAGGCATCCAATGCAACCGTTAAGGGCGACATCGTACGCAGCTTTAGGACTTTTAAGGATATTTAACGTGCACTCCCTTACACGGGGTATTATTCGTCGTACATGTTTGGCTGCACGGGCCGTTTATAGGTCGGCAGTTGTTTTGGCGATGTCCGAACCCATGAGATTTACCATGATTTATTTTACCATGGGATTTCAAATAAATAATTCGCTAGAAATGTGATTTGTTAATAGGAGTATAAACAAACTTTCTATTATGAACTTATACAAAACTCCCACATGCCATGCAAACTAAAAATAATATACTTTATATCAACAGTATACCAAGCAATACAAAGCAGCCCTATGTTTATGCCGACTTGAAAAATATACAGGCAACCTACACACGAATAAAACGAAATATACATTTTGTTATTGAGTTTTGCATTTATCTTCTCTTTTTAAGGACAGGTATACTTAGAAAACCAAATAAATAATCCCTTTTCGATCCGGATAGAGAACTGCAGTTTCTATTATATTTCAACTTTAATATTGTGTTACTGAATAGAATGTATGTGTGTAAATGCAACAATAATAAAATGACAGTTATCATTATAATCGAAACATTACAGTTTTGAGTTTTATCAGCCATTTTTTTTTAAAAAAACAAAATTTTATCATTTTAGCATATTTAACTTATAACCTGTTTAAAAGCTAACCGCAAATAAAAAAATATTTAGGATGATAAAAACATCAAGCGATATTGCTAATTGTAGATTATATCGCCGAGTATTAGTAATTTTCATTTTTATACACTAAAATAGAAATTAATTAAAAAATATGGTAACATTTTAATTACAACATTTCAAATAAATATGTCTAAACATAAATAAAAACTATAATTTTTATTTCAATTAAACAATTCTCAAACAAAATATTGCTTAAAAAAATATTTAGTTTTTTTTTTTATCCCTCTCTGTAATTTTTTTAATACGATTATCATGGACTATATATAACAGACAACAACTCAAAACTACAAACATTGTTACAAAATAATTGAAATTTAATAACTTAGACGTCGTCAGATAGATGATAAATATTGAAATTTTAATAAGTGAAATTGAAGTATAAGGGATTAAGAAATACATCTGAGGGTTCCTTCTGATTAAGCAAAATGGTTGAAAAGCAGGCTTGTTTTCACTGCAATTGTGTAAAATTTAAACTCTTAACTGGTTTTTTTTAATATAAAACTCTATTTCTGAAGCAGAGGATAATCAAGAACTCTTTTTTACTTAACAGTTTATAGTTTAGTTAAATTAAACAACTTGATTTTTTTTAAAAAATTCCTGTATGTTGCTGCTAAACCTAACATTTAAGTGATGGTATATGCGTCTGGTATCCCTCTGAGGGTTAATATATGCTTTAAAGTAATTATGTTGAGAAGTCCTGTTAGCTTAAAGCAAGATATATGCAATCACAACAAATTTTACAACTCTTAAATTTTCTATTTTTTCTAGAAAAGCATTTACTTCCTCTTAACACAAATCGAATTTTTTTAAAACAGTCCAAGTCTACCTCTAAAAACGTCATCTTCCAACAACTCCGCCTAGTTAATGATAATTACGCTCAAGATCAGTGGACACCTTACAAAACACAACTTTCAGCTAATCCCGGCATGTCAAGTTGTCCAAGATTAAACCACTTCAACCCCCCGAAATACACCAGGTCCATGACAGAACCATTCCCAGAAGAACCTCACACGCAAAAAAAATAATGAAATAGAAGAGCAAAAAGAGCATCGGTGGCGGTTGTACACACAATTCCCTTTTTAGGAGAGAAATAAAATGATGTGGAAGTATGAGAACAAAGTGGTTTTTTTATCTGCACTTCAGCGAAAAAAAATTTAAATTAGCGATTTTTATGCTTTTTTTCACAAAATGTACAGGAGATAACGTCTAAGTTTCAAAGGCAATCATAGATCAATAGTGATATTTTTTTACTTAAATACATGTCGAGCAATACTTATGTATACTTGTCGATATATACTTAACTGCTCGTCAATTATATAGATGATAAAACAATGTTGTTGTTTTTTGTTTATTCGCAAAAATATGCCTATTTTCACTGGTAAGCATCGTTTGAGCTATTTTTTTACATGAATGCTCTTCACTCTTAAAACAAAAGAGTGAAATCCACTCCAGTTGGAGAAGTGCATTTTCGACACCCTAAAGACATGCATATTTTCTCAGACTGAGTTACAATCACTCGTTTGGAGTGATCCTGTCGGAGGTTTAACACACAAAGGATCCACTCCAAAAGGAGAAGTGCATTTTCCAGTCTGGAGGAGTGAAATCCACTCAGACTGAGCTAAATTGGGAGTGTTTGTTTTAAGAGTGTACAGGGTGCTTTAAAATGACTGCCATAGAAGAAAAGCAATATTTTTACAAAATTTTTACAGACTAGGAAAATGAGCTTAAAAAAGGGTCACGAATTATTGAGAGGATGAACGCGCTTCGTGCATCCCGTTAGTGGCTAACAACCCCCAAGTAAACAAACAAAAATGTCGATTAATCGCTTTAATTGTTATCACACTAGATATACAAGATAGTCACACTAAATATACAATTTAAGTGTGAATAATTGAAAACCATTTTCCGGAAAGCCTTGGCCGGAAATCGTCTGTCGAGCAAAAAAAAAAAAAGGGAGCAATACAAGAGTTCACCACACTGTTCCTCAAACCTAACTCATACTTAACATCCACAAGAACAAAACAAAAGGCTCGTTCACAACGGGAGGCCCAAAAACAAAATGAAGACAGACAGAAATGCTGTTTAGGTAGAAGATCGGCTCGAAACGTCGGATGATTGCTTAGATAGGATTCCCAGAAAAGGTCTGTTTTCTTAAGATCTAAGCAAGGTTTCGCTTGATTACGGTGTATACCCAAGGGCGGGTCATTAGAAGAAGAGCTGCTTGAAGTTTTTAATGAGTTTTTTTCTTGTAATAATATTTTGTTTTGGTTTCATTGTTATGCGTGGTCTCTGGTGGGATAAGTGAATGTCAACTTGTTTATGTGAGTGGCATTTAAATTTTTAGTTTTAGGAGTGTATGAGATTAATTAGTTTATTTGTGTAGTTAATGGTTTTTAATGGTTCTAGTTAGCTATAACGACCACTCAGCTGGGTTTTAGATTATTGGGAGCGATTTTTAGAGATAGATGGTATTATTAGATATAGATTGTGTAGTGTAATCGTTTCCGGCTGTCTATTTCTAGCCTCCTTTGGGAGCTTTACAAAGTCCATAACGCCTCGTAATTTGGAACCATAGTTCAAGTGACGAGACGACCCCTGAGCGGGCACCCAACGAAACTTCGAGCGACATCGTATGCTGACGCCCTCCGTCGGGACTTTGGACTCCACAGATTTAATGAACTTGTCTGTCCCAGTGTACTCGGGACCATCCGTCACGAGTTGAATTTTTCTACTCTTTCCCAGTACAGATATCCGATTTAAAGGATGACTGGCAGTAGGTGGGATTCGAACCCCCCCACGTCTGAGAAGGCTGAATCCGAGACGGATGCCTTAACCACTTGGCCACGGACGGGCCTATTGTGTAGTTCGTAGTTGTGTTTGGCTATTTTACCTAGAATAACACCATAATAGCTTTACTTACTTACATTTTTAGTGAAATTACTTTCATCAAAAAAAAGAAATAAACAAATAGTATGCTGCATAATAATTAGGATAAGAGACATTCCATTTTTAAGACACTTTATATAAGTGCTGCATAAGTTATATGTAAATTTGAATATTTCCGATAGCAAAAAAAGAACATTATTCATGTTGAAAAAAAACCCCACTAAACTCCTCAAGTGGAGCTTATACATTAACAGAACTCAACAACCCAGATATTTTTAATTGAAATACGTCGAAATTAACACTTCTCCATAATTAACAATGGCCATGAGCGATGCCTTATATTCTCCGTAATGATTTTTAATTCTCCCCATCTTACACAAAATACTCTGCATAAAAAAACTGCACTTTTAATGGTAAAAGTGACTTCAGCTGAATAAAAAAACTTTTTAATTCTAAGAAAAGGATAAAAGTCAAGAATAAAACAATTAAGGAGGATTTTTTTTTTTGAGAAAAAAAGTTTTTATGTTACACTTGATGCAGTAAATCTTTTCAAGTGTCTAATAAGACTTACACTGATGAAAAAGGACGTTTAGTAACTTTGGAGGTGTTAATAAGTCGCATGGTGGATTTTTTTATGCGTTGGTATTTTAAGTAAAAAGCAATGTTAGTCCGTTTTGATTTTTAACTGTAGCGGAAGTGATAAGACTACATTTTTGACGGGAAAATTGTTGATCTTGTCAAATTGCGATTTTAAAATAAGGTAAAATTGAGGAGTATCTTATAAGCCTTGCCTTGCGATTCGTCAAGCCTTATAGGCGCACGAGGCCGCAATTGTTGAAATAGAGTTATTCTGGTTCAGTGCGGCCTCCCTGGCGACTGCCCAGCATGGCCAACCAAGATGGTCTCGCTCCTTCAAGATGCTTCTACGCCACGTCAGCCTTGGTCGTCCCCTCATTTTTTTTACCTTCCGGCCACCAAGTTAAAGCTATCCGTTCATGAGAATCGAGGCTATCTTCTACCTCTTAACGAGCCAAAAAATATTTCATAACTATCAAAGTGCTACAGTGGTGGCCAAAAGTGTGAACATTTTTTATTTTTAATTTCATGTTTTTTAACATTGTGTGCTTGCAGAATATATTAATTTTCAATTTTGGCAATTTGTATGAATAAATTCTAAATTAAAATAGCTTCAATTTAATGTATAAACGTTTGTATTTAAGTGGAAATTAATGTATTTTAGAAGCACACAAAGTGTTACATGAAACAAAAAAAAAATTTCCACACTTTAGGCCACCACTGTATGTTGTCAATTATATGTATCTGTGCTGCTTATTTTGATTTTTAAGCAGTACGAAACCTTTGGTTCATTAAAATTTTAAAGATTGTGTACATGATTGGGATTTATCTTTGAAGTGGTATTTTAAAAATATTAAGTTGGCAGTTTTTGTCTTAAGAGTCAAAAAAACTCAAGTTATTCTTTGTGGGTTAAGAAATATGTATATGTGAAGTTCCATCCTAATTAATGAACAATAATTGTCAAAATTATTACCGGAACTACAATAAAAACCAGCTGCACTTATTTCAAAATGCCCATCAAACCATTGTGAAACTACAGGGTTAGGCAAATAAAAGTGTCCCCAACGTGCAGATAAGAATACGACAGAAATGTTGCCAAGTCAAAAACCAATACAAAAACAGGTTTGCTAACTGAAGCAATTGGTCGCCTCAATATTAAGCCCAAACAAACTCTTGGTGATTTATTTGACGGCAACAACCCTAGAGTTTGAGACGCTAGTTGAAATGAAATACAAACAAGGTTTGTAGTGATCAAGAAAAGTTCCCACAAGTGATTATTTCGGTCGTTATTTATCCTAGAGAATCGGACCTTTTTGGTTTTGTTAATACAAAATATTCTAAATTGATTGCAAAACACAAAATTTGCGTTATGGAACGTCTTCATACAATAGAAAATAAGATCTGACCTCGTCATTAGTCTATGAATAGATCTAATGTGAAGCTAATCCGATCCAACCAATTCTAAAACAGGTTTCAGGATGCTTCAAGAGTTTTCTTGCCAATCATTTCAACGTATTCCTATCTCTTGACCGGGGCCACTCTTATTTGCTTCACCATGTACAAATGCCCATGAGTACAATTATCGTCATCCATATTAAAGTATTAGACAAGATAAGAAAAATAGAGATAAGCCTATCTTATAGAAATCATTAGTAACAGAAGTCTCATAAAAATCGTCAAAACTTAAAGAAACACTACTCTAATGAGCTTCCCTTGGGTAAAGTCCGTTATCAGACGAAACTCGCGGAAGCAAGGAAAAATGACAATTTCTTGGAATCCAAAATTACATCATTTGAAGAGTTGCGAATTCTTCAAAGCAGGAATAAGAGTTCTTTCAGATGCTTTGGTTTTACTGCAATTTCATGTAATTTTCTTGGCTTATTTGGCTTCATAGTAGTGAGACGGACAAAAGTGGCTGTATGGAGCCCTGTGGTCAGTGTCTTGATCTCCGGATCGAAAGGTCCCGCGATCGAGTCCTGGTCGCTAAAGACCACCGAGTATATGCAGAGTGGGTGCTCGTTAAATCTTTGGGTCTGCAAGTGCTGTGGGCGGTCATGGCGCAGCTTCCCACGGGTACAGGTCCCTGGAGACTAGTTCCCTCCCCTTCAGGGACATTTATAAATTGTGGAGGTGGCCCGCGATAGATGACAGCATCTGCCACGCATGTGTGAGTGTGTGTGTTGTGACTGTCTTACTTGATGAAAGTTAATAAGCGGGTCTCTGGCCAAGCACACAAGCCTGAAAATATATGTATACCAAACAACCGACGGACAAAAACTACTTTTTTTTGCTATCCTTAAATCAAACAAACTTTTCATCAAGTCAGACAAACAAGATGGCTATACGATATATCATACGAAATATAAATCTAATGCAACCAATTTATGTGTGTAGCTTTTTTAATAAAAGAAAAATAAAACGTATTCTAATGGGAGAAAGTTACACTGTTCAAAATTTTGGTTCAATAGCTTAAAATAATAGTGACAGCTAGAAAGTTCTGGTAATCCGTTGCAATCTTCACTAAAATTTTAAACTGTATAAACCATAAAGAATGCATTATTATATAATTGATTATACACTTGAAACGACTAAAATTTTTTGAATTGTGATCGAGTTTATTTCATAAATATTTTCTTCTGAAAGACTAATTACATAAAAAAAAATCCACAGTACACAACAGTCCATGTTGAATTGAATGTTTGAGAATTGTTGAATTGTTTGTTTTTTCTAGAATACGTTTTATTTTTCTTTTATTAAAAAAGCTACACACATAAATTGGTTGCATTAGATTTATATTTCGTATGATATATCGTATAGCCATCTTGTTTGTCTGACTTGATGAAAAGTTTGTTTGATTGACGAACAAATATAAATAACAATATTATTTGTTTTTACCAAACGTCCAAAGTCTGACCTTATCCTCTTAAGGTCCTATAGACAACCAAACTTTGCAATACCCTCCCCCACCCTTTCATTCCTATTCCATTGTTCTTGCTCTATTCACTTCGCTTCTAGAACGACAATAAACTTGATTTATTCAACACAAACAGAACGTGCCCTCTCTTAAAAGCTTCTTAACCATTTTGTTGTAGAAAACCCGCCCCCTCCCCACTGAATCGACTCGCACACCCTTCTTTGAAGATTTGTTAAGGAAAGTGGGGGTTGATCTTTCTGATTTGTTTATTGAATTAAAATTTAAAAATCCCTGAAACTATCGGTTTTAAACGTTTAGCTATACGGTAATGTGCTTTGAAGCACTTAAAAATTGCAAATAATTTAAAACCAATTAGGTCATATGCGACTACTGTAGTTTAAAGTCAAGAACTAACTTCTAAGTAACCGGCTTTCAATTTTCAAAATGCCGAGAACTTTTCTTGGAAGTAATTTTTTTTAATACTTTACTTATTTTTGAGAGTATTTGAACTCAGCCAAAAGCCCTTCCACTTTTTTTTAAATTGACTATATTTTAACAATTACAATAATTGCCTGGTTTCCAGCAATTGACTAAAACTTTTACAACTGAATGAAGTGTATTTAGTGATTTTTTTTGCTAGGAGTCATTAACGCCCAAGTGTTTCGAAGCTTTATAGTCCTATTCTTAAGCCGGCGATTCTTAAGCTTGCATCTTGGTTTAGTACGCTAATGTTTGCAGATTCCAAAACGGTTTAATAAATAATGATATAATATTTTTTGGCGTACAGTTGGGTCATATAAATGTATAAAAATCTATATAAATTTGATAGATAAATTCCTTGACGGACTATATCAATTTAAGAAAATAACAGAAACTATTAACAACTGATCCCTTCAAAACACTCTATCCCCAGTTCTTATCAACAACCCCCCACCATTCCGACGATCTTAAAGGGTGGCGCAAACGACACTTTCATTCTTTTCAATGGACATGCAGACAAGACGTTTGAAAACATTCGATGGGCTTTCTTTCGGTGCCCTTTTAGGGGGCGATAAGCACTAGGCGCTAACTCCAGCACTCTGGTGAAGTATACATTTTTAAAGTTGTTTCGGGGACTTGTGTTGAAGTTGGATAAGTTTTGTCGTGTGGGGAAGGGTATCTCATTTGGCGGGGATTCCCTGATTTTGGGATTTTCATATAAATAAAAGTACATTTAATATTTGTACACTTACAGTACTCTTTCGGTGCCCTCAAACCAAATTGCGTATCTCTCAGAGGAATAAAACAGCGTTATGATGTATTAATTTATGACGATTTAAATTAAATTTATTGGTGTACTGAAAGATTTTAAAATTGTTTAACAATCAAAATGCTTTGAGAAAAAATATGAGAAACCATTAACAACTCCTTGTGTGGCGCAAATGACGCATTCATTATTTCAATGGACATGTAGACAAGACGTTTGAAAACATTCGATGGGCTTTCTTTCGGTCCCCTTTTAGGGAGCGATAAGCACTGGGCGGTAACTCCAGCACTCTGGTGAAGTATGCATTTTTAAAGTTGTTTCTGGGACTTGTGTTGAAGTTGGATATGTTTTGTCGGTTGGGAAGGGTGTCTCATTTGGCGGGGTTTCGCTGATTTTGGGTATTTTAATATAATTAAAAGTAAATTTAATATTTTTTTAACTTACAGAAAAATTTAGGTACTGGGAGAAGATAACAAACCAGGCATTTTCTAAATGGACAATGAGCTAATAACACTCGAAAATAGAAGAATGATGAGTTAAGCTATCGGTGCACTAGAGCTACATGAGAGCTATCGGTGACGGGCGTCGTAATTTAGAACCACAGTCAACTAAAGAGCCTGCACCTGAATAAGTACCCAACACAACTTCTAAAGACGACATTGTACAGTGCAGAATACTTAACGTGCACTCATAAATGGAAATGGAGTAGGGTAAGGTGGGGTAAGTGGGCCACCTTTTTGGCATAATTCGACTTTAGACCCTCATACCGCTGGATGTAATCGGCCTAACAACTTATTTTTTTTTTGGTCCATTCTCTCATATGTTATTACTGTACCCATGACAACCTTAACACAAATTGGCAAAAAATAAATTTGAAAAATATGTTTTCCTTTTGGTCATCCGAGTGGCCCACTTGCCCCGCAAGGTGGGGTAAGTGGGCCACCCCCCTAATATATTTTTACACATAACTGGTAGAGATATGTTGGGGCAAGTGGAATAATCTACATGATTTTTTGAGTGTTTGAAAAAAAAAGTAATGATGTATCTCTAATAGTTCCCCCATAACAACTTTTTCTGGCATGCAAGCTTACTACAAGAAAAAATACGTTAATTTTCATCTTGTCATTTTTGCATGTAGTGTAAAAAAAATGTTAGGGCTACAGATTTTAAACTGGCCTATGCCAATGAATAGGACTATGAATAGTGAATATGACTAACCCTATGAATCAGTGAATATGACTTTTTTTAAGTATATTAAAGAGTTGGGGCAAGTGGGCCACCCCTGGCCCACTTACCCCGCCGTTGTGGTGGCCCACTTACCCCAAACGCGGGGCAACTGGGCCACCCCAATTTTCTTTTAACCTTATCAACATCACAAGTACATGACACTACAAAAAGATACTATGTTTCATGCACTTTCAAAATATATAACATTTTGTTTTGTATCATGAACCGTTTGGAAATAAATAAAAAAATAGTATGATGGCGTGAATTACGAAAAGATGCAATTTTTAAAATTTTCACAAAAAGGATTGTATATTGTTACATACTTAAATGAAAATGATGCCATAATGTTTCCTTCATCTATTGGGGTAAATACGTAAAAATATTGTAACAGATTTTTTTTACGTCCACAATTCGGGAAATGCCAGGGGGGGTGGCCCACTTGCCCCAATGGCCCACTTACCCCACCTTACCCTATTTCCTGCTTCCTAGACAGTTTTAAAAACCATTAGGCTTTAACCAAATTGCGTATTCCTCAGACGTTAAAATAGCGTAACATTGTATACATATTTAACGATATTAAATAAATAAATTTATTAATGTTCTGAAGTGTCTTAAAAATGATTAACTATCAAAATGCCATTGAGAAAAAATAACAGCTCCTCGGGTGGCTCAAACGACACTTTCATTCTTTGCAATGGACATGCAGACAAGACGTTTGAAAACATTCGATGGGCTTTTCTTTCGGTGCCCTTTTAGGGGGCGATAAGCACTGGCGCGAACTCCAGCACTCTGCTGAAGTATCCATTTTTAAAGTTGTTTCTGGGACTTGTGTTGAAGTTGGATAAGTTTTGTCGTAGTCGGGGTGGGCTGTCTCATTTGGCGAGTATTCATTGATTTCGGAATTTTAATGTGAAAAAGGCACCTTAAATATTTTTGTACACTTACAGTACTCTTTAAGGGGGGATCATAGTTAACAAAAACCAAAAAATCGAATTTTTGAAACCAGTATTTTCTGATAGATGAAATCCCAATCTATCGAATAAGACCAATTTTGTATCGATCGGTTAATTATTTCTTACAAAAAATTAAAATTATGAAAAGAAACAAATGTGCCACGCCCCCTTTGAATAACTAATTAATGCTTGTATTATTAGTGTATTACATTATAAAATATGATTTTTTTGTGTGTTGATATTTGAAAACTATTCACTGGCTCAATTTAAAAAAAAATCCTGACGATTTACAAGAAATTCGGCTAACAAGAAATGTTTTGGTGGTCATTTCGAGTTCGTGTTAACGGGATCGACTATATTTGTTTTTCGCGTTTTTCTCAAAACTATAATTTTCAACACTTAGGTACACTTTTCTCCAAATCTATTGAATATTTTTTAATAATTTTTTTGTGTGTTATAAAACCATTTTAGATCTATCTAAGTCACCTAATTTAGTCTCACAAATTAAAAAAAATATTTAATTATTTTACACTTTTCTTCGTTGAAAATCAGAATTTTTATGAATGTAGAATATAATGTTTTTAAAATAAAATTTAAAAATTATTTTAGGCAGAAAAAATAGGTGACTTAATCAGAGCTAATATGGTTCTACAACACACAAAAGAAATTATTAAGAAATATTTAATAGATTTGGAGAAAAGTGTACCGAAAAAATACTTGTATTTTTGAAAATTCGTAATTGTATGTTTCAAAAGATGTCTTTTTTCGAAAATAATAATTTTTAAAAATAAGATTCTTGGGTGTGAATATAATAATAAAAGTACAGTTTATAATTTGGTACAGTTTTTTTTATTGTACCATAATTTTTAAATGATTTAGAGCCTTTCGAAATCAATACTAAGAATTGGTCATTTTTGATGTCGCTAACTATGATCCCCCCTTAAGTGCCCTTTTAGGGGGCGATAAGCACTAAGCGCTAACTCCAGCACGCTGGTGGAGTATCCATTTTTAAAGTTGTTTCTGGGACTTGTGTTGAAGTTGGATAAGTTTTGTCGTGGTGTTGGTCGGGGAGGGGTGTCTCATTTGGCGAGCACTCACTGATTTTGGTTATTTTATTACGAAAAAGTTAATTTAATATTTGCACACTTGCAGAAAAATTATGTTTCTGCTGCCAGATAAGAATTGAAACTTGAATGAGAGGAATTTTTTAAATGTTAGATGAGCTAAAGAGTAATAACACTCTTTGACAAATGTTGAGTTGAGGCATCGTTGAACTAGAGCTACATGAGGGCTATTGGAGACGTGCGTCGTAATTGAAAACAACAGTCAACTAACCTGCATAAGTACATAACGTAGCTTTTAAGGACGGCATTGTACACTGCGCTGTGATGTGGAGAATATTAAGCGTGCACTACATATAAACGTTAACAACGTATTTTTGGCCGCCTAGACCGTTTTTATGACAAATTGACATGATTATTTGGCATCATTTATTAGTAATAAATAAAAGGTATGTAATTAATTTTTCATACAGGACATAACGTCGACCAAATAAGCTATACATGTTTTAGAAATCTTGGTTTACCTCCTTTATTTCCACATGTCACAAATTTAACATTAGACTATCATATACTAAACATTATTAAAAATTTTTATATTAATGATGGCTAAATATTTGCGTAAGTATCAAAATGTATTTCAAAAACTTGGTTATTTCTAAATTCGTATTTAAAGAAAGGGCATTTCAATGAAGTCATTATACATATAACATACACTGAAATATATTAAATGTATTGTTTTGAATACAAATATTTTTAAACATATATTTTAACCGTTTTAAATATGAATGAAATACAACTATTTTATCCAAACTAAGTTAAATGTAGCGAGAATATTCTAATGTAATTTATTTATATTGCAGATGTTGAGTTACTTATTTCAAATAAATTGGCCTTATAAAACGAATGGAACGAAAGTCTATATTTAAGTCGACTCTTTTGCAATAAAAAGACTTTTAAGATTTGTTGTTACACATAAAATAGTTATAGAAAGTCTAGAGTAAATGGTAAATTTAAGCAAAAATACAGTCAGAAATAATAGTCTTATTATTAAGTTATCTATTTTTGTTAAACTGTTTCTTGCCATCTTTCAAGAAACAGTTAACGAAAATAGATTATTTAAGAACACTTGAATATGCAGTTAGGTTTTATTTAAAACAATTACCTTGTATGTGCTTGTTCAGTATTACTTTTCCAATATGTATTTTATTTTAAGTTCGTTACGGGTGCCCATACAATTAAACAAATATGCGAAATTTCTTTAAAAAATCAATTGTTTTGTTTAGTAACATGAAAAAAAAGCAATGGAATTAGTCTTAATATGAGTTTATTTTCTCTTTATTAGTAGTCAAAGTATGATATTAAGCATTTGCATTAAATTGACATTAATAAATAATAAGCTATAACGGATGAATATTTAAAAAAAAAAATATTTTGGAATTAAAGGTCTGACCACATCTTTTTCTAGAACAATAAAATTACTCATTTGATCAAAACAAAACATAAACTTACATAAACTCAAAGTTTCATGAAAATTGCAAAAAAGTACGATGCTGAAACAAAAATTAAAACATCATAGAAAAACACAGAAACAGAACGAAAAAATCTACTCTTGAAGCGCGATACTATAACCTTAACCTTACATTTATTTTAATGTATTCTTTTATTTCGCTACATGGAGATTTGGCGATTTTTTTTCTGCAACAACACTTTGGCGATTCTTTTATTAAAAGTTTACACTTTTTATTCCAAAAAAAAAGGGATATTGTAGTGCACCTTGGAATAGTTAGGTGGAGATTAAATTTCTTCTCTAAAAGTTGGTTTCTTAGGAGCGCCAAGGTTTTTAAGCGGGTTTTACGGTTTTGCTTTCCCTCCCCATTTTCCTTCTTCTGTTGCTCTGGAAACGGCTCTACAAATGGAATTAAGTTTAAAGAAAGGAACGAAAGTGAAATTTTAAGAATGCCCAGTCGAAGTTGTAGTTTTTGTTCTATTTTTTTTTTTTTACTCGGAGTGGTTTGGAAATCGAGTTGAGATGAGCAGCGGAACACGCGCAAGCGATCCTGCAATTCTTTTTTTTCTTTTTTTTTACAATTTCGTGGAACGAAAAGTTTTGTTCCTTTATTTGACAGTTGGCAAGGGTTTTCTGGGAATTTATGCGCGCCGTTGTTTTGTTTACGTCTATGTTGATATAGTAATCTGAAAAAAGGATCTTGGAAGAAACAATTTCGGCAAGAAATGAGCAGCGGAGGAACATTTCAACGAGCAGTTGCAGATACGTTTTAATTAAAGCATGGCAGTTTTAGGAAAAAGATTTAGAGGATTGAAATTTTTGTGGGATAGTAAAATGTAAAACAGAAAAATTAAATTCAAAAAATCTTGACGAAAACGATAAACTTAAGGCAAGTTCTTACAGAAAATGTAAATTAAAGTTTTATCTGTTGCTATTATACGCATATAAATTTTAGAAAACGTTTTTATCTTTATAATATTTCTGTAAAAATAGGGAAATATTTATAAAAAAACAAGTTTTTTAACAGAAAGTTTGACCAACAGTTTTAATGATGTTTTAACGAAGTATACCAAAGTTTTAGCTTGGAATAACTATTTTGCTTCTACTATTAGGAAATTTTGAAGTTTATGCATCTTAATTAAACTAAGATCTCTTATGAAGCAAAGACCGATATTCTTTTTTAGCACAAAGGATTAACACCGAACATTATTCATTTGGACAGGAACATTAATAGTGTGCAGATTTTGGATCTATATCTGTGAAAACTTGTCATTTTTAAAAATTGATGAAAAAAGACGTCATTTAAATATTATTGATTTGAAAGTGATTTGATTTAAATAGCATTGATTTGAAAGTGACGTCATTCAAATATCATTGATTTGAAAGTGATGTCATTTAAATATAATTTATTTATAAGTGATGTCATTTAAGTATCATGCAAATTTCTAGTTAATCCTTTCACTCCCAATGATATCATTTGAAATCATCATCTTACGTTTTTTTTCTCACTATGTTAAACTCGCACTTTATTTCAAATAAATTTAATTATGTAAATTTTCCCAAAATTTGTCAATAAAGTATTACTTTCCTTTTGTACGTGTGATTGAAAAATATGTATTTTGAACAATTGATTAATATTTTTTCAGTTAAATGAAAATATGAAAAACAAGGTAAAACAAATCGGTACTCTAAATCAATTTTATTAAATAAAATTGTCCAAAATTCCTTATGTTTTCAATACAACACTTTAAATTTTCATGTAAGACTTATTTAAGAAAACAAAAATTGTGCAAAAAATATAATTTCAAAATTTTAAAACATTTTCCATATAAAAGTAGTTTTAGTTGAATCATTAATTTTCAAGGAATTAGAAGATAATCAAAACAGGAATTTTAATGTCATATTAAACGTAAAGAATTACCATGTGATGCAATTCCAACGAAACTTTCCGATTTTATGCGAAATAACGATAACAATTTACGTATGCAAAATTATGCGTAACAACTTGTAATTAAGTAATAAACATCGTCAATAAATATCAGGAACTTTGATTACGACAAAATAAACGAAATAACAGTTGCTCGTATCGAAATATTTCCTCTAACTCCGCTAGGAAATGGCCGCCACTTGTATCAATTTCCAATTAAATATATTTATTAGTTCCAATTAAACGCAGCCGAAACGGCCGCGTAAAAATTTAACTTCCAAAGACCACGGGTTGAGTTGTTGCGACGCTTCCTGGCGGAGGCAATAAATTACGTCGAACAACTAAACAGCAATTATTGGTGTCGTCCACAAAAGGAACGAAAGCTAGACGCCTTCCGAGCGTTAATTATCCCGTTCTTAATGAACGTTCCAGAACGGTCCCAAGTTGAAAGCGAAAAACGGCCAACTGTTAGATAATTTGATTACAAGTTGGAATTTAACTCGTCGTTATAGCGCCCAGCCTCCGCGATTTATGCGGCAGACGGGTTCGCGGAAAAATTCTTCTCGAATTGTAGTGATTAGGTTCGAAAAATAGGCGGGAAAAGCGTGGAGATCTGAATAAGGTAGAGATGCTTTCATGTGGAAGTCAGTGCAGAAAAGGGGTTTGCCTAGTGAAGGTATGATCGCTTTTGCGATACACCCAATAACATGTTAGGTAAATTATGTACGTCAAACAAAAAACGAATATACGTAGAAAGAGGAACGTTATTATTTCTGTGAATTACGAAGAACTACGACGAAATTTTTTTTCACTTGTCTTAATCACTATACTGAAAAACTATTAATTTCCATTCTTATTAAGTTATGTCATTCTGTTATATATTCGCCTATCTTGATTCGGCTATTTACTATTTGGTAATTTTTTGCCTGTAACTTTTCAAGTTTTTAACAACTAAATTATAATAAGGATTAAATGTATGTACTCTGCTTCTGAAATCTCCGCCGATAATTTTATTTCAATTAACCAGTGGCGATTGGGCCACTCCTTTAAGACATAAAAGCACTCGTAGATGTTTGAATGGAAGCCGGCTGACTCAACCAATAAGGCCAGAGAAGCTACCTCTGACGTCATATGATCCATCTGGTTTAAGCAGATGACTCAATCAAAGAAGAATGTAAGAGAAGCAAAACCTGTTCAGAACCAGAAAAGCATAGTTGGCCTTTTGCGAATAGAAGTTTTTAATTTTTTTTCGGAGAAGCCAACAATCAGAAACGGACGGCTAGAGTGACGTCACGAAGAGATTCCGTGGGATTAAAGTTAAGTAGGCCATGATGCAACCAATCAACTTAGCAACATTCAATGGACTTCACTTTATTTCCCGCCAAGTCTCTCCATCACACTCTAATCTCCTTCGTGAAAATTCTTAGAGGAATAGTTGGGTTGTTCGACTGCTGCTGTTTCGTTTTCGAAAATTATAACTTCAACAGAAACGACGTTATAAGTCATCTTTAGGTTGAAAATTTACGACTTTCGAAGACTGTTTAATCATGGGACTTTGGAGCACTTTTCGCAATTGAAACGCGCGAAATTTTTGATTTGATGAGGTCATGTATCATCATTTTTACCGAAATTTATTTATATTTTCGAATTAACGTTTGCGGAGTGTTCCAAAACCACCAATTACGAAAGTTCATTAGCGTTTGGTTGATGGCAACGATGTAAAGTCATTTGAATTATTTATTTCAGAAATCCTACGGTGTTCTTTGCATTATCATTAGAATTAACGCGTTTCTGTCTCGTTAGGTCTTCCTTAAGTCTGATCGTTTATTGTAATTTATAGTGCCGATGCATCATCAGTGGTTTAATATTGGATAGTGGTAATATATTTTGTTAAAATATATTAAGGTACTCATTACAAAGTTGTAACAAAATAGTTTGGTGGTTGTTTTTAAAGAATAAAATGGATATTATTGAAGCAAACGGGTACACAAACTCGAAATAACATTTACGCTAGTTGGCGCTGCTTGAAAAATGATTGCTACAATTAGAAAAAATACTACAATACACGAGTCGAATCAAGTCGTTGGTAGGTACATATATATTCCGGATTGTGTGCTTGATCAGAGACCCGCTTATATAAGCCTTCGTCAATTTAGACATACAAAGAAATAACTTTTTACCGCCACAGAAAAAGGAAAGTACACTCAGGGCAAAGGCGAGAATTGAACCCGCACAGCGCCAGACTGCTGTCGAGTGGTCCAAACCACTCGGTCGTCTGGGCCCCGAAAAATTCATATTTGGTAGTAAACTTATTGACTATCTTTTTCGCAATACATAGATACAAATATAAAATAAAATACACAACAAATTACAATACAAAACTATGTCACACCTTACCATTATTAAAAAGAATTTTTCTGTCTGAATTATCGTCGCACTAGAACTACACGAGGGCTATTGGCGACGGGCGTCGTATTTTAGAACCACAGTCAGTTGACGAGCCAACACCTGAATAGGCACCCAACGCAACCGTTAAGGGCGACATCGTAAGCAGCGTTAGGACTTCGAAGGATATTTAACGTGCACTCTCTTACACGGGATATTATTCCTCTTACATTTTTGGCTGCACGGGCCGTTTATAGGTCAGCAGCTATTTTGGCGATGCCCGGACCCGAACCTGGGACCTTCCGTATGCTAAGCGAGTGCTTAACCGACTGGGCTCCCCAGCCCGAAAAGAAAAATAATTAAAATGAGAGCATACTTAGAGAGAAACAAGTTCATGAATTTATAATAAGGGCATTCTTCACACGCTCAGTTTTTGCTGTCTTTTAATTTGGAAGAGAAACTGACCATTTGTTTTAAAAACTTAATCTTCAGTCTGGCTATGACAATCTGCTGAGCATGTGTCGTTCCTCCCAAAGCAACATATTCCAGGAAATTGCTTTAACCATTCTTACAATATTTTAAAATATTAATAGTTGAAAGTGACATTTGCTGTCGCAAAAGCAGACACATTTCAATCGTAACAAATGAACTTAAAGTGAAATGTAAAACAATTGCGTGATAAGAACTCAACTTTGTCTTCAAAAAACACCAGCAGTCGACATAATTAAGCACTTGATACGCATGACTGCATTTTAAAATGAAAACAGCTGTACCCTTTTACTCCTCCCAAAGCAAATCTCGCAAAGCTTAGGGTGTAACTGAAAATCCCACTGCTAACTAATGAATCTGAATAAAGAAACTCTTTCTCCAATTGGGCTGCAATGTTGGCGGGCAAGTGGCATGTAACACAGAACTGAGAGCCATATTTTGTTGCACCATCTAGGCAATTTTCGGTACCAATTTGGACTCCCAGATTAAAAGGAATCTGAACAATCTGCGGATGTTAAAGTATACCGAAATTTAATAATGCCGAGACAACACTAGCCCAATGGATACTCCTTGGATCTTTTACATGCTACGTAATCATATGACATGTGTGGCCAAGATTTTCCCATCCATAAAAACTGACGACTCCTCCGGGGCTCGAACCCGCGATCTTAGGCTTAAGAAAGACACGTTAAAACTCTCAGCCACTGAGACTCTGGTATAGAAACTTGAAATAGGGTAAGGTGGGGTAAGTGGGCCACCTTTTTGGCATAATTCGACTTTAGACCCTCATACCACTGGATGTAATCGGCCTAACCACTTATTTTTTTTGTGGTCCATTCTCTCATATGTTATTACTGTACCCATGACAACCTTAACACAAATTGGCAAAAAATAAATTTAAAAAATATGTTTTTCTTATTGGTCATCCGAGTGGCCCACTTGCCCCGCATGGTGGGGTAAGTGGGCCACCCCCCTAATATATTTTTACACATAACTGGTAGAGATATGGTGGGGCAAGTGGAATAATCTACATTATTTTTTGAGTGTTTGAAAAAAAAAAGTAATGATGTATCTTTAATGGTTCCTCCATAGCAACTTTTTCTGGCATGCAAGCTTACTGCAAGAAAAAATACGTTAATTTTCACCTTGTCGTTTTTGCATGTAGTGTAAAAAAAATGTTAGGGCTACAGATTTTAAACTGGCCTATGTCAATGAATAGGACTATGAATAGTGAATATGACTAACCCTATGAATCAGTGAATATGAATTTTTTTTAAGTATATTAAAGAGTTGGGGCAAGTGGGCCACCCCTGGCCCACTTACCCCGCCATTGTGGTGGCCCACTTACCCCAAACGCGGGGCAACTGGGCCACCCCAATTTTCTTTTAACCTTATCAACATCACAAGTACATGACACTACAAAAAGATACTATGTTTTATACACTTTCAAAATATATAGCATTTTGTTTTGTATCATGAACCGTTTGGAAATAAATAAAAAAATAGTATGATGTCGTGAATTACAAAAAGATGCAACGTTAAAAATTTTCACAAAAAGGATTGTACCTTGTTACATACTTGAATAAAAATGATGCCATAATGTTTCCTGTATCTATATTGGGGTAAATACGTAAAAATATTGTAACAGATTTTTTTTACGTCCATTATTCGCGAAATGCCAGGGGTGGTGGCCCACTTGCCCCAATGGCCCACTTACCCCACCTTACCCTACACGGAATACTTCCAATAACCGAAATACTTTATATGTAATTTAGGTTGGTTAACCCTTTCAGTCCCAAAAAAATACTACACTACAGAAACATCTGATATTCACAAAATAAGCTTATTTTAGGTCAAATATACGAATTCCGCAAGAAAAAAAAATTCATTTAAATTTTTTATATGGTTTTTGAATCAATGCCAAAATTTTTTAATTGTGGAAAACAACAAAATAAAAATATATATGTAACCTAAAAACACTTCGAGTTATATATTTTAAGGTATCTGACCATATTATTAAAAAAAAATTAGTAATTATTTTAACCGAAATAGTTTAAATAGTGTTTTAAATAAGTGGAACTGAAGTGAACTGATCAAAATTCAAGAGAAACGCTTGTTGACTATTTTCAAAATAAAAAAAATAGTAGTTCTGACTTATATTGAGATTAAAGTAAAATATTGTCTGATAGAGCAAAGTGTGAAGAATCGAATGATGTGTGTTTGGATGTCGTAACGGGACATAAAAAATTTGAAAAAAATATTGAAAGTGATGATGCCAAATGGCATCACTGGGACTGAAAGGGTTAAACTATCGCCAAAAGTTAGAGGCTTTCGAACTTTTTTAGGGTTTTATAGAGCATATAATTGTTTTCTTAATGTAATGTATATTTGGGTTATAATTGAAAGTCATGTAGCTTTACAAACCTCTAGTTTATTTGTATTTTGACACAAATACAATATAAATGCAAAAATTGTCCATCAACAACAGGCCAGAAGCCCAGCAAGGTTGGCCCAAAATAATTCTAATATTTTACCAGTTTCCAATTACTTTCAAGATTCTTCTTATAGTCTTCTACACTCTTCGAATACACAACGTATTCTGGTAAATAATTCCCCTCATTAAAAACTCTATTGTAAAAATACTGATTTCTTAACTCCCTTCTAAAGCACGATTTACTCAATTTCTGATCATGTCCGGTTCGGCTATTTAAGGTAGAACCTAAGCTCTCCATGTCTTCCTGTTTTATGAACTTGAATAACTGCATTAAATCACCCTTTTACACTTTTTTTTCCAGGGAATACATGCAGAAAAATCTTAATCTGTTATCATAATCAACACAAGATAGGGCTACAAAAATGATTAAGAGTTTATGCAGTTCTTGGTACCAACTACACTCTTAAAACAAACACTCCCAATTTACCTCAGTCTGGGTGGATTTCACTCCCCCAAACTGGAAAATGTACTTCTCCTTTTGGAGTGGATCCTTTGTGTGTTAAACCTCCGACAGGATCACTCCAAACGAGTGATTTTAACTTAGTCTGAGTAAATATGCATGCCTTTACGGTGTCGAAAATGCACTTCTCCAACTGGAGTGGATTTCACTCTTTTGTTTTAAGAGTGTGACTTTCAAGATTCTTCTTATTGTCTTCTACACTCTTCGAATACACAACGGATTCTGGTAATAATTCCCCTCATTAAAAACTCTATTGTAAAAATACTGATTTCTTACATCCCTTCTGAAGCACGATTTACTCAATTTCTGATCTTGTCTGGTTCGGCTATTTAAGGTAGAACCAAAGCTCTCCATGTCCCCCTGTTTTATGAACTTGAATAACTGCATTAAATCACCCTTTTGCACCTTTATTTTCCAGGGAATACATGTTCAAAAAATCTTAATCTTTTATCATAATCAACACAAGATAGGGCTACAAAAACGATTAAGAGTCTATGCAGATCTTGGTACCAACTAGGTCTTTTACCAACAACCTAAATGCAAGAGACTGATGAGCCTCCAATTATTGATACAAAACATTTTAGAAAGTATAATAAAGTAGACGTTTCCGAGAGAAACTTTTTTCAAGTATTGCATTGAATATACTAGAAAATTTGTACTTGTGGTGGGATTGGCTAACTGGTCATTTAAAAACGAAATAAAAAAATTCAAAAGTTTAGATTACATTTGTTCCTGCGAAGGAAGTTAGTGAGAATTTGCATATATTTTATTCTTTAAACTTGTCTAATGGAATTTTGAGCAGCTCTTCAAAGTTAAGCATCGAAAATTAATTCTAACTTTAGCTTTAACTTTTTGGTTGCGCTGAACTTTAACGAAATCTAAAATTCAAAACAGACTCAAAAGATTGAATAGATTTAATTTAATTTTAAAATAAATTTAATAGAAAAAATAATAAGTTGTAGTGAAAACTATGATATCGCAAATGATTAAACCATTAATGGTTATTGGTTGAAATATTACCATGCGAAAAAGAGCTATCTGCTCATGTTTATTCAAATAAATAAAAGTAAGAAAAATAAAGACCATAGTAAAGCTAAGTTGAAAAAAAAACCGAACTAAAAAAAAAAACTTATAACGTTTTTATTCGAAAATGAAGGTGTCAATAGAATTCATCCCCTTAAAGATCTTGATTTTTTTGTCGTTATTTAAATCCACTCCTCTAACGAGTAGCTTAACTAATAAGTTTTAGTAAAGCAGACCGGCAATTCTTCGAATTCAAGTCGACAATACCGGATTTTGAAATACTTTCTCAATTTACTTGCCTTAAGTACCAATTTCCGGATTTTCGAATAGGGAAGCATTCTCTCATTTCTACCCGGAGTCGGGAAATTAATTTGATTGAAATAACGTCACACTGGAGCCACAGTTGGAAAGTCTGCTCATGGAATTGAGTCAAGGATTATAAGTCAACTGATTCATTTCATTTAGTAATACGACTCTTAACTCTTATTTTTCTGTGTGGATAAAACAAACTATTAAAGGCTTTTGGACCCAGTTTTTTAAATGTAACTTAAATGAAAATAACTTAGCTTTTCTATGTTAAGTTACAATTTGCAAATTTACGAAGTGAACAATTAATTTGCTATTTGTATACGAATATGTCTGACGTACATATCCAATTTCCGACTGCTTTTGTTGTAGAAGTTCGATTTACACGCAATATACAAGACAATATTCCCACTACTCAAATATGAATTGTAAAATGATACTCTTTTGCTAACCTCATTTACTTGTACCCCAGACACGCGCAGATTAAAATGTACCCCTGAAATAAAACCACAAGATTGCGTCAGTTGCACGAGCTGATAATAGCTGAGTCATGATCGAGAAAGTTCTAGAAGGGGGGGGGGTGCACATTACGTGATCAGTTCGACTAATACAATTAGATGCGTTTTAGTGCGCACTCCTGAATTGGACCTCGAAATGTGAGATGTATGTGCTTGGTGGGCGTTCGTAGCCCTCGCTCTAAAAGTCGTAATGGATTGCATTTCAATTTTTTAACTATTTTATACCATCATTATACCTTTTTTTTTTACCTTTTGCATACTGATGGTACAACATTTGTACCATCAACAGTAGGCTATAGACTAAGAATCCTCTAGACAGCAAGTCAATCTAATACCTAGCTCTCCAAAAGGGTCGAAAGGAACTAATACTTTATTAACGATTGATTTATGATTGTCATAATTGTATACTTCGATTGCAGTGCTACCGTTCAGTTTTTCCTAGAAAAAGGCAGCCATTACATTAGTTGTCTTAAAAACAATTGGCGCTAGTGTCTATGTCAATTTCAATATATAGAAATTCCTCAATGCTTATAAAATCAGAGTTTCAGATCTAGAGTGTATTTAATCTTTGCAGCAGGCAACAGTACCAGTACAGCAGGCAAAAGGTTAAATAAATAACTTTGAACGTCCAAAATCAACTAAAGCAGATGTTTACTCTTCCTAGTAATTGAAAATTCCCTTACATAAATTTAAGTGTACAATTCAAACCACACATCTTATTAGCCTAATATACTATCCAAAAGGAACAGCATCTGTCCAACTATCCGCCAAACTATCCCCAAATACCCTCCCATCAAATCACAATTAATACAACACTAACGAACACCATACAAACAGAAATCTAACCCTCCTTTCACTTCTCTTCATTCCCCCAGCCAATCACAATCCAGCTAGCAATCGAATGTCAAGGAGTTTGTCTGTCCGTCCGTCCGCACAATTGCCTGATACCTCGGGCCTTATTCTATGATATTCCTAGTTAGTACTACTCCCTTACCCTATGGGCTCTCTGGCTAATAAGGTTTCGCTGGTGGAGGCCTTTTTTTTCTTGCTGGTGATGTTAAAGAAGATGGAGAGATTTTGTCACTAGTTCTTTTAAAAATTCTGTATTGAGAAAAATCTAAAAATCAACGCCCTCACCAATAAAAAGTTTTGACTTAAACTAGTATTTTTTTATTGGGGTAAACCACAGGTTTTTAACCCGTGGATGAATTGTTTATATATTCAAGTTTTTTTATGCTACACACTATTAATTATTAAAAGATTAGTTGTAATAATAGTGTTAAAACTAATCTATTTAAAAAATTGATTAAATATGTATCTTATTTAAAAATTAAATTTTCTGAATAAAAAAAATAGTAGTTCTGATTTCTATTGAGATTAATGTAAAACATTGTCTAATAGAACAGAGTGTGAAGAATCGAATAATGTGTGTTTGGATGTCATAACGGGGCATAAACATTTGAAAAAAAATATTGAAAGTGATGATGCCAAATGGCATCACTGGGACTGCGAAAGGGTAAAACTCTGATGCCAAATGGCAATTCACTGGGATGAAAGGGTTGCCAAATGGCATCACTGGACTGACGAGGGTTGCCAGTTTTATAATCGACGAAATTTTATTTCACTTCGCACATTAAATTTACTTTTTAAATTTAATAAAAACTTTGCTTTACAATTAACACAATACTATAATTTACAAAATCTTCATAATCACAAAACAAATACTACATAAAAAATCATCACGAAAAACATTAAAAATAGACAAATCTAAATACAACTGTTATTTCTAAAGAATCATACTTTTCCCTACGTAGGGACTTTTTTCCCCTATGTGCCGAAACACTCGCCCAAGTGTATCGCCCAAGATGAAGGCAAACGTTGGAATTCGAGGATTAGTCTTTTTGGGGTGGCAATTTGTGCTAAGCCAAATGTGATTGTTGGACAGTTTCCGTTGGTTTTCTATGGGGATTGATTAGATGTATGTTTGCAATACAGTCACTATGTATAAATTACACGTATAATTATGTACATAAATATGTTTATATACAGGTTTTTCGTAGGAGAATGTCCGAGTTTTAATGGTATATTGCAGGAGTTTATTTTATACTAAATATAACAAATCACAAATGGAATTGAAGGAAACTAACTAGTGCTTCCTATTATTGCTCAATGTGTGCGCCTTTACTGATACGGCATACATCCAAACGAAAATGCGATTCTTCCCAGACTGCCTGCAACAAGTCCGGAGAAATGGAAGGAACAGCCCTGTGCAACTGAAAGCGATGTAGCGGTACAATCGCGCATGCGCTTATCTGAAACTGTTGGAGTTATTCTATATTCGTCAGCTTCAACCACAACCGTCGAACGATCATTGCTGATATACTATTACAATTTGAAACTCGGATATTCTTTTACGGACACCCTGTATTTTTAAATGACTATATATATATATATATATATATATATATATATATATATATATTATATACCGAGTGGCCAGAAATAAAACACCCCTACTCTGACCTCCCTGGATATCGAACCTATCAGTGTAGAAAGGCTCAAAATTTTTGTACACATACTATTCAAAAATATGGGGAAACGGATTTCACGAAAAAAAAATTTTAGTTCCAGAGAAATCACGGATAGGTGGCGCTGCACAACTGGAACTATGATCAAAAGACACAAATAATAATAAAAATTTAAATGTTTATGCGGAATGGAATGCTTCCATGCTTCCTTTTTAATTTTTCTGCCCCTTATGGAAAATAAAAATAGTAAAGAAGCTAGAACTCCCGTTGTACTGCAATTTCATACTGTAACCAGAAAAATTTGCATAAAGCATGGTTTAGAAGCCATGTTCTGGGTATAAAAGAAGTTAAAAGGTGGGGATTGTCATTCTTATTAGTGATGGCTGTCACGCTGCCAGAAACGCGCTTTGCTTGTGAAGTTGGTTTTTACGAGAATAAAGGAAATGCTCAGCAGCACTTCGAGAGTTTCGCCGACTTAAGGATTTGCGTATAGGGACCATTGCTTCACAAGCTCTCAGGAGATATGATCGCTTCTCGATTCGAGGAAACTGGAACATCTTGGAGTTCAGCCTGGTCGAGGACGCAAACCGGTTCGTTCAGATGTCGTTGAAGATGTTGCCACCGGTATTGTTGAACAGTCAATGGATAATGTTTTTTAGGCTGCAGTAGTTGCACGTGCAGTGTCACGACACTTGGGTGTTTTTTTTTTCCCCCTATAGCACAGTGGTGGAACATTTACTCAAGAAAAAATGGTGCCATTGTTTCCCGTACAAAATTCGCCCTAATCAACAATTGCTGGCCACAGACAGGGAGATGCGAGCTGACCTTTGCATTGACATTTCTTGCTAGAGTTGACAGTGGATTGCATCGTGGCCGCCCCCCCCCCCCCCATGGCAGATTATTGTTGGAGCGATGAGGCCCATTTCCACGTGAACACCCATAACTGTCGCATATGGGACACGACAAACCCCCGTACCTTCCAAGAGATTCCACTCCACTCACCGAAAGTTACAGTCTGGTGTGGATTCACAGCACATTCATCCTTTGGACCGTTTCTTTTTCGCAAGAGGTTACTCCCAATGGCCTTCAGACATGTACTCGTGACGGCCAACAGGTAACAAAAGGGATGCTCGAAAACATTTGTATGATACCCATTTGCAGCAGCGCCAAATGCCTTGACACCATTACTTTTATGCATAGATGGAGCACCTCACACATTGGGACTCCGCTGATGCAAACAGTTTCTTCGCAACATTTCACCTAATGGACTAGAATAACTCAGTCGGCGCGTTTAGTTTTTTTCCCCCGACAACTTTGGCCATCCTCGTTTCACCGGAATCTTAATAAGTTGTGAATTTTTTGGCTTTGGGGAACACTTTAAAAAACCCTTGTTTATCGAGAACGTCTGCTAACCTTGGCAGTTTTTGAAAGAGAGTATCAGTCTGCATGTGAGAAGCATCTCAGATGACCAGTTACGATCCGCAGTTGGAACAAGCTGTCCACAGATCTTCACATTTGTAACATTCTTCAGGAAGGGAACCATTATTGAGCAGCCATTCCCTGCATCCGGATAAACGTACCTTGGTTTCATGACTGCTTGGTACTTTCAAATAAAATTGTGTTTAAATCGTGTTTTTGTGTCTTTTCAGGCATAACGTCCAGTGGTACAAGCGCCACCTATCCGGTGATTTCTGGAACTAATTTTTTGTTTTTTTCGTGGAAATCCGTTTCCCATATTTTGAATAGTATGTGTACAAAATTTTTGGAGCCCTTTACACTGAGTTAGTTCGTATGTCCAGGGAGGGTCAGAGTAGGGGTGTTTTATTTCTGGCCACCCGGTATATATATATTATATTATTATATTTTATATATATATATGATTATTATATATATATATTATATATATATTTATATATATATAATATATATATAATATATATATATTTATATATATAATATATATATATAATATATATATTATATTATATATGATATATATATCTATAATATATATATAACCTAAATAAATCCCTTCGAGTTATATATTTTTTAAGGTATTGACCATATTATTAAAAAAAACAATTATTATTTTAATAAAAGTAGTTTAAATTGTATTGTATATATCATAGGAATGAAGTAACTTTTCAAAAATCAGGTGAAACGCTTGTTAGCTATTTTCTGAATAAAAAAAATAGTAGTTTGTTTCTATTGTGAATTAATGTAAAATATTGTCTAATAGAACAAAATGTGAAGAGAATCGATGAAGTGTGTTTGGATGTCATACGTTACATAAACATTTTTGAGAATAAAATAATTGAAGTGAATGATGCCAAAATGGCAATCATCTGGGACTGAAAGACAGATTAAATTCATCTCGATTTCTCGGGCTCTAGAAATGAGTAGAAATGCTTCCCTATTCGAAAATCCAGAAATTGGTACTTAAGGCAAGGAAATTGTTAAAGTATTTAAAAATCAGTTATTGTCGTCCTGAATTCGAAGAATTGCCGGTCTGCATTACTATTTCTTAATTGTTAAGCAACTCGTTAGAGGAGTGGATTTAAATAACGACAAAACGATTTAAATAACGACGTGATGTTTAAGGGGACGGATTCTATTGACACCTTCATTTTCGAATAAAAACGTTATAAGTTATTTAAGTTCCTTTTTTTTAAAGTTAGCTTTACTATGGTCTTTATTCAAATAAACAAAATGAAGAAAAAATAACATGAGCAGATAGCTCTTTTTCGCATGGTAATATTTCAACCAATAACCATTAATGGGTTGATCATTTGCGATATCATAGTTTTCACTACAACTTATTTTTTCCTATTAAATTTATTTTAAAATTAAATTAAATCTATTCAATCTTTTGAGCCTGTTTTGAATTTTAGATTTCGTTGAAGTTCAAAAAAGTTAAAACCAAAAAGTTAAGGCTAAAGTTAGAATTAATTTTCGCTGCTTAACTTTGAAGAGCTGCTCAAAATTCCATTAGACAAGTTTAAAGAATATAATATATGCAAGATTCTCACTAACTTCCTTCGCAAGAAACAAATGTAATCTAAACTTTTGCATTTTTTTAATTTTCGTTTTTAAGATGACCAGTTAACCAATCCCACCACAAGTACAAAATTTTCTAGTATAATTCAATGCAATACTTGAAAAAATAGTTTCTCTCGGAAACGTTCAACTTTTTTATTATACTTTCTTAAAAATGTTTTGTATCAATAATTGGAGGCTCATCAGTCTCTTGCTATTTAGGTTGTTGGTAAAGAAATCCCTAGTTGGGTACCAAGATCTGCATAGAAACTCTTAATCGTTTTTGTGAGACCCTATCTTGTGTTAATTATGATAAAAGATTAAGATTTTTCAACATGTATTCCATGGAAAATAAAAGTGCAAAAGCGTGATTTAATGCAGTTATTCAAGTTCATAAAACAGGGAGACATGGAGAGCTTAGGTTCTACCTTAAATAGCCGGACCGGACATGATCAGAAATTGACTAAAACGTGCTTTAGAAGGGAGGTAAGAAATCAGTATTATTTTACAATAGAGTTTTTAATGAGGGGAATTATTTACCAGAATACGTTGTGTATTCGAAGAGTGTAGAAGACTATAAGAAGAATCTTGAAAGTCATTGGAAACTGGTAAAATACTAGATCTATTTTAGGCCAACCTTACTGGGCTTCTGGCCTGTTGTTGATCGACAATTTTTGCATTTACATTATATTTTTATCAAGATACAAATAAAACTAGAGTTTTGTAAAGCTACATGACTTTCAATTACAACTCAAATAAACATTACACTCTTAAAACAAAAGAGTGAAATCCACTCCAGTTGGAGAAGTGCATTTTCGACACCGTTATGGCATGCATATTTACTCAGACTGAGTTAAAATCACTCGTTTGGAGTGATCCTGTCGGAGGTTTAACACACCAAAGGTGCCCACTCCAAAAGGAGAAGTGCATATATTCCAGTCCTGGAGGAAGGGAAGTGAAATCCACTCAGACTGAGTAAAATTAGGAGTGTTTGTTTTAAGAGTGTACATTAAGAAAACAATTATATGCATTTTAAACCCTAGAAAGTTCGAAAGCCTCTAACTTTTACCGATAGTTTAGTCACACTAAATTTCATATCTAGTATTTCGGCTATTGAAAGTAATCCTGTGATATTACCTAAGATTCTATTCACTCAGACCACAGAGTTAGGAAGGAGGAGTAGAGAGGAGGAGTATAATATATTTGATTAATATATATATATATTGAATACGTATATATATCTAAATATAAATATATATATATATAGTGATATATATATATATATATGTATTTTTATATATAATTATATATATTATATAATTTATATTGTATATATATATTATTTTGTTGTTTTCACACAGTTAAAAAAAATTTTGGCATTTCAAAAACCACCCCCCTTATAAAAATTAAAATCAATTTTTTTCTTATGGAAATCTTTGACCTATAATAAGCTTATTTTGTGAATATCAGATGTTTCTGTAGTGCAGCAAATTTTTGGGACTGAAAGGGTTAGTTTGATTGAAATAACGTCACACTGGAGCCACTGTTGGAAAGTCTGCTCAGGGAATTGAGTCAAGGATTATAAGTCAACCGATTCATTTCATTTAGTAATACGACTCTTAGCTCTCATTTTCTGTGTGGAAAAAACAAACTATAGAAGGCTTTTGGTATCAGCTTTTCTCTACAAAGTTACATTTAAAAAACTAAGTTATTCTCTTTTTAGTTATAATTTAAAAATTGACAAAGCGAAAATTTAAATTGCTATTTGTATACAAATATGTCTGACGTACATATCCAATTTCCGACTGTTTTTATTGTGAAAGTTCGATTTACACGCAATAAGAGACAATATTATTCCCACTTCTTAAACATTGTAAAATTGCGCACTTTTGTCAACTTCACTTGTAACCCTGGCACGCCAGATTAAAATGTACAAATGTACCCTTGAAATAAAAACACAAGATTGCGTCAGTTGCACGAGCTGATAATAGCTGAGTCCTGATCGAGAAAGTTCTAGAAGAGGGGGGGGGGGTGCACAATTACGTGATCAGTCCGACTAATACAATTAGATGCGTTTTAGTGCGCACTCCAGAATTAGACCTTGAAATGTGATGCTGTAAGTGCTTGGTGGGCGTTCTTAGCCCTCGATCTAAAAGCCGTATATACCATCATTATACCTTATTTTCACCTTTTGCCTACTGATGGTACAACATGTGTACCAGCAACAGTAGGCTATAGACTAAGAATCCTCTAGACCAGCAAGTCAATCCAATACCTAACTCTCCAAAAGTGTCGAAAGGAACTAATACTTTATTAACGATTGATTTATGATTGTCATAATTGTATACTTCGATTGCAGTGCTACCGTTCAGTTTTTCCTAGAAAAAGGCAGCCATTACATTAGTTGTCTTAAACACAATTGGCGCTGCAGTGTCTATTGTCAATTTCAATATATAGAAATTACCACACCTTAATGCTTATAAAATCAGAGTTTTTGAGTTTGAGGAGTGTTTAGGCTATAGATCTAGAGTGTATTTAATCTTTGCAGCAGGCAACAGTACCAGTACAGTAGGCTTAAACAAAAGGTTAAATTATTTTTTTTTTTAAATAACTTTGCTTTTTGAACGTCCAAAATCAACCTAAAGCAGATGTTTACTCTTCCTAGTAATTGAAATTTCCCTTACATAAATTTACGTGTACAATTCAAACCACACATCTTATTAACCTAATATACTATCCAAAAGAACAGCATCTGTCCAACTATCCTCCAAACTATCCCCAAATACCCTCCCATCAAATCACAATTAATACAACACTAACGAACACCATACAAACAGAAATCTAACCCTCCTTTCACTTCTCTTCATTCCCCCAGCCAATCACAATCCAGCTAGCAATCGAATGTCAAGGAGTTTGTCTGTCCGTCCGTCCGCACAATTGCCTGATACCTCGGGCCTTATTCTATGATATTCGTAGTTAGTACTACTCCCTTACCCTATGGGCTCTCTGGCTAATAGGGTTTCGCTGGTGGAAGTTTTTTTTTCTTGCTGGTGATGTTAAAGAAGATGGGAGAGATTTTGTCACTTGTTCTTTTAAAATGGATTCAGGGAGAAAAATCTAAAAATCTGCGCTCTCACCAAATAATTTTTTTGGGGGCTTAAAACTAGTTTTTTGTGTAAACAAGTTTTTAACAAATGAATGGTTTATATATTGGGTTTTTTTTATGCTACACACTATTAATAATAATAATAATGTTATTTTAACTAATTTTCTAACTAATCTATTTAAAAAATTGTATAAATATGTATCTTATTTAACAATTAAATTATTAAAACTGGTAATTATCGGAATATGGTAGGCCACAATTGTTTCAAAAAATTGCAGTTCTTCTAAACCAATAGTTTTGTGTTTGTTGTTACCTCTTTCACTCCAACATGGAGCATAGGGCCTCCGTCATGGTCCGCCACCTCACCCTGTGGGCTTCGATGGTCTAAATCTCTCCCCATGACTAGTTAAGTTCTTTCACTTCGTTGTTAATTATTCGCATCGTAGTTAACTGTTATTGTTAATTGTTTGCATCGATCGAACCTATGGTAGTATCTGGGAAATCAACAGAATCCATGTCAAGAAGTTGAGTTCAAGGAATTAGAAGCTTTAAAAAATGTTTAATAAACTATCTAAACGCACTTTCGACAAAACGAAGTTTTCTTTTAATATACAGTTTCATTATCGACGAAATTTTATTTCACTTCCCATATTAAATTTACTTTTCAAATTTAATACAATGTTTGTTTTACAATTAACACAATATTATAATTCCCAAGATCTTCATAATCACCAAACAAATCTATACAATATCATCAAGAGAAACACACAAATCTTAATACAATTGTTCTTTCAAAAGAGTCATACTTTTTCCTACGTAGGGACTTTTTTCCCTTATGTGCTGAAACACTCGCCCAAGTGTATCGCCCAAGATGAAGGCAAACGTTGGAATTCGAGGATTAGTCTTTCTGGGGTGGCAATTTGTGCTAAGCCAAATGTGATTGTTGGACAGTTTCCGTTGGTTTTCTATGGGGATTGATTAGATGTATGATTGCAATACAATCACTATGTATAATTTACCACGTATAATTATGTACATAAATCTGTTTATATACAGGTTGTTCGTAGGAGAATGTCCGAGTTTCAATGGTATATTGCATGAGTTTATTTTATACTAAATATAACAAATCATACATGAAATCGAAGGTAAACTAACCTAGTGCTTCCTATTGGCGCTCAATGTGTGCCCCTTTAGTGATACGGCACACATCCAAACGAAAATGAAATTCTCCCCCAGACTGTCTGCAGCAAGTCCGGAGAAATGGAAGCAACATCCCTGTGTAACTTAAAACTATGTAGTGGTACAAGCGCATGCACTTATCTGAAACTGTTGGAGTTATTCTTAATGCGTCAACTCCAACCACAACTGTCGAATGATTACAACTGGCACTATTACAATTTGAAATTAGAGCATTCTTTTACGAACACCCTGTATTATCAAATTATATAAATCGCCAAATTTTATGTATGCACTTCATAAATTTCGTTTCGGGTCATTTCTAAATTATTTTTTTAATATATCAGTTAAGTCAGTTCAATATAAAGAGAGGAGAGGGGGGGGGGGATTTTTCCCATTGGATAAATGTGCAAAAATATATAATATGGTGAATGAAATTGTGCCAGATGATGAAACGATATGGTTTCCATTTCCTATGCACTCTCAAAAATGGATGCTCAAAAGCGACGAAATTTTCCTTAATTTTGGCAATTCCGTTACTGGCAAATGCTCCGAGTTTTCGTTTCCTCAGAGTGAGGAAATTTGAATCGCTATTTTTTTTTGAGGATTCGAATGTCGTCTAATGTAAAGAAATATTTCGTCATTTTTGAGCATGTGAGTACAACAATGAGATTCAGTTTCCTCAAAATAAAGATACAGAATCGTCAAATCACGATCGTAAAAGTGAGGATTCGCGTTTACTCAAAAGTCACGGGATAGTTTGACGAAACAATCCTCAAAATTAACGAAAAGAGGCTTGAGGATTCATGAGTCGTCAAAAATGAAAGTGTTTTTTTCTGAGAGTGTGTACTGCAATTTCATTAGGTTTCGCTCACAAAATGACCGAAATTGACAAAAAAAACTTTTCTTTCTATGCAAGATTTCTTTAACAGATGCTTTGAGCAAACAACACAAAAAAGTTAGCTGTTAAAAAAATTAATAAGCAAAATATTCTTGGAAACTAATTTTCGAATACCAAATCAAAAGTAATTCCAAACAAATAAATGAAAACAAACCTTTTTGGAGCTGTTGCCCTCCGCGACGCGGAACTTCCACCATTTAATGTAATATTTTTAGTTATATTCTAATTTTAAGAAATGTTAAAAAGAAAACTTCACATTTATTTCCCCATTATATTTGATTCAAATTTGTTCGATATTGTAAAGTCTCAGAGACTATAAAATAATAGTGCATCTTTAGTGTTTATCTTACTCAATATCCACACAAAAAATGCAAAGGAAAATATGCCATAGAGTTTAAAGTCTTTATGCTTCATTGAAAAACAAACAAAATGTTATTATCAAGAAAAACCCATTTGACCTAATAAAAATAGTTATCCCTATTCTCTCATCTATATCAAAGCACAATTCCACTAAAAACAACAGGTTTTATCGCACTTATTTCGAATATTTTTTTTTCAAAAGAATCATCAATTTCGCTGAGTTTAGCTTGCTTCAGCGATTTCGAGAAATATATCCGTCCTCAGCAGAATGATAAGCCCTGGGCCTAAGTCCCCGCGGAGTGCTAAGCCGTTGCCACTCACAATTTAAATTATCCGTTTTCAGGAAGAAGATGAGAATTAATAGTGACGTCATTGTGAGAAATGAAGAAATTTGAAGTTGTAGTGCTTCTTTTGTTGTTGTTTTGGGATTTGGGTAGAAATATAGGATTTCTTTCTTCGGTATGTGTAATTTAGTTTTTAAGGTGCGTCGTTGTGAGATAAATTTTATTTATGTTTTATCTTTTTTCGTAAGGACAGAAAAAAATATATTTAAAATAAATATAAAAGTAAATATTAAATTTATTGACGATTGTACTCTGTTGGCTTCGTATTTTGATGAAAAACATTTTTTACTAGTGCCTTCTTCTGATGTAATTATTTTATGTTCAGTTTTTGTATGCAATCGAAAAGTCTATTAAAGCTTAAAAAATTTAAATTAATCCACCGATTAATATATGTTGATACTTTTTTCAAACTATTCTAGAACAACAATCGAAAACTTAAACATAACCAATTAATGAGTATTTTATGAAGATCATTAAACTCCTTTATTTCTAAATAAAAATCCCTAATTTTTTAAATCATTTTTTGTCTTACTTAAATGTTCGGTACTGTGATACTCATCAGTCTATTATTCAATTTATTTAGATCATTTTTAGTAGAAACCTCATCTTGGATTTATAATTCGTAGTTAATTGGTTTAAAATGCATGTTTCTGAAAAATTCTCAAATCTTCATAATCAAAACAAACTATTGTATATTTAAATTTAACTATTTAATTATTTATATGCAAACTTTATTTTTTATATACTTTAACCTAACAAGTCTAGTTTTTAGGTAACGCTGCAGTTTACTTTAATGCGGCAGAAGTACCGCGATGATGACTGACGCGATAATATTAAAAACCAACACCACTTCTAAAACTCTTCAGTCTCCTATCACCATCAATATAATCCAGTCATTTCCAATGCAGTCATAATCCACTGTCAAGCTTATTTACACTAGGATAGCCTTCCAAGTCATAAAATTCACGTTACATTTAAAACTTTGGAACCAAGTAGACAGGAATGTTGCCCTACACTTCTTTCGTTTCTATAAACTAACAAAGGAAGTAGCGTATCAGGAAACTCTTCCAAGGATATGGCCCTGCTAATGTATGTTAAATGTTAAAAATCGACAAGGGTGTTTCCTCATATACTTCATATCTTCTTAAATTACCAAAGGAAAGTGCGTTGAGGGAAAAGCTCCTATGAACCCGGCCCTCCATTAAAGTTATTGATTCAGTTGATGGTGTTACTATGAGGGGATTTAAATCTGTCAGAGGCTGTTGGCAACAGCTGTTGAGGGTTACAGGGTTGTACTCATTAAGTGGAATATATTTACGCATATCAAGGGATAGGATAAGGATTGCTACAGTTGCGGTTTAAGGAAGTTATATAAGATAGATTATTAGCATCTAATGAGGTTATATGTGTTTGATAAATTTTTAGGTATTTGTTTTGCATTTGAATCTTTTTTATAAGGTTAATTTGTTTCAGACAAATCGCAAATTAACATTTAGTATCAGAAATAGCATTAATATTAACCCTTTCAGTCCCAGTGATGCATTTTGCATCATCATGTTTCTGATCATAATTTAAGAAAATAATAATAAGTCCAGACATCTATTGGGATTAATAAAAAAAAATATTTGCTTAAAGTTTGATGAATCAAATGTTGTGCTTTTTGAAATCATAAATGGTTATGGACAATCAGAAAAAATCTAAAATGAAACTAAATTGACTTTGGGACTGAAAGGGTTAATATTAAAACAATGACAATGTATAATTTATTTAGAAATATAAATTAAAAACACAATATTATTATTTAAAATTTAATATTCTACACATGTAATTACTCTGTTGTAATCTATGTTATTAATACATCAAAGATTTTTTACGAGAAAACAAAATCTATAAATATGCTTACTGAATCATTTATAAAGCTGATGTATGCATTTAAGTTTACTAGCTTAATAAACCTAACGTTGCACGGATGTTCCTTAAATAACTACGATTTGTGCATTAGGTAAACTTATAGTCTGTGTCAATCGATTCCCGTCCTCACTATAATCAGCAAACCATCAGGATATTATCACGTTCCCTTCCCTACATGCTCAGATTGCTCAGTTATGTATAGCAAGGGAGAGGGGAATTCTTTAACCCTTTCAGTTCTAGTGATGCCATTTGGCATCATTATTTTTCTGATCAAAATTTAAAAAAAAAAATAGGGCTGACATCTATTGAGATAAATAAAAATATTTTCTAATTGGAAAAAAGTTCGAAGAATCGAATGATGTGCTTTTTGATATCATAAATGGCTGTGGACGCGACCAGAAAAAAGTTTCTAAAATGGTAGTGCCAAATTTTCATTGAGACTGAAAGGGTTAATCAAAACAAATTCGAAAAATTATTGGAGTCGAATAGATAAAATTTGAACAAGTATTGAAACTCTCGTAAAGATTTCAAATGAATTAAAAAAATAAAATTTGTTCAAATTACAATCTTACATATTAGACTACGAGCTTTTTTCGCACATATAGTTTTACAGCGTTGAATTATCTTTCAAATTAAAAATTAATATTCATTTTAAACTTGGAACATGCCTACAGATATTTTTTTTATAATCAGTCAGTCAAGACTTCCCTGTACATATGTTATAAGATTTGCGAAAATTAATTAATTAATAATAATTGTAAGAATTTAAAGAGTGTTTCAAAAACACAACTTGAGATAATACTAACATACATGCAATTAATGTACAGAACATTTCAAAGACTTACTAATTACTACAAGTAATTAAGACACTTGTTGTTTACATAAAGCTGCAAAAGCATCGAGCAGAGCAAATTTGAACAAGCTTTCAAAATCTAATAAAGATTTTAAAGAATGAACACTTCATTTGATTTTTGTTCAAATTACAATCTTACATTTCAAACATACGTTTTTTCTTACTTATATTATTTTCTGGCGTTTACATTCCCTTAAAATGAAAAATTACCACAAGTCGTAAACTTACAGCAATGCAAAATGCTATTTTTATGCATATAATATTTCTTTTCTTTAGAGATGTAGATGTTATAAGAAATACAAAGCATTTATGAATTAATAATTATAAGATTTAAATGTGTTTCCAAAAGCACAAAAGCAATAAAACAAACATACAATAATTAATGTAGGATGATTTCAACAACTTACTAATTTCTACGAGTAATAAAGACACACGTTGTTTACATAAATGTAATCCAAAATATGCGACCAAACACATTATACATTTATTTGTAACAATTATTGCATGAAATGAATGATACATTCTCTTGTCAAAAATATAGCCATCTACGTAATTTTCTTGTTATATTTACTAATCAAAGTCGAAATATTACAAGTAACTCATATACCGAAAAAAATTGTGCCTCCCACTGATATACAAAACCTTATTTCCTGTAATTAGTTTCATCAACGTTGTTTTACCATATCAAAGTTCATTAGTGCTCGTAATAAGACATAACAAACTTTAATTTGTTATTGTGGTTCTATAAGTAACGGTTTCTGGTTGCTTAAAAGTACTAATTATACAGCAAAAATTAACTGAAGATATGAACAGTTTCTTTGAAAATATTTTTTTAGAGTGGCAATGCAAAAGAGGTACGATTTCGTGATTTCTCAAATAATAAATTAAGAGAGAACCGAATATATGAACAGTTTCTTTGAAAATATTTTTTTAGAGTGGCAATGCAAAAGAGGTACGATTTCGTGATTTCTCAAATAATAAATTAAGAGAGAACCGAATAAATGTAGGTGTTATATTATGCGTAAGTTTTACATGAGTTTTGCTTTATATTGATGAAGCCAATCTTATTTTAATAATGTATTCAAACCCAAACCTTTTTAACGAGAATGTTACACGTCTTGAGTTGCAACAGTTCCACAGGAATAAAAACTAGGCCTCGGATTGCTTTCAGTTTTAAGTTTACTGAAAATTAGTGTTGAGCAAGAAAGAATATGCTTTTTCTTTAAAGAAATGTAATTAGGATACATCAAACGCGAGAAACAACAAAACAACCCAAAACAACGAGAAGGTCAACGACATAATATAGTAATCAAATGAAATTATCATAATAATTTACATTCGAATAATATTTTTTTGGTACTACTAAATAAATCTAACTGGTTTTCGAGCTCATTAAAGTCAAAATCAATATTTACAACAAAAATACTATAACAACAAACTCCTCCGTTATGACGCTCATTATTTCTACTTCAAATACATTTTCAAGAATATAAATATTTTGGAATGTGAAATAACTTGCAATTTATCTTTTATCAGCATAATGGCCTCGAAATATATTTTTAGAAAATAAAAATCAATATTTTTTTAAAGATAATGAACATTTTTGGTAGCCGAATCTAAATTAAAAATTGCCCATTTATCTAACAGCTACTTTCAGGGATATTCATTTTTTCGTCGAAATTTAAAAAAATTAGTTGTAACACATTAAAAAAAGTATATCTGCGATACGACTTTTTGATGGTAAAGACAAATTTGGTTTATGTCTTTTTCTTCTGCCTTTAAGGGATTTTTTTTTACCAATATGACTTTTTACAAAGGGGACGGGGAATCCAAAATTTAGGACTGCCCAGAAGTTAGTTAAACCTGCACGAATACTGAGAGATAAGTATTTTGCGAAAAAAGGTATCATTTATAATGGAGCAGTTTCATTGAAAATGGTACAGTGGTTTGGTAAAATGGTTTTTGAAATTTCATATTGAGATTTTTTTTAATATTTTCAGCTTATGGACGGTTAAAGCCCTAAGGCATTTAAGTAAAATATTAAGAGCTCCAATTTTTCCTGTGTTGAAACGTATGCGTTTACAAAAGTTGGTATGGGATAAGATCTAAGGTGATTATGTTTTTAAAAAATAATGAAGTTGAAATTTCACAAAATACTTATTTTTTTGGCCTTTTTAATACGTAAACCTACATAAAATTTTTTGTTTAACTGACAGCTCAATATCCATACCAACTTTTATCACTTAATGTTGTGGAAACATTAAAAAAAATATCCATTACAAAGTTCATAAATTGTAGGAGGAGTAGCATTTTGAAAAAAAAAAACGTTAAAATATTTAAATTTTGAAGAACTTATACGTTTTAATATTAATCATTTTTTCCGTATATGTTTATTGAATGGTTTTTAGTCGTAAAAATAGTTTAATTTGAATGTTAGCGATAAAAAAATTGGAAGTACCGCATCCCCTTAAGTTAAAAAAAATCTATAATTTCTCAAAGAAATGATTCATTGTATGACTTAAGTGATACATAAAAATTCTGCTAATCAAAATCGCCAACAAAAATTCTACATTAAGTACATAAAAATATACAGCATTAAAATCTCCGCAGCGTTAAGTAAAGCTCATTATTTTATATTTCTAACGAAAACAAGTTTTAGCGAAATATTTTTTTTGGATGTGGCAAGATTATAAGTTTCTCGAAAGGTGAATGGACGGCCAATTTATTTACGTAACGAGCAAGACGACTCTGCATGCTTATTATTATTTCTTCGAAGTTTTTAATGATAGTCTAAAAATGGCTTTGGCGGAGAAGAAATGGTGTTCAATGTGCTGCAATATAATTAGCTGTAAAATTCAAAGAAATGGGTAGAATTATAGATTTTTTTATAGTATATGTTGTTAGTTAATGGTAGTTTTGAAGCATATGAAATTTTGTTAGTTTAGTTTAAAAAATCGTCGCACTAGAACTACAGGGCTATTGGCAACGGGAGTCCTTGTTTAGTTTGAATTATAGTCGCACTAGACTAACTACACGAGGGCTATTGGTAACGGCCATCGTATTTTAGAACCCCATTTAAGTGACGGGCCGACATCTGAGTAGGCACCCAACGCAACCGTTTAAAGCGACATCGTATGCAGCGTTAGGACTTTAAAGGGTATTTAACGTGCACTCCCTTACACGGGGTATTATTCGTCATGCATTTTCGGCTACACAGGCCGTTTATAGGTCTGCAGTTATTTTGGCGATGCCTGAACCCGAACTTTGCATGCTAAGCGAATTCCTAGCTGACTAGGCTCCCCAATTTTGTTGCTAGTCAATGATGTTTTGAAGCATCAGGAATTCCGTTAGATGAGGTAAAATTGAATTACCGTCGCACTAGAGCTTCACGAGGGCTATTGGCGACGGGTGTCTAATTTAGAACCACTGTCAAGTGACGAGCCGACTCCTGAGTAGGCAAATACATAATTAAATCGGATTTGTGTTGGAACTTGAAGCAAAATCATCAATTCATCACGAATGAACAAGAGTACACTGGGGCACACGTGCTCGTTAAATCTGCTGAGTCCTAAATCCCGACTGCTTTAGCGTACAGTGTCGCTTGAAATTCCGTTGGGCCCGCTCAGGTGTCGACCTCGTCACTTGACCAGGTTTCTAAATTACGAGGCGTTATTGGTTATATTAAAGATCCTAAAAGAGGCTAGAACAAAGCAGCTAAAAGAGATTACCTTACTTACATAATTAAAAAAAATAGTTTAATGCAAATTATTTTAAATAAATGATAGTGACTTAGCGAGAAGAAAAAAGTTTGATGATTCCCAATGGAATCATTGGGAGTGAAAGCGTTAACTATCAAACTCACTCAACAACAATAAATCCACATAAAACACTTCTTCGCCCCATAACCATACACGTCGATATTCCATCTTCCTTTCAACCAATAGAAACCAACCATGTAACAGATCCTAAATGCGACCAATCACACTGCAGGGAAACAATCCCATCCCGTTGCCAATAAAGAAAAAGAAACTATTGCAACAAATAATAAAAGAATAATATAGGAAAGGTCTGGCTTCGCTATGTTCAACTAACCGAGCTCCAATAGTGCGTCAATAATAATCACTGGGGAAACTTTTTGTTCGGAAGCCTTTGTGATATGGGGTTTTAAGTTTGACAGAAAGGTAACAGAACACTTTATGTCTCCGGGCTGGGGAGCCCAGGCGGTTAGGTACTCGCCTAGCAAGCTAAAGGTACCAGGTTCGGGCCCGGGCATCGTCAAAATAACTACCGACTTATAAACGGTCCGTGCCGTGCAGCCAAAATCGTACGATGAATAATATCCCATCGAAGAGAGCCGCACATTAAATATCCTTCTCCCAAGTCCAAACGCTGCGCACGATGTTGCAAATAATGATTGCTTTTGGTGCCTATTCAGGTGTAGGCTCGTCACTTAACTGTGGCTGTAATATACGACGCCCGACGCTAATAGCCCTCGTGTAGCTCTAGTGCGAATATAATTCAAATACAACCTTTTTTACCTCCTAGACTACTCCTTAAAACACTTGCTCTCGTCAAGAAGGCTCTAGGTCCCAACCATTTTTTGTTGAAAGTTTCGTGTTGGTTGATGAAAATGACGAAATCGCGAGGTCCCATTAGAGCAATAGAAATGACGTGCTCGTTATATCAATACCACCTAGATTAGAAGGCCGAATCACTAAGCAACACAACGTCACACTAGTAGACCAATTTCGATTTGTTGACCAATAACGTCGTATCTTAAGATGACGTCGCATCTTGATTAATCTTATCTTAAAAATTTATTCAAATACAAGATATATAGTCACGAATGATCATTGGTCAAGACCACAGAATCGGTCCACTAATTTGACGTCAAGCATTTAGTTCGCCGGCCTTCTAATCTAGGTGGTATTGGTTATATCCGTGGAGTCCAATGTCCCGACGTCTTCAGCGAACGATGCCGAAGATATAGTACGAGAGCTAGCAACGTCGGAAAAACAAGCATTTCAGGTGGGCCAGTTTTAGGATATGCTATCTCTCTCACTCTCCCGGACATCATAAGGGCTATCTGGCTGGCGGTAGTGGTTGCGTTCATCAGTGCGCATCCTACTAATACAAGTAAAAAATTGATTTTTCAAATCATTTTAGGAAGTTTTATTTTTTTATTGTTATTTTTAGCGATTTTTTTGCAACATAAATCTATTATTGCCAGACATTTTTATTGTTGTTTAAGCTGTGCCAGACGCTAATTTTGATTTTGAAAGCTCAAGTGTTGCCCAAATTACCAGCTCAGGTGTGAATTCACCGATCATTGTAATACGTCATCGTCATTCATTGCGCAATACCATGTGGCAATACTTGTAATGATCTGATAATTTGGGCAACACTTGAGCTTTTAAAATCAAAATTAGTGTCTGGCACAGCTTAAACAACAATAAAAATGTCTGGCAGTAATAGATTTATGTTGCAAAAAATTCACTAAAAATAATAATAAAAAAATAAAACGTCCTAAAATGATTCGAAAAATCAATTTTTTACTTGTATTAGTAGGATGCGCACTGATGAACGCAACCACTACCGCCAGCCAGATAGCCCGTATGATGTCCGGAAGAGTGAGAGAGATAGCATATCTTAAAACTGGCCCACCTGAAATTCTCTCTCAAAAACGTTGCTAGCTCTTAGACTAATATGGAAGCCGACTTTGTCATTTGACAAAGGTTTTTTAATTGCGAATTGTACTTTACTGTGTACTTATAGAATTCTTAAGGAGTAGCTTTAACAAAGTCAGAAACGTTTAAATCCTACTTTCTTAGAAGCTGGCTAACGTCGCACTAGAATAGGTAAGGTTATGTTTGCACTAAAGCTACACAAAGTACATTGTCGACGGGCGCTGTATTTTAGAACCACAGTCAAGTGAAGAGCCGACACCAGAGTAGGCACCCAACGCAACCGTTAAGGGCGACATCGTACGCAGCGTTAGGACTTTGAAGGATATTTAACGTGCACTCCCTTACACGGGGTATTATTAGTCGGACATTTTTGGCTGCACGGGCCATTTATATTTCGACAGTTATTTTGGCGATGCCCGGACCCGTACCAGGGACTTTTTGAATGCTAGGCGAGTGCCTAACCGACTGGGCTCCTCAGCCCTGTTGTACATTCTCAACAACTACATAAATAATTGCTTTTACTTAAATATCATTTACACTTTTAGAATCATAACAAATTGATATCTTTGTCGATTCTACAATAGTTTTTTCTCTTCTTTGGAGATGATGCATTGGTGAAAAGAAACCGCTTTGGAGTTGAAGATACAATGTTCGCGATATGAGTTATGGTGTTTAAAGATGTTTAGTACCAGCGCAATTTCCATAAAACTTTTTTCAGAAAGATATTGCATATAAAATATTCTACGGGTATCACTTTTTGTTCGTGTTTGTATAAACTTATCATGTTATAAAGTTATATACTGAATAGAGTAATATCTACTTTAAAGAAAACAAATTCTCCTCACAAAAAATTAAAAATGTTATTTTAATCATCTCTATGCAATTCTAAGAAAATTAATTAAATACGTAAATGACATTTTAAAGAAACTTAAGTATATAATGCTAATAACCATAATATTCTTGTTTTACTTTTATGTGTTATGTTACAACAAAATATTTAGAAATCTAGGTAGAGATATCTAGATGATAAATCTAGATAGAGATATTTGGAAAATCTAGATATCTTTAGATAACATAAGTATTATCATTAAAACTAAACATTTAATGGGAATTTTATCCAGTTTTAACATTCAAAGGAACATCCACTAAACCTTAAAATTTCATTATTATTCCTTATCAATTATTATTCCTGAAAAACATGCATTTAAGTTGGCATTTTTATTCTTCCCCGCAATCTGTAAATAACAGTGAAACAACTATACGTACATATTCAAGAAAAAGTTCCAGTAAACACTTATACCATATTTAAAGTATTTTAAGTAAAATACCTCGACTGCAATACTTTTTCTCCAAAAAGTTGTTCCTGTATCTATAAAATTGAAATCTTATAAATTTGCGTGTAAAAGTCTATAGGGCATGTTCAAACAACACATTACTTCTTCCCTTTTACTTCAAATTGAGTTAAAATACAACGCTAATAAAACACAGCTTTTATTAAACTTTTTTTAAAATTATTAAATTCATTCGTTTTTCTATGTTATAATGAATTTTAAGTATGTGAGAAATTTGAATGCAGATATTATTTAAAACATTTTGTAACTAACACTTACGAATAAAAGCTTCATGTATACTTAAATAATATTTAATTTAAATAATAATCTTAAAAGTAACACGCAAGACTTAGCTGAAAAAAGTAACATTATTAAAATATAAATTTAACACTAAGTGTTTAAATTTATATTTAATTAGATTCTATCTGAATATAATGTAAAAAAGTAGTACTTTTTTTTAAGTTTAAGTGCTGTAAAACTGCATTTAAAGCAAAGCCGATTTAATTCTGTCACAAAAAAAGCATTAAACGCAAGGAGATTTTTCGTTACAGAGTAAAAATTTATAACTCAATTTGTGCTTGAATTTCCCCAGCTTTTGTTCCAACTAAAAACGATGAATTTAAAGCAATTAAAAAGAGATTTAAGGCTGAAGCCTCTTTTTAAAAAATCTCTAATTTCGTTAATATTTAATTCCAACTATACAACTTTTAACGGGGTTAGATTTTTTATGTCGTTTTTTGAACAAACAAAATTAAATTCACGTAAATCGTGTGTTAGTTTTTTTAAAAAAAATTCTTGAACAAGCAAAGGGTATTCGTTATTTCAAACTAGAGTTTCTATGTTCGCTTTTTAGCGAATTAATAAAATTATACCTCTAGGAAAAAGACTCAATTTATATCAACAGAAAAAAAAATTTCCGTTTTTTTGTTAGGCTTAGATAATATCGTGAAAGCTCTGAAACGTAAACGTTTGTTCTTCAAAACACAGCTTGTAAAATTACAGAGTTATTTCGAGTTTGAAGATAATTGCCGACAGACTGGGGACATACATTCACTTCAGTTCGTTTCTGACATCCATGGTAGTTTCGGAAAAAATTGGAAGAAGTTTTGAAATGGAAATTATAGAGCAATGACCAATATAATGCGCATGAAGTATAAAAAATAATATTTTTCTAAACTAGTTTAGATTTACTGACATCACATGCATTTTAGTAACTTTCTCATGACTGTTCACTTTTTTCATATGTACCTATATTATGAAGTTATTACATTGTTGTATACATTTTTTCAAAGTTTTGTATGTTATGCAAAAAACACATGTATTTTAGTGCGTTATATTATTTAGATATTTTTTGTTGCTGTTAGGTTAGATTTCAATTTAGTCGCACTTAAGCTACACGAGGGACTATTGGCGGCGGACGTCGTAATTCAGATCTACACAACACCTGAGTAGGCACCCAGCGCATTTCTGAATGGTAACATCGTTCGCATTGTAAGGACTTGTGAGCATATTTAGCTTTCGCCTCTTTTTACACAAGGTATTATAGTCAGACTTTACGGAAGCGCATATCTTTTATAAGTCAGTTATTTCGGAAATATCCAGTCCCGAACCTCGGACCTTTCGCATGAAGACAAGAGACTTACCAAGTGGGCTCCTCCGCCCTTTTTGCTTCTGTGAATTTTATTTAATGCCTAATGAATTTTATTTAATCTATCGCTACTTATTTGAATTCTGAGCGATACATATGAATTGTGCATGGATAGGATAGTTTTAATTAACGTCGCACTAGAGCTGCACGAGGGCTATTGGCCACGGGTGTCATAATTTAAAATCACACGCAAGTAACGAGGTGACACCCGAGTAGGCACCCAACGCAACCGTTAAGGGCGAGAGCGTACGCAGCGATGTGACTTTGGAGCATATTTAACGTGCACTTCCTCTTCACGGGTTTTTTTTCGTCTGACATTTTTGGCTGAACGGGCCTGAAGTTATTTTGGCGATGCCCGGACCTGAACCTGGGACCTTCTGCATGCAAGGCGGACGCCTAACCTACTGGGCCTCACAGCCCCTGTGTAGGGTGCATGGACAAGTAATCTGCTAGGGTAACGTAAATGACTATGTTTCAACCCACTGTATTAGGGCAGCCCCAGCATGAACACATAATGACCAACAATTATGTGTTCATTGATTAATCGTTGATCCTTTCAGTCCCAATGACAATTTGGCATCATCATTTAAGATTTTTGTTTTTCTGATCGTCTGCAGCCATTTTTGATATAAAAAAAATCATCATTCGATTCTTCAAACTCTTTCCTATATACATATATATATTTTATTAATCCCAATATTTGTTAGCCCTATTATTTTTTTAAAATTATGATCAGAAAAATTATGATGCCAAATGGCATCAGTGAGTCTGAAAGGGTTAAACAAAAGACTAAAAAATAGAGTTATTTTCGTGCCTAATTATTGTTATCTTTACAGTTAAATTAATATCAACTTATCCAACTTTTTACAAAATATGATTTATCACAAAAACCGTTTCTCCAAATAAAACCCCCCAAAACCTCAAAATACTTAATCGAACCTAACTCCCGTTTCACAAAACAAACGGAACAAAAAAAATCATCCATTCCGTTTCATTTCAAAGCATTATCTCTCCTAAAACACCCCCTTCCCCACTCGGTATCCTTTATCAAAGCGAAAACAAAAAAGTTCCTAAGATGGCGAAAAGATAAAGACAAGTCCGATAGATGAATCGCTATGTCTCAAGTCCTTTGGAGAGTTTCCCTCTGGGCTTATCTCTTTCAATATTATACTTATATGGGGAGTTGGATGGGTGTGTTTGGGTCAAAAATGTCGTTTTTCTGTTTTTGTTTTCTTTTTTTTTAATCTGCATATATTGTATAGCTTTAATTTAAGACCAAGATTATCGATTTCTGTTAAGTAGTTTTCTTTTATAAGCATTTTTTAGAAACTCTGTATATCAGTTCTTATATGATAGGCTTGAATTATCGTCGCACTAGAGCTACACGAGGGCTATTGGCGACGGGCGTCGTATTTTTTATATCAGTTCTTACTTATACCTTAAATTCCTATTGCGTTTACTGATATATTAGGTTTTTCAACAGTTAGGAAAATTTCTCATTAATTATAAAATATATCAACATGTGTTGTTTTATTATTTCTCCCCCATTAACAGCTCTTTGATTTAAACCCATGAATTTTAAATATATATCTGCTCTTAAAAAGTTACATAAATTTAAGTTAGATTTTTTTAAAGGGGTGGGGATGGATAAATATTTTGAAAAAATCATTACAAAAGTATTTTTTATACTGGGAAATATTATTATACTGTGTGATCCTCAATTCAAATCAAATAGCTACATGTTAGGAACAAAATATTTAAGTACATAATGATAACTCATATAGTTCCTGAGGAAAATGTTGCTAAAGTTGGTAAAATTAATATGGGCGAGGTAGAACCATTTACTCCCCTTAAACAAAAAGCTCCTACGGAAATCTTTCTGCTGGACTTAAGCCATTGGTGGATTTACCGATTCATATAATTCGTTATATTTCCCCTCATCGATCCTGCATTTCCCTAAGGAACTAGAAAAGAGATTTTCTGTAGGGAAATCCTTTTTGGCACAGGAAGAAACCGGATTTTTTTTCAATGCAAGGGATCGTATTTCCGGGCTGCGGTTTCTGGAATTCAGATTTACTTCTTCCTGTTTGACTGGTCTGTGTTTTTCAGAGGTTCTTAGTGTAAGTAGGGTTTATATTAAGCTCTTTGCAATGGAATATAATGTATGGTAAATCGTTTGTTGAGGAAAATTAGGGGTGCAATAAATATCAATGGTATATGGAGGGATATATATAACAGTGAACTGTATAAGATATATATAGGGAGGTAGATACACAACAGTCAACGGGATAAATTTTTTGGACATCTGTGCAGAATGAACCGTGACTCTTTAACATCAAAAGTCTTCCACTATAAACCACTCGGTACAAGGGTAGGAGGGAGGCATAAACTTCGATGGATTGACTGTGTCGACGAGAATTTTATAACATTAAAAGTACAAAACTGGAATTCGTTTTCCAAAACAAGATCACAATGGAAGAAGACTCTGAAGAAGGCCTTGGTCCACAAAGGGCTGTCGGACCAATGAAAGAAATCGTTTGTTTAGTATTCGTTTAAATAACTTCGAGTAATTGAATTAGGGATTGTTGTCAATCTGAGGGATGCACAAGTAAAAATCCATCACATTATCTAGTTTTCCAGCAACACAAATAATATTAAAACATTATAAAAAGGTATAAGTTAACTAAATTTCAAAATTGAACTCATAGTAATGTAATTTAAAATCATATATAACAAAGATATTTAAAAGAAATTAAACTTTCAGTCAAAATTTTCAACTTTAAAACTTATACAGTAAAAATCAAGGTACAGTTCTGCCAACTTGATTATTCTTCAGATTGTTACATTAGTAGTTTTACTACTCTTAGAGCCAAACCCAATTTTCTGTTCAAAGAAAATATCTGATTAAAAGTTGGTCTCCTTACTGTAATAGTCAAGACTAAAGCCTTCTAATTTCAATAATTTAGTTCTGTTACATTTAACCCTTTCAGTCAAAGTGATGCCATTTAGCATCATCATTTTTCAGATCATAATTTAAAAAATAATAATAGGACTGGCATCTATTGGGAAGAATAAAAATTTTGTCTAAAAGAATCGAATATTGTGCTTTTTGATATCATAAATGGCTTTAGACGATCAGAAAAAAAGTTCTAAAAGGATGCCAAATTGTCATTGGGACTGAAAGGGTTAATGACTGACAATTCTTATGCATTGGAAACTTTACTTGCCATAATTTATGCAAAGCGAACGAAAACACATAATTGTAATAAAATTAGTGTCACGATATCTAAAAACTATTGTCTGGATAAGATTTTTTGATCAATTTTAAAACGCATAAGGGAATCCCCGGCCACATGAGTTTTTTTTCTCTTTCCACCTTAGATTATATTTCTAAGAAAAACCGTCTCCATAAAATTGACTAGTGTCGAGTGGAAGACTTATCATTGCAAATAGAACAAAGCAAAAATAACTCATCATTATCTTGACTTCCGAAATGATGAGCAATCTTCTCTAACAAAATAAAACTTCCCCTTCAGAACAAAAGAAAAAAACTTTAACTCCCACTCTATAGTAATCCAATCACCATCTAGTTCCAGTTTAACCGTTCAAAGTCGACTTGGCGACAAGCTAACAAATGGGCGCCAAATGCAAATTCGAACCCATTGTTCTCAACAAAAATCTTTTTTTATTCTTTTTCGCCAAAAAGAAAGAAAAAAAAACTTTAACACCGGCACAAATGCTGTTAATCTTCACTTTCCCCTTTAAACAATTTTACCGCTAAATCGAATCCTTTTTCCCGCGCTTTCACAGTTGGTGGAGTTGAGGTGACTTCCTCCTGCTTCCCTGAACTGATTTATCGCACTGGATCATCGAGTGCTGCGAAGCAATTACCTTAATTAGGAACACACACTCTGCTTCCTTTTTGGATGGGGGTGAAATGAATAATTAAATAAATACTGTAACGCACGTGTGAGTGAACGATTACGATTACAGAAGAAAAAAAAATAATCGAAATCGCCCTTAATCTCGAAACCAGACAATGGCGGGACGTCAAGGTTGGGCTTTTGTTCGAGCTGTGTGATTAACGCTCAGTGTGCTGTTACAACAGGTAAAAATTATGGCTCGTAGAAGCCAACTCAGGGTGAATGAGCATTTATATTTTCGCTACAAAACACATTTATATTGTTCTTTTTTAACAGTAGTTAAATCAATAACCGTCTTTTTGAAGATTACTATTGACAATGAGGAGCATACCTTAATTTGCTTTGGATCACGGATCAAAATGTAGAAATTAAAGAGGAACGAAACTACATCACCTGAAACTAGCCAAAAGCTTTAAATTCCTTTCATATGAATTTTTTACAACGTCAATATTATATTGCATATTTCAATGCACAAATCCAATTGAAACTTTTAAAACAGAATACTGTTCAAATTTAGGAAAAATAAACAACAAGAAAGTTAAGAAACAAACACATTTAAGAAAGTTATTTTTTGTTGACTAAATAACCGTTGACCAAAACCACATACATTTTTACTTATCATCCATTATACAAATGCTCAACTATGAAATATAATTGAAGATTAGTTTGTTAAGGTTCTGTGTTCCATAATTATAGGTTGAGGTCTACCACGCGTTGGTAGTACAGGTAAAATGTAACGACTGAGCTCAAAATTCCGCAACGCTACACTGATAATGTGCTTTTGAGTAATTAGTATGCCTACACTCTTAAAAAACATATTGGGTACATAGCTGTTCTGAATACGTGTACATTAAAACATTTTAAAGTTACTTTTCAGTACACTCTTAAAACGAACGAGCGATTTTAACTCAGTATGAGTTAATATTCACTCCTTTCAAGTGTCAAAAAAGCACTTCTACTGGAGTGGATTTCACTCTTTTGAGTAAAGGGTGTAAGGTTAATTAATTACCTGAAAATATACTAAAGAAAAATCTTCTTTCAGATTGATCAACATTATCTAACTCCTTATGATATTTGTAAGCACAAAACTAAGTTTAACTACCTTAACACTTTAGCCAAGCAGGATTTTGCTTCCGCGTAATATGTGATAGAAGTAGCATTGTAGAATCCTTAGTTTTTCGGCCAGCTGGGTCGTTTTAGAAGGGAAAGGGTTAAATAACACATTTTTTATATTATTTATTATGATAAGTGATCAATAACTATTAAAAACCATGACTTTTCTCTCGAATAGTTCCAAGTTTTTTTGTATTTTGTCGATCTATTAATAGAACTAACACTACACTCTTAAAACAAAAGAGTGAAATCCACTCCAGTTGGTGAAATGCATTTTCGACACTGGAAAGGATTGAATATTAACTCAGACTGAGTTAAAATCACTCGTTTGGATTGATGACGGAGGCTTAACACGCAAAGAATCCACTCCTTTCGGGGAAGAGCATTTTCAAGACTTTAGGTGTGAATATTAACTCAGACTGAGTTAAAATCGCTCGTTCGTTTTAAGAGTGTATCTGGCAATATCAAAGCAAAAACACCCGCTATCAATAATTTGAAAAATAGTCAAAACGAATCACGAAAAATAAAGTAAAATAAGCTGATTTTACTTGAAAAACACAGAAAATAACTTCAATTTCAAAATACAATCGCAATATATAAATTTATGATAAATATAAGTTTTCATAATTCAATAGTTTAAAATAGTCCTTCAGTAAAGCATACCATTTAAATAATAATAACGACATACCCATCGAATACTAAAATATAAACTCGCGAAATATAATTCCACATTTGCATTATGTCCTCTCAATTTTCAACAACTATATGGTTTTTGTAATGTTTTACTTTAAATATATTTACTATAATATTGACTTTGAGCAGAATAATAATGTTATAAACTCACTACGAAATGCAAGAAAGGTACATCAATACACAAGCATGAAACAAAAGCTGAGAAGTTCTGAAAACTCATTGTTTTCAAACGGATTTTTGTATAACTGTCTAGACGTCTGAAACGCAATACATTTTAGAATAACTCATCCAATATTAAACCAACGCAAGTGAGAAATATATTTGCAAATATTGATTTTATCTGAACAGCGCTTGGTTTACTATTACAAATATACAATTTCAAAATGCATATTTTGTAATAAAATCAATATTTACCCAAAATAGTAATAACTATTGGATTCAGATTACAGTTATTGGGTTACAATTTATAAAAGTATAGTTATATAGGAATAGTTTAAACTAAAGTTTATAAAGTTTGAGGAGCATTAAATTGAAGAAATATGTTTATGATCGTATTACTAACCAATGTAGTTAATATTTATGATAATAAATAAGTAGGTTTGTAACACAATATGGCACTTCACAAAACATTTGTGATCAAATACATTATTTAATTCTATTTATTCATTTTTTACATTCTAAATTTGATAGATACCTTTATTCCGTTTCTAAAAATCAATTATTAATTATTGTTGACATGCAATATCCTCGTTTTTAAATAGCAGCAAAATATTTATTATCAACGACATTAAAAAAATAAGTTGTGTCACTTTAAAAAACTGCACCAAATAAATTTTATTCATTTCTAAAAAACAATAAAAAATTAAAAAGGTTTAAAGAATATTAAAATATCGTTCCTTAAATTACTTAAATCTAAATAAAAATATACATTTGCTATTAAACTAGAAAAATAAACATCTACCTTTTTCCAAACAAATTATACAAACTATCAAGAAGTCGTTATCTTATCCTAAATGTAAGTCATTCCATCTTTGTATCAAAAATAAATATTCCTGTTTCATTTATTTGAAAAAAAAAACCGTTTAATTTTTAATCGGCAATAAAGACTTCAAAAATTGTAAAAAGGCTTTCTTAAGCAAAGTGGGTATAAATGATTGGTTTCCTCAGAGTCCGTCAACAGATTTAAGCGGTCGGACAAGTGCGGTGAGTGACGTCATACAAACTACTGACATTGATCACGCTAGAGTGGTTTTCTCGGGAGCGTTGTCGGCAACTCAACACGACCGCCAGATTGAGTTGCTGTAGAGTGCGTTGGGGAAATCCTGATGACAACGGTTTTTGCTGTTGTATGTTGTGCGGTATGCTTGCCCAAAATTAAAAAACTGAGGAAATGACGGAAGACGAGAGTTCTTTTACGCTTGCCGAGTAAGAAATGCCAATTGATTTTGTGAGAAATTACGAAGAACCAATTTTTTTTTTATTTTTGACATGCAAAGACGAAAACCAAAACAACAACAGAGTTAGTTGAGTGAGTTCGCTAGGTTTCCAGTTTCTTGTCAACGTAACGTTCCGATGAAGTGGTGGCCGGTAGTGTCGTCATCCACGTACAATAGTGGTCGCATTTTTCTGGCGACAGTCTCCGGGGAAACCAAGGCTAAAGATGCACTTTAAAAAATATAATTTAAGTACTTTAAATTCTAATATATTTCTAAGATTTTCAATGACTTATTGTTTCAATGCGCTGTACTTTATAACGTATCAGTCTTGTTTGTAGCATTTGAGTTACAGCTATGAAAGTGGCTGGTGGGCAGACGGACATAATTTTTATCAAAGTTTAATTGTTATGCTCATTACAAAGAGCAAAAGCTAATTATAACGTTCAACCACTTTGCACGACTGCAGATTTAACGTTTAACAATCCCTTACACACGGCGATACTTCCTCATCTGAAAATTTGAAGAATGGAAGATATAATATACTAAAAAATTATAATTTTCAGTTAAGGGCGTTCGGTATGTTGTATATCGGTAATGTTAAATTGGCCAATTGCAATGTATCTTTTCACAATAACTACTGATCAGATCATCTTAAAATTTTTGTGTGTGTTTTACCAACCTTAAATATTAATCTGAGGTTAAAAGTGTTTTTTAAAATAACAGTTACATTTTTTTAAAAAATAAAATATGTTTTAAAGTACCCAAAAATTCATGACATTTTTCACTTTTTTGCCCCATATTTTTTTTTTCACTTTAGTTTTATTAAAATTTATAAACTCAGATTAATCTATACTATGTATTACATCATATAAAAAAGTTAACGAGAAAACATTGAATTGTTTTTGAGAAAAGGTACATCAAAGTTCAAAATATCAAGTTCTGAGAAAAGCGCGTTTAAAGTTTCTATTTTTAATATATTTCCTTACGAAGCCATGACATTAAAATGGCTTTTAATGTCGAAAATATTTTTCCAATCGTCTTGATACTTTGTGACATTATTAATAAAGGTTGAAATAGTATTTTAAGCCAATAATTTTTGTTTTGACTTTTTCACCTATTTTGGGATACTGAAACCCCTTAAAAACTTGTGTCCACTGCTTCAGATTAAAATTCAAGTTTACAATTCAACCATTTTTTTTATCCTTTTGACTGTTTTAAAGACTGATCAAACGAAGAAAGGACTTAAGCCCCCCCGACACCAATAAAAAAGTAGCAAAAAAAAAACACATGATTTTAATTTCCAGCCGAAACACTTCCCCATCTAGAGCCGATTTAAAAGTGATCAGAAATATTTTCATTGCAAAGGCGCAAAGTGTTTTTACAACATTTTATTCAATTAAAAGTTGGCAGAAGATTTGGGACAAAAAATAAAGAAACTTCTAAATTGAAAATTTGTAATTTCTTGTAGGATAAAAGTTTTATTTTATTAAAAAAAAGGCTTGGACTTTTAAGGCTGTTTTTGAAAACACTTGATGTAAGGTAAGATGAAAGTTTATGACAATCTCCTTTGAAGTCTAGAAGATTTTTTTTTATTTCAAAGATTTTAACTTATGAAAGGAAGTATACTTTTTAATTTTTGTATATAAGATTATATTTTTAAAAAAATTATCTTAATTTTTTACCTAATACAAATTACTAACTTAAATAAAATGTAATCCTAATATAAAGTGCTTTCGTTTAAAAAACGCATAATTATCATAATAATTAGAAATTTAATTTATTTTCATCAAATTGGTCGAAAAAAGCTTCACGAAAACATTTTAGTTGCCACGTAAAGTACTCCAAAAATCAACAAAAAATATTAACAATTTGTACTAACTCATTACTTACTTTTATTGCAAAAGTCTGACGGAATTAAATGCATATTTTGTTATCAAAATTAGGCACAAAATTAAAACTTAATATTTTTCCCATTGATTACATGAAAATAATTTCTTTTAAATCGAATTCTTAACATTTGTTTACGTGTTTAACACTTCACATCTATAGTATAATAGTTCTAAATGTTTTTAAAAACTCAACTACAAAAAATGTATTGCTTGTTTAAAACAATATTTCCGTTCATAAAAATGTGCTAATGTTCAAATCGTTACTCGTTACGAAAGGACGTTAAAAAATTGTTAATTGCAAAATTTTGTTATAAAGATGCATCAAAATTTCTATAATTCTTATAAATAAGAGTTGAATGTTTCTGATACTTTAATCACATTTTTACTAGACTAGGCGAAAAAAAATATAAAATTTTTATACCAAGTACCTATATATAAAGGCATAAGTAGCTAATCTAAAGCAAAAGTTATCACCAAGACCCAATCTAAACCAACATTTCTTCAGTTAATCTATTCTCATTATTCAAAACGAAAAAAAAACTTTACATAAAAATAGATCGAATACGAGACATTATATTACATTCTTAGCACTTCAAACCCAGAATGTACTAGAATTAGTAGTATAACTCTAACCTTTTATCATGAAAAAGTACTAGCAAATATTCTTAGATATATCGGGGCATTTACATATCCGCCACTTAGGAGCCTAGTTTATGTGTGTGTGATTAACTTAACCGTTTGATTTGAATATTCAACAAAAGTTAAACAATTCTTGAGAGTATAAATACTAGAAGACATTCAAAGCAAAATTTGACTTTCAACATACGGAAAAAATTTATACGGCAACAAAGTAATACAAAACATTGTAACTTCAATAAAATATCTGATTCTACCTTACAATTATATCGAATGAATATACAATTTTTGATTAAACTTAAGTATAGTAATCTCCGAAACATAATCTAAACGAATCATTTCTTCTGCCAATCTATTCACATTTCACAAAAAAACCTTTACATAAAAATAGATCGAATACGAGACATTATATTGCATTATTAGCACTTCAAATCCAGAATGTACTAGAATTAGTAGTATAACTCTAACCTTTTATCATGAAAAAGTACTAACAAATATTCTTAGATATATCGGGGCATTTACATATCCGCCACTTAGGAGCCTAGTTTATGTGTGTGTGATTAACTTAACCATTTGATTTGAATATTCAGCAAAAGTTGAACAATTCTTGAGAGTATAAATACTAGAAGACATTCAACGCAAAATTTGACTTTCAACATACGGAAAAAAATTTATACGGCAACAAGGTAATACAAAACATTGTAACTTCAATAAAATATCTGATTTTACCTTACAATTACATCGAATGAATATACAATTTTTGATTAAACTTAAGTATAGTAATCTCCAAAACATAATCAAAGCGAACAATTTCTACCGCCAATCTATTCGCATTTCACAAAAAACTTTACATAAACATAAATCGAATAGGAATGTAATACAATGTCTCGTAACACTTCAAATCCAGAATATACTAACTCCAACCTTTTATCATGAAAAAATACTAACCCATCTTCTTAGATATCCCGGGGCATTTCCATATCAACCACTTAGAAGATCTGCGCTTCCAATGTTGACAAGATCCAGATTTAGTCTTATACACAGGTCAAAGGTACATCGTATATATTAATAAAAATAATTGGTCGTTTAAGTACATATTTCAGAATAATAAATTGCACTAATACTTAAATCTGTACTTTTCTACGAAAGATCATAATGTAAAAAAGCCTAGTTTATGTGTGTGTGCGTGATTAACGTAACCGTTTGATTTAAATATTCAACAAAATTTTAACAATTCTTGAGAATATAAATACTAGAATACATTCAACGCAAAATTTGACACACAACATACGGAAAAAATTTGTACGGCAACAAAGTAATACAAAACATTGTAACTTTAATAAAATATCTGATTCTACCTTACAATTCTATCAAATAAATAATATACTTAAGTTTAATCAAAAATTGTATAATCTCCAAAACATAATCTAAACGAATAATTTGTTCTGCCAATCTATTCACATTTCTAAAAAAAAATCGAATCGGAATGTAATACAATGTCTCGTAACACTTCATAGCCAGAATATACTAACTCTAACCTTTTATCATGAAAAAATACTAACCCATCTTCTTAGATATCTCGGGGCATTTCCATATCAGCCACTTAGAAGAACTGTGCTTCCATTGTTGACAAGATCCAGATTTAGCCTTATATACATATCAAAGGGACAGCGTATATTAAGAGGGTTCTTTCTGCCGGATTGATGGAGGTTTTATATATGGTAAGAATGAAATACCCATGGGGGTTTAACGTGGTGACAGATGTAGGATTATTCATTTATTTTGGGATAGATAAGAAGATTTGTGTGTGATTGTAAAGATTGTGTTAGTGATAGTTTAGATTGATTTACCAATTAAAACGGTTTAACCAAGGTGTGTTCGAAAAGTTCGGTGATTGGTCTCTCCGATACCTCTCTACCTTTTTTCCACTTGCTAAGAATGTATTTAAAACACAATTTAGCTATTAAAATTTTATATAAGTCTGTTGGGGTTTAAAAAAAAATGTTAAATTTTTAGCAATTTTCAAATCTCTACTCTTTTATTTGTCAATATTTTTAAGCAAAAATGTTTATACAACATTTAGAGGACTATTCAAACCTATGTATGCATTTATATTTGGATTAAAATTAACAGTTTTTTAAAAAAATATTTGTAGCAATTTTTCCAAAAAAATTGCAATAAAAAAGAAATTTCAACTTTAAGAATTTAAAAAAAAATTGTGTGACAGATATCAAAAATCCAAATGCATACTTCTGCTTAAAATATAATCAATTGTTCATGAACAAAATTAATGTACTTGTAATATTAAAAAAGCCTTAGCATTTTTAAAAATTTTAAAATTGAAAAAACGCAAACAGAGATACGAGTGTTTAAAGTTTACATTTAATGGTACATTTAGTGGAGTGTCTTATTCAAAAATTCATAACTCAAAAACTAATCGTATTTTTAAAAGAGGCTTCCTCTAAAATGTTAAGAAATATCCAAACATTATTTTTAAATATTAAAAAAATGGATTTTTGTGATTTTGAGGTATCGGACCCCCTAAAAAAACCACGCCGGTTAGGATCATGCACTCACGCAGACGCATTGGGAGAAATAACATCTATAGCCATGTAACAGCTATTTTACGACAGAAAAGAGAAAACGCATGCTACGAGCAGTTCAACACAGTCAGTGTGAGAAAGATTGTGTTTATGAGTTGCTCCATGTCACAATGACAAAGTTTTGCTTCAAGCTAGGCAAAACGGCGACGGAGACACCTGACATGATAGTGAAAGCTTAGGGTCAGGAAGCAGCGAGAAAAAGTGTGTCTATGAGTGGTTTCAACGCTTTACAGACGGTAAAGAGGATGTCAAAAATACGAGCCGCGGAGGGCGCAACATCCTCTTTTAATTCTGTAAAGCGTTGAAGTAGTCGATGTTGCAAAAACGTCATCACACGTCATCACACACAAAAAAAAATAAAAATGAAATAATAAAATACTTTTAAAAAATGTGATCTCTTTTATTATATTTTAATCATTAACTTAAATCTTTTAATATATAAACCGAAAAGCAAATTTTCCTTTACAAATAGTTTCGTTGTAATTGTTTTACTTTAATTCGACACTTCACAATGTCATTCCGTCACTATGGAAATTGTCCTAAACTAAAACTCGATACGCTAGTTGGAAACGTTTATATCTTACTTAACTTTGTAAGTCTTTCGTATAATGTAAGTAATTTGTTAGTCTTTATTAGTAATCATGCTAATATTTGAAAAAATTATTTTCGAAAAAACATAAAATTCAAATTTAGATGATTTTTAGTAGTTTGTTTTAATACGACAATGTAATATTAGTAGATATCAGCGTATCAACATTGATAAATAGGAGAAATAATTGTATCTCTTAAACACTTATAAAACTTTTATGTGCTGCAAAGTAAAATATAAGATATTTTGTTATTCTTCTAAATAGATGATGTGTGCCTACAATCTATTCAAATATTACGTAACTAAACATAAAAGTTAATCGTAATATTCGTCTGTTTAAGTGCTTGCCTAAGGCAACTTTCATCAACAAAGAAGCAATTAGCCACAGTTTGTTATCGGATCATGGACAGTTTATGATTTTTTATTAATTCTATTAATTTTATTGGTCCATCGCATTCCTGAATAAAATGTATTCTTAGAAAAATTAAAGCGAATCTTTATACTTAGAAAAATTAGAGAACATTTTATTCGAAGAGCGTTCTTTGTGATAGAAAGGCGAAGTAGAGAAAATATGCTTTAAAAGTTTTAGTTTCACTAAGATGAGTTAACCCTTTTAGTCCCAGTGATGCCATTTGTCATCATCATGTTTCTGATCATGATTTTTAAAAAATAATAGGGCTGACATGTAATGGAATTAATGAAATATCTTTTCTTATAGAAAAAAAAAGTTTGAAGGATCGAATGATGTTCTTTTTGATATCATAAATTGCTATTGACAACGAAAGAAAAGGATTTCTGAAATGATGATACCAAATTGTCATTAGGACTGAAAGGGTTAAATCTGGTAAACATTCAAACGTTAAAAAATACTTAAATTTTAAGAAAATGGATAACGTTTTAACATATTAGAGAAAACAAGTTTAAGTTTATTCCTCTTGTAGCTCTAATGGGACTATAATTCAAACCTGTACCTACATTTACCCAGAATGTCAAAATACTTTTTATTAGCATTATAAAGAATGTAATAACATTTATTTCTCTGTTAGCCAAAGACTTCTGCATGCCCCATTTTGTTTAAACACAAATCAAGCCCGGCTCAGCAAACAATTTTCTTCCTGTACAACCTCTAAAAACATCTTATTTTAATGCTTTTTCCCCATCAAACTACTTGCCTTGGGCAAAGGTAAGCAACAGGACCGAATTAATCGCAGCCTGATTTCGGATTACAGAGTAGAGTTTATTTGAAAGAAAAAAATAAGAATGAGTCAATGAGGTAAGAGTTGGTTGTAGATGGTGCTTGGTTAGAAACGGGAATATCAAGTGAAGTAATGAAATGCTTCTGCCATTGCATCATTTTGTTCCGAAATCACATAAGTAACAAGTTTAACTAAATTGAGGTTTCATGCTAACCTCTTGCGACCTGGCATCCCCATTTGGGTACATTTTTTTAAAACTTCCCGACAAACAATTAACATGTAAGTTAGTTCCGAAATTGACCTGGTTCATATAAAATGATCAAAATGTCACTTTTCCGACTTTTTTATCACTCAAAAATTTCAAAAAGTTATTTTAGTAGATAATTTTAAAAGCATTTTGCATTAAAAACAATGTTAAAATAAACTTTTAACTACAAATAAGTGATAAGTTCTTTTTTACATTTATAGCACAAAAAATGTGTATTTTTAGACCTTAAGGAGTGTCTCTTAGTAACTCTTAAACATATTTTTAAAAATTTACTTTTCAAAATATACTTTTTTATCATAAATTTGTATGAAGTATGTTCAGATTAAGAATATACGTGTATGATTTTGCACTGATCTTAAGAGGGTATTCTTATATAACAACTTTTGGGTTGTTACTCGCGGCACGTGTTTTCATTCCACCTTTTATTTCTGAGCTTTCTATGAATTGTTTTTCTATTGGTGCTGTTTCCACGTGACATTAATCCACCAATCGAGGCTCTAATATGAATGCATTTTCAGTTTACATTTCTGTTGCTACTCAAGCATTAAAACATGCCCATTGTTTAGGTTCATTCAAACCCCTGGCGGTTTACTGAAATTTCCACTTTTCTTCTAAGCCAAATGCAAGTCAAACTTATTCAAACCTCCTTGCTACAAATAGCAGTTTTGAATAAAATCAATTCCATGCGAAATAGTGAAAGGGTTTTTTATGTTAAAGATTTAGTAAATGAAAGGTACGCCGATTGGGAATAAATGCAACGTATTTATATACCTTATTTATGTTTAAATTATGTTTTTTGTTGAACTAATTTTGACTTGTTTAAGAATTCCAATGCATCATTGTCGATAAAAAGTATTACTTTGAATTAATATCGAATTACTTTCTCTAACATTTTTAAAACGAAGTTTCCATTGATCACTGGAAAAAGCCAATTACAAACTGTCACATTCAAAGCATTTATTTCTTTTATGAGTATACCTAAAATGTCAACATTAATGTTTTAGTTTACTTGGAGATAAAGAAAATTCATTGACGGTTCGTTTTGATCTAAGCATCATTACAGTAGAGCTACCCCTTTTGAGAAAAGAAATTTTAAAGTAACGGTAAAATTAAGAAGTTCTCACAGACATTTTTTTAACTTTGTAATGAATAATACGTTCGTAGTTACTTATCTTTGTTAAGGCGTGGTTTTTACACCTAATAACGAATCTTTGAAATCCTGAAACACTTCTAAGATCTTTTAAAGTTTTATTTACGTTTTTAACATTGATTTCCGATTAACTAGAACGGCCCACTTAGTTTTTCTGGTGCCGCGTTACTTCAATCACAACCAAACAATTTAATATTTTATCGCAAATATAAACCCTTTTGAGGCCCCGTGGCCTAGTGGTAGTGCTCCGAATTGCCACGCCACATATCCGGGGATCGAGTCCCGGACAGGGCGAGGTTGACTCAGCCTTTCATCTCTTAAGTGTGTCGATAAAATAAGTACCAAGCATGCTTGGGAACTAAACACTGGGGATCCCCCTTGAGGCTGACCACCTTTCCGGGACATATGCTCAGCACCCTCGAGCTATTTGTCACGTAAGCTGGAATGGGAACGGCAGGCCTACACGAGGGCTATTGGCGACGATGGTCGTATTTTAGACCACATTCAAGTAACGAGTCGACACCCGAGTAGGCACCCAACGCAACCATTAAGGGCGACATCGTATGCAGCCTTTAGGACTTTGAAGGCTATTTAACGGGCACTCCCTCCACACAGGATCGAGTTTTATTTTCCGTCGGTCATTTTTGGCTGCAAGGGCCGTATATAGGTCGGCGGTTATTTTGGAGATACCCTGACCCGAACCTGGAACTTTTCGCAATCTAGGCGAATGCCTAACCAACTGGGCTCCCCAGCCCCTAACCTATATCAAGATTATCTATCTTATACACATCACCCACCATATTTATACAATACCCTATCTTACATATAACATACATATACGTAATACAGCCATGACAAGTTATATTGGCGATAATATTCCGAAATTGTATTCACTGACAACATTGCGGGGAAGCATCACCTAAGGCAACTTTAATGGTCATCTTAATCAGGGATCAAGTGACCAGAAAACCATAGTAATTATGGCTACTTCACTTGGATTGTAGGTAAGTTACTACACTCAATTACGGCGGATAAGCCGCTGTGGCAATTACCGTAACGAAGGTGCTGGGATTATGGAATTTGATATGGTAGATTAGTGATTAAGCTAGGGTTTGCTGAAGTTGGGGAGGGTATTGGCTGATTGATATACGGAAGTTAAGGGGATATTATTTGTATTTAAATTATAAATTAAATTATTTGTATTTAAATTATAAATTAAATTATTTGTATTTAAATTATAAATTAAATTATTTGTATTTAAATTATTGTGTATACGTAATATTGGCATAACAATTAAATTGTTTAACCCATTAACGGGGACTTTGTGAATAACATTAACACATTCATTTCCGAATAAAACATTTGACTAGGATTTAATTCGTTTTCGTAAAACCTAATTTGTCCCTCCCATATATTGACGATGGAGGCCCAGTGGCATAGTGAAAGTGTTTCGCATTGCCATGCCACAGGTCCCGGAATCGAATCCCGGATTGGTCGAGATTGACCTATGGTTTCATCCCTTGAGTAGGTCGATAAAATGGGTACCAAGCATGCTTGGGAACTAAACACTGGGGTTTTCGCGTGAGGCTGTCCACCTTACTGGGAGATATGCCTAGCACCCCAGTGCCCCAGGTCACGAAAGCTGAAATGGGCACGGCAGGCTTTGGCTCAGTAATGGGCAGTAGTGCCGAGGACTTTAGTTTTTTAGATTAGTGATTAAGCTAGGGTTTGCTAAAGTTAGGGAGGGTTTTCAAATGATATACGTAAGTTACGGGAATATTGGTTGCAATTATAAATGCAGAAAATTTGAAATGCAATATTGGCATAACAATTTATTTATTGAATTCAGTAATGACGATTGTGACAAATACTTGTTTCAAAAATAGGCTTTCATTTTATGAATCGTGAATAATTAATTGGAATTTTGATTAATTAAAATATTCAAAAAATAAGACAAATGAAGAATGTAGTACTGTACAATTTGTGAGGAAGAAAATAAGTTACACGGAAAACTTAAAATGAAGATGTTACTGGTATTCACAAATGGTTGTTCGATTAGATATAATATTTCGCTAAATGGTATTTGAAAACTATTTGTATTAAGCATATTCAATAATCTGAATTATGAGAAGTTACTGCACGTTGGAAAAATAAATTTAAAATATTTAAATAAAAAAAGCATTGTTAAATGGATTTTTTTATATATACTAATATAAGCATAAAATATTTAGTTAAAAAATAAAACATAGTATTACCCTATAAAAAACAATTGCTACTAAGTTCCAGTAATATAAATCATAGAAACTTAACCTAATAAAGCAACTCAAAGGCTACATCTTACTTCTAAGAAGAGATTCAAACCTTTTGTAGCATAAAAAGTAACATTCTCCACAACAAAAAAAAGAATTTCGCCACCACTTTATATTTACGAGCATACTTAAATCAGCTAAACGTTTTATTTACAACATTTCCTTTCCTCAAAACTCAGTCATGACTGAATTTATGACTGAAGAATAATATAAATATACCTCTACAAAACAATAAAATTCAAGGAAACTGTTTCAACATAGAAAGAAATGAAAAGGGTACAAGTTTTATAAACAAGCTTCATTTTAGATGTGTAATGCATCTAATTTAAGTTTGTTTAAATATTGTTTATAAATAATTGTGTCAATAATCAATCGTTTTCGAGAATACTGGTAACAGACTATTTCAATTTTAAATAAATTATTTTGGAAATGCTGTTATTTATAAGTTTTGAACAGACAAAACTTCAAGCATATATTTAGTTTTTTTTTTTCATTTACACGCGTTATTTGAACAAATGTTTATTAAAAGCAAAAATATTACATTTTAAATAAATAATTAAAAACTGGAAAGAAATATTTTAAATATTTTCGCAAGCTTTTAAATTACAAATGTTAGACTTAATGAATATATTTGTAACACATAAAATATATTTTAATAAATTTTTCTGCTGAAAGTTAGTTAAGAATATACACAGCGTATACAAGAAATCCATTATCAATTTAAGCAATAGTTTCAATATTAATTTAAGCGGAAGTCCTTAAATTAATATTGGAAAGAATAGTATGTAGCGTTAGCACGAATTTATCATAAGATTTCGATTTCATTAAAATGAAATAAAAAAAAACGAAATACTATAAATCACAAAATAGTTTACTGGTTATACAATAAAAAAAATTGAAGGTATCTAACACAAAAAAAAAAATCTTATTCTCAGTTTACTTTTTGCATTTCAATACAAATATTAAATGCATCGAAAATGAAACTAAAACCATCATTTTTCATAAACTTTAAGTAATTAAAAAAAACACACCAATGGATATCCTTAGTCAATTTCTAAAGTGAGCTTTTTATTTTGGTAACTCTTGCAACTTGAAAACAATCTTCTAAAAAAAAAAACTATATACGCCATAATATTGAAACCTAATAAGCTAAATTTCCTTACTCCTAATAGATAATTAATTACCTTATTAATTATTAAGAACGGTTTTAATTATCCAAAAGCAACAGTAATTTATCAAATTAGAAATAAGAGAATTAAACGCATCAAAATAAAATATCTTAAGCTATCGTGTAAAAATAGATATTTACTGTATAGAAAGATCCATTAATAAAAACATATTTCTTTTAACTAATTTGCTCTTTTTTCCAACTTAAATTGTTATAACAGTTCTGAATGTTTTTCAACAACTTATTAGGGCATCTCAGTTGCTTAATTACCAAGCATAATTTGTTTCGAGAAGGTTTTAATTTCACAAAAAATGTTCGAATATTAGAAGTCTTCCACTAATCATGAGTGATTTAACAACATTAAGGAATTAATTCATAGGATAATGTTCTTAGAAATAAATAAAATTTACGCATCTGCATTCATTATATTTTATTAAAAATAGTTTTTTTAGCTCTTTTATCGCGTCTCTATTCAAAAACGTTCAAAGGAATGCTTTATTATTCGTGATGTACGTTTGATACGTTTTTTGTAAGATATAAAAGAAATGCTAATTATTTTACGCGATACCAATAAGCCTGGGGACAGATTGTATGAAACTTGACTAATTTCCTTTAAATGGGCCGAAGAAATCTTTGGATAGCTGTTTTTAAGTTATAATTAGATGTACTGTTATTTTGAAATTTATATTTTAAACTTTGACGTAGATTTTTTTTTTTAAAATTCATATAAGTAAAATAATTGGCATATAAGCAAATGACACATTTTGCAAAGCAACTTTTCTTTCAATAAGATTTTTAATGAGCTATTTCCTTGAATGTAACTCAAAGAGAAACTTTGCCCAAAATGAGTTTTCGTTCAAATTATGATTGTCAAGAATATTTTTTATTAAATAGGTGTAAAATTATTTAAAAATACTTCTACATAAAAAAAATTAAAGGTAATTTTGAAGCATATATTAAAAACGTCCGTCTTAAGATTTAAGTTTTTTTAGATTTTTTTTCGTAATAAGCATCATTCTTAATAACTTAATTGATTGATTTTTTAAAGCAGGGATTGAAAAAATACTTTCAAGAGCAAACACTCGAATGTCATTAAAAAAAAATTAAGCTTTATATTTTAATAAACATACATCAAATGTGTTTACTATTTCATCTTTAATTAAATTAATAAGTTTACTGTTATGCACACTAAAAAAATTAAGGTAAGTTTACAAATGTTATGAATTGAATAAAATGCATTTGAAATAATTCAATTGTTGTAAAGTATTCAATGAAAAGTTAGAATAACAGCGATTAATGCGCAAAAAATATTGTTCAATTGTTTTGAAATTGTCTGAAAACGTACTAGGTTTTAAATCGAATTTTAAAACAAAAAACATAAAAAAAATAATAAAAGATTTATTTTAGGGTACTGTGTCCCCTTAAATCATTTTTTTGTTCTTATAACAATGTGAAGAATTTCTTCAAAACGGTACAATGTTGTCGACGTTTACAATTTATGTGACATTTATACAAAAGTGCTCTATTCACTTGCTCTTTTTCATAAGTATTCCATACACAAAAAAAAAAAAACTAAAAGATTAAAAAGAATTTATAGAAATATCAACAACGAAATCAATCAAAAAAATTTAAGGCTTTAAATCCTATATTTCGTTACAAAAACACTTCGTTTTCGAGTAACAAAGCCAACAAAAATATCAAACATAGCATCGATAAATCATAAAATAGCGTTAATATCTCAGTTCCCAGACATAAGCCCTTCAAAGCGCTATTAAAAACTCATGATATTTCTTCAACAAAAAATATTTCATAAGCAACTGTTCTCGAACTGCTTTCCTTTGTACTTTACCAGGAAGTGAATAAGTTTCAATCCTACTACTGAGGGTTTTGCGTGCATTAATTCTCTCGAAAGACGTTAGAATTATAAGATATAATCTGATTATAGAATTTCAATTTTGATGAAATATTTAAAACTAGTTATGTGTTTAAATATTAACCAGAAATGTGTGGATCTCTGAAGTTGTGTGGTTTTGCGTCTGATTAACGTGTAGTGCAAGATTTGTTTCGGAATAAAAATGTTAAAAAAGTTCGTATTAAGAAAGCACCGGTCTACATTTGGCCTTTTACATGAGCCATTGAATCCATGGACTGAAGAGCAAACTCCGCAATTTTCTCGGGGATTTTTGCACATGGCCGAATCAAAATTGCAGGGTTATTTGTGGGGTTCCCAAATTCTCCAATCAAGAAGGGTTTGACGTTTCATCCATGGATTCGGAAATCCCATGAACTCCAACTTTTCAATCAATTTCGCAGCCGACTCAACGGTTGTCGCAACTTGATCGCTGCTTTGATTGCTCAAAACACCATAGTCCTTTCAATGTATAAGTTGGATCGTATGTAAAACAACCGAACTGCTTTCCTTTGTAGTTTACCAGGAGGTGAATAAGTTTCAATGCTACTACTAAGGATTTTGCGTGTTAGAACACATCTCGAAAGACGTTATAATTCGAAAATACAGGGTCTATAAAGAATGTCTTAGTTTCAAATTGATAGTATTAGCCGTAATCGTTCGACAACTGTGGTTGAAGGTGACAAATAAAGAATAATTCAAACAGTTTTCGATAAGTGCATGCGCTTGTACCGCTACATCGTTTTCACAGTTGCACAGGCTGTTTCTTCCATTACTCCGGACTTGCTGCATACAGTATAGGGAGAATTGCATTTTCGTTTGGAGGCGTGCCGTATCACTAAATATGCTCACATTGAGTACTTATAGGAAAAACTTGGTTAGTTTTCCTTCAATTTCGTGTACAATTTGTAAAATTTAGTATAAATAAACTCCTGTAATATAATATTAAAACTAGGACATTCTCTTACGGACACCATGTATAATCTAATTAAATTTTTTCATCAAAATTAAATTCTAGTAACTAGTTATGTGCTTAAAATTTAGCCTATGATGTGGACCACCAATGTTGTGTGAGGTTATGTGTAAAATCAAAATAACAGCATATAAATGTGTCAAATATCATTAAAAATAACAGCCGAGAAAAGAAGCACGCTGACGCACTAAAATATTTAAAAGTGAAAATACTCAACTGACAAATAACCATAACATTCCCCGGTAGGATTGTTATTTCAGCCATACAGTCCACCCAGTTAATGCCCCAAATTTTTCCAGTTTCCAATCCGAGAATTTTCTCCCGATGAATCTTTCATGGGTGTCCTGTGTTTGTTTCTCCCAATCCCGAAACTGAAATAAAACTTTCCCCGCTGGATTTCTGGATCCTTTCCAGGATTTTCCAAGTATTTTACGAGTCTCTCTCCCGGAATGTCCTGCAGGAAAAACGGGAAAAGTCCCCCGCGGATACAAATTGGAAACGTGTCAAATAATTCGATGCGCGTGTTTTTGTTTTTGGTTTGTGATGTGTTTAGTTTATAAGGAATTATAATAAAAGTTTTGTAGTGTGAAATGAAGTTATTCTTTTCGTAGTTTGCTATCGGAAGTCCTCAGACTTGCTTATATATTTAAACTTAGATAGATTTTGTAAACAGTTAATGCGGCATATATAGTATTTGTAATTCGAAACGCATTAAGGGGGTCCAGTACCCAAAAATCATGAAAAATGCATTTTTTTTTATTATTTTTTAAAAATATTATTTGAACATTTCTTAACATTTTGCAAAAAACCGCCTCAAATTTTATGCATTAGCTTTTGAGTTGTAAACTTTTGAATGAGACTCACTCTCCAAGAATCCTATCACGGATCTAAACTTTAAATGCTCGTATCTCTGTTCGTGTTTTTTAAATTCCCACATAGCCATTCATTATCCAGTAGACATCTATAAGACGTTATTCGGAAAATCCATGATATCTATTAGAATTTGAGTTTACCATCCATAGACGTCTTATAGACCTCCGTAGTTTCCGCCGAGTGATATCCATTAGGAATCTATTTGACAGCGATATTCTAGACATTACGGACGTGTTTTAGACTTTCTGGATGAATTCGTGATATGGTGAACGTCCATTAGAGGTCATCAAACTCCATGAGCAGTCTTATGTACTTTGTGGATATCTATTAGACCAACCCTAACAACAAAACATTTCTCGACGAGATCTACAATATCTAATAAATATACCAATTCTAGACATGTTGGATACATTTTGAATTTATGGATGTGATAGAATGCACCTAGAACAAATAGTTGAAAAATGCAAAGATAGGGGGCGCCACCAATGAATTTTTAAAATGGGTTTAAAAATTATTTTATTGTTTAAAAATTATTTTTGAACTAGTTTTATATGTTACATTTGTCCTACTGAGCGTTTGACTTATTTTACGAATTTTTTTCACTTTCAATGCCGGGAGACGCTTCAATCGGGATTTGAACCACGGATCTTCATGTCCGTAGATCAGTGCGCTATCCGTTAAGCTACAGGGACTTGGTTGGTAAACGCACATTTAGGTTCTTAAGGAGAAGTCATATACTTAGCAACTGAGGAGGGTTTTTTTTAATACTATAAAGTCCCACAAAATACTTAGATATTTCTTTGAACCAATTTATTTTAAATTGCTAGATTTTTGACATTTGTAAAAAGTTCAAGTGTGTTTCTTTGCATTTTCATTATTTTATCGTATTGTTTTTTTTTAAATTAAATTTTTCACATATTTCATTATTTAAACTCATAATTCGTATTTAAAAATTATATATTCTTCCCTATAAAATTCAAAGCTTCTTAAAATCACAAATAGCTATGAAGAGTTATTTTAAAATTTACTTTTTTACGTAGTTGGTTCCTCTTATATTGCTTTTTTTTCTTGAATTTTCTAATTTGTTTTTGGATTATTTAATATACATACTTTAAGAATCTCCCTTTTTATAAAAATTAGATACCTAAGAAAAAATTGAAATGAAAATGTAAAAAAACACTATTGATTTGTTCTTTTTTTTTCATAAAAGATAATCGTTTGTTTTCCTTTTGCCCTTTTGATTTTAGTATTTTTTAAAATTTTCAGTTTATAAAATTCAATTACCATTCATTTCCATTTACCATAATCGGTTTTAATTATTTATTTTTTATAATTTTTTTTTATGTTTCATTTCATAAAGTTTTCAGTTTAACTCTCTAATGCATACTCTTGTCTATTGCATTCCATTATGAAGTTTTAGTTACTAATTACCCTCATAGATGACAGTAGAAAAAGTGCATTCAAAATTAAAGAGTGGATGTTATTTTTAAATCGGGTTTACGGTTTAATTTACGTTTTTTTTTTAGATTTAATCCCAAGAACAAATCCTTGGAAAATCGAAATAGGAATGTAAAAAAATAATTTTAATAAAATGATTAAAAGCTTCAATTTTATTAAAATGAAGAAAAAACTTAAATGTTATTAAAATGAAGAAAAAACTTAAATTATTTTTCTTCATTTTATTAAAATTAAATTTTAATAAAATGAAGAAAAATATTTAATTTTAATAACCTAAAAGTTTAATAAAATGAGACCTTATGAATATATATATTCTTCTTACAGTTCTTATTTTTCAATAAATAAAAATTTCATTTAATTTGAGTTGGTTAATTTTAACTTTTTCTTATTTCATCGCTTTTTTTTTTAAATTTAAATCTGGACACATTATTTTTTTGAAATGAAAAAAAATCTCAAGAAAAAATCTCGGGAAAATTCGGTGGGAATGTAAGAAATTAAAGAAATTTTTGTATCTTCTTTGTGAAAAATACGCTGAACTACTAAAATTTAAAATTATTTTTTTAAAATTTTTTTAAGGTTTTTAAAATTTTTAGTAAGTTATTAAATTTAAGACTTAACCTAGTTTAAAATTTTCGAATCTTAGTTTATATAGGCTTGAAGTCATATTTTGCAGTTCCATAATAAAAAAAAATACAATAGTTCACAAAAAATTCTTGATTATATTTGGATGCCTAAAAATTTACTGCGAATAAAAATGGACTAGTATCAGAAACTACGTTAGAAAAATTATTTACAAGCAATTACATGAATGATTTTAAAGTGTTTCTTTTTAGTGTCATTTTCTCCCGATAGAGTGAGCTAAGTTTTGGGCAATTTGGCGATCGTTAAAAAGAGATATATTTGTAAATCTGGTAACAACCCCGCAAGTCTCTTTCACCCCCCCCACCCCTCCCCTCTCCCCACTAATTGCCTTGGTTCCAAGAAGCCCTGTCTTCCTATTTACCTTCAAGACACGAAGAATGCCCATATGAGTATCCCCTCCCCAAAGCAACTGAAAAAGATAATCAAACTAGCTTGTTCATGGGTTCGCGCGCGAAGGATTAGGCGAGGGTCGTTTTCGTAAAAGAAATGTTTTTCTTTGTCCTTAAAAATATAGTAATCACAATTTATTCAGTAGTCTGCTTTCATAAAAGGATGTGATACCTAACAAATAAAATTCTACTGATTGAGAGAGATTTGAAAGAATTTGAAGTATATATATTTAACATCACAGTTCTCTCGCTTTATTCTGGTTGCGTTATCGACAGAAAAAGTTTCATTTTTATAGTGTTACTAATGAAGATATTTTAAATATTGCGAAACTGTCCGGTTTTTTGTATTTGTTATGCAAAAAGGCCTGCATTAACCATCACAAAAAGTACACAACATTTTGCAGTACAAATATAAACTAATGGACTTTGGGAAGGGGTGGCAGGGTTGTATAAAGTATAACGTATTTTAATTGTTCAGTACGTCTGTCTGCCCGTCACCCATAATTTCATAGAAAGAATCGCAAGTTCACATACAATTGGGTTACATCATATTTAGGCGAAAATATCAGACAAGTCTATAACCCAAATTTCATATGAAAGTAAAAAAAATTGAAGTAAAGGTAAAAATTTAAAAAGAATAATTGAATCTCCATTTAAGAGATTACAAGAAAAAAAATCATTTTTTTCTGTGTCCAGTGTTGCCACTTTGTCAAACGAACGAGAAACTTAATTTTAAAATGTAAATAATATATAAAAATCTATATTTATTCTTGTGCTATGAATCCAGTTTGAAAAAAAGCCATAGAGCGATATTGTGATAAGTTTTTTTTTTTTTTTTTTTTTTTTTTGAGAAGGAGGTATGTTTTAATTGGCATTTTTAAAGTCTTGAGTGGCAACAGAAGTGCTGAATGAAAACATCTTTTTTTTCTTTCTTCGATTGGTGAATGAATGTCACATGCGAACAGAGCATCGATAGTAGGAAGGCAGGAATGAAATTTGTCACATAAAACAAGCTAATCTATATCGATAGCGAAAAATGAGTCCTAACTAAAAGGTTCCCGCATTAAACAGCCAGTCCAGTCAAAACTTTTGGAGGTACACATACTAAATTTTTGAATCTTATTCCTTTGGTACTGAAGGCACACATTTTTCGAAATTCGATCCGGAACGGGCCTTGAAACGCAATACGTGAGACGATTTTTTCTTAGGAATAGCATTGTATATTGTCGTACGCTTAAGATTAACAGCAATTTTATCTTCCACATTACGTTTATAACATTAAAAAGCGAAAGGTTGTTATAATCGTTCAGTCCTTCCGACAGTCTGCCCGTCACCCACTTTACAGAACGAACCGCAAGTCTCACAAACAAGTGGGGTACGCCATTTTGAAGCAAAAAATCACTTTAGGCTACATTTCAAATTTCATTAGGAAAATTTGAATTAGAAGTTTATTTAAAATTTAAATAACTAAGAATTTAATCTACTTTGAAATAACATGCAAATTCCATATTTATTCCATATTGTCACTGTTGTCAATTGGGGCCCGGATGGCCGAGTGGTAAGCATCGCAGGCCAGCAGTCTGCGTGCTGTAACGGGCGCGGGTTCGATTCCCGCCTTCGCCCTGGGTGTATTTCCTATCTTTGTGACAGTAAAAAATCTTTATGTATCTGTCTTACTTGACGAAGACTTATAAGCGGCTCACTGAGCAAGCACACAAGTCGGAATATATATGTAAAATACCCTACCCTACCCTACCCCTGTTGTCAATTACATCAAACGTACAAGAAACTTTGTTTAAAATAAAAGTAAAACTCTTAAAAAAATCTATTTATTTTTTTAATATAATTCAATTTGGATTGTTGTAATAGCACAATAAATGTATTTTGATGGTTCATTATATATGCATGAAGAAGGATGCATAAAATTTTTTAAATTTGCATTAAAAAAAATGAAGATTCGCTTTTATTTTTAAAGCAACCTTTTCTAGAGAAAATTAATGTAAATCTCAAATTGTGGCGATTGAAAGAAATTTATTAAATATTACATCATTATTCTTTGATCTTCAAAAAAATTAGCAAACGATAAAGATTAATTATCAAATCTGCAAAAGAAGATTAAAGAAAATTATTAATTTTGGCTTATAAACGTTTGAATTAGAACTAGCTAAAGGTCCTGTTCGGCGAATTTCTCTCTGAGGTGTTGTTAGTGTGTTACCTGATGAGCGTAAATGATGTGTGGAAGCGGTGTAAGTGACAGATTCTGTAACAAACCAACTAGTTTTTGATTACGAAGGAACTTCACGCGAGCGAAAATTAAGTAGAAGTACAAATAAGCACGTAAGTTTCATACATGAGATTTCAATATGAACTGTATCATTAGATTTTTTTAATATATGAAATATTTATTACGTTTTTAATGCTGTCAAATTTAGCCAACTTTCCAGTTACTTAAATACTTACTAAAATTCCTTATCTTGAAAAAACTAGGTTCGCAACAGTAAGTGACATCAACAACCGTTTCTACATTAAATTTATATATATTGGAATCAATTTCACTAAACACAGCATCCCAGCTATAATATCAACTTCTTAAAGCCAAATCAATCATTTTCATTAATTTTCTTTCGCCAATAAAATAAATATTACTTATCGTCCCTAGACTTATTTGCAGTTATACATAAATATTTAATTATTAGTAGAACAAAAACCATAAAACTACTCCAAAATGCACTTTAAATAGGAAATGTAAATTGACAAGTAGGTTTGTAACAGAATCTGTCACTTAACCCGCTTCCACACAACAGTTGTGTTTAACAGGTAAAAAGGTGCCAAACACAGCATTAATTCTATATTAAACATTTACCCTCTAATTTCGGCTAGTTTAATTTATTTTGTTTCGAAAATTAAATAATTATTACTTAATCGGTTGCAAAAATTTATATCTCAAAGAATAAATATGTAATATGTCTCGCTTTTAAATAGAACGAAAGCATTTCATACCAACATACAAAGAATCTCGAAGTGAAATATATTTGACGTCATTTCAAACTGATCGATGCCAAAAAAAATAATTTTATGTTAATTTATTGTCTAAAAGAATTAAAGTTTCCCGAGCGATTGTTGCGATGGCAATGGTGGTTTAATTCTAATAAAAATAGCTTCCCATGCTTTTTAAACGAGCATTACATTTTGAAGATTTTTAAATGATTGAAGTACTTAGAATTCGAATTCTTTTCTGAATTTTTCAATGTATTCTCATTTTGATGAGCTGAATATTTCGACGTATCTCACTTGTCCATAGCCTTTGTTGTTTGCAACAGTGATTTAAATGACTCGAAATCGAATTGCAATGCTAATTTAATGGGAAATTCGTCGGCAAATAGAAGATTTATGTCCATCCGATCGCACAGACAGGCGGGCAAAAAGTATGAAAGTTGGTTGCCTGAGGTTATACCTTTCTAATAAAAAAATAATTTTTAAGATCGGATTGATGGAACCGATTTTAGAGGGAGTATGGACGGACATCGACAGCTTGTCAATACCTACTTTTTTAAAAAAATTCTTCTAATTAAAAAAAAAAAAAGAAAAATAGGCTAAAAAAAATAATGCTGATATTAGCAGGGGTTTGCTGAATTAGTACAACTGACTGGTATAACTAACTGAAAATAATTAAATGTTTAAATTTAAACTGAATGTGTTTTGCGATTTTGTTTCCAAGGTTTTAATATCGTGTGTGTAGAAGTGGTTCTTGGTGACAACAACTGTTTTCCAAACCTACTTATTTGTTTTTTAAATGTCCGATATTAATCAAAATTATTGACAATATCGGATGCTCTGCTCTCTATAGTCTTCTACACCATATTTCTTTGCATACGCTGATCTATTTTGACTGGAAACAGTTCTACATTAATCAAAATAATATTACAAAAATCTATCAACGTAGTTTACTTCATTAACCATGTCACACCACCAATCACCAAAAATACTAATGAAATCAAATAATGAAAGCCTTAATGATCTAAGTCACATGAAAGTAGCTAAGTTTTTATTATTTTTTTTTTATTTCTACGTTTATAGCAGTGGTCGGCAACTTTTTTATTAAAATGGTCAATAAGTGTTCCTACATGCATTTCAGAATCGTTACTTGACCAGGGATCTTAATAAAGAGCTGTAATTAGCTGTATAAAAGCTTCTAAAGGAGGCTACAAATGGACAGACGAAAATGATTAAATTAACAAATATAAGAAATTTTCTTGACGTTCCGGGCCGCATCAGTTTTAACGATTTTATCTGTTGTTAAACGTTATTCTTTTTCCATAATTGAAGAAAAACAGTAAAAAAGTTGTTCTAAAGATACAAATTGGAAAGAAACAAACATAAGTTTCAGTTTAAGGTTTTCAATAGAAAAAAATAGCGAAGTGTACCTTTTATAAAAAAAAAAGAAGAAAAAAAGGAAACATCGATTGCACTACAAATATTTCGAGAATAATATCTTCAATTGATAACCATACATTAGTTGGTTATTCGTAAGATGTTGAAAAGCATTAACAAAATATGTAAAACATTGTTTGAAGAATAAACACTTCTCTCCTTATTGAAATTAGCTCAAAAAATTTCGCAAATCATGATTCATAACTCCTTTCAAACTATTTTATTAATCTTTCATTGCGATAACTGTTTATTTGGATGATTTAACTACAGTTAAGTTTGTGTTATTACATATAATTATCTATCAAAATAAATACAAGGGAAATGGTTTTTTGAAAATAAAAGTGCTGGTTTTTAACGTTTTTTATTTGAAGAGCGCAAAATCTTAAAAGGTATGTTGTCCATATAGAATTTTCAATACTAAAGGACTACAAAATAAGCTGATATAGGACTTTTAACATAAAAAAGGCAACCATTGGTAGATTTATAAGAATATAATTTCCTTAATGAAATTATATGGGAAGTTTATGCAATAAAATCTTTCATATTTTGGTTTACTATAGGGTAGAAGAACATTTTTTATTTGGCTGAAAAGTGCATTAATAATAGTATTAACTTGTTACCGAAAATAAAAACACTCACATCATACACATTACACAGACCCCCTTCCCCTTGTCTTACTAGCAGCATTTCTAGGAATTGCTTGAGGGTCCAGATGGTCCCGCTGTCCAGACGCATCACGGGAGGTCGAGATAATGATTAGAACATTATCTGGTCGTCCAGATTTGCTACGTTGGGTCTTTACGCGACAGAATATTTGAACATAATTTTATTTTTAAAGTTATATAGACGACTAATTTTTTGGTTTTAAAAATTTAATGATCCCCATGTTAATTTAAAAGACAATTTTTTTGCCAGTCGGTATCATTATTGCTCTTATTCATGTAACAATATTTATAAAACTGCAATTACTATTCTCCCAACTTTTAAAATGTTCATATGTCTTAAAAAATCACCGTGTCGTAAAATCAAGTTACTTGGTTATGTTTTATGAAAAGGATAGGGATACAGTATAAGTTTTAATTTGTTTATAGGATGTTTGAGGCTTGACACTCTTTAAGACATTCTTTTCATTCTTTCTTTTATGATTTCTAACTAGTGAACTCAGCGCTATCACACTCACAAAAAGTTTATTCAACTCAACAGTTATTAATTTATTCAACTTTACATTTTGAACTAGTTGTATAATATTTATGCATTTAATAAATTATGGAAATGTAATAAGGAAAACAATACTAGTATTACTACTTATAATACCATGCCGGAAATTGGGCCCGAGTTGAAGGCAAATATTGATCTAATTTGGAAGATTTCACTACTTGGCAACCTAACGTAAAAACACTAATAATCAAATTAAGATAAGTAGCGATATTATACCTGTTTGCAGGCGCAAGGGTCATTGGGTCAGCTGTCCCCCATTGTCGTTATTTCTTTGCCATCTTTGGGTTGAATTTTTAGAAATACCATAAAGATAATTAAAAGCAGTGGTAGTAGTGTGAGTAGACGCGGGGTGACGCGCCACCCATATTTCAAGAAAATGGCTCTCCCCCATTTCTAATATCTCTCAAATCCAACTTTCATTGTTTTTGTTTGGCCGTCCCATGCCTCATATTTTTAAATAAAAAAACTTTGAAACGAATTGTTTTATTGGACAAACGGTCAGTTGTAGCTCTTTATGCTGCAGCAATAAAGCAACATTTCTATAGACCTTTTTATAACAAGACTTTTATTATATTTTGTTGGCAACAGTATTTACTATTTCCAAGTTTCGAAATTTCACTTGCCCGGCATTTCATTTCGATAATTCAATTTGTTCATGGTTTTACAGGTAGAACCTTGATTATCCGATCTAATGAGAACCCGAGGCAATTCGGATAATTGAAAAATACGGATAAAGAATTTTCATTAAGTAGTAAAACTGTAAACATTGAGTTTTAGTATTAAGGTATTTGAGAATTCCTAGCGAAAAGAAAGTGCTAAAACATAGCCTACTTTTCTTTTTTTTACTCGGAAGAATTAAAAAGTTCTTTAAGTTTAAGGAACTAAACTTTCTTGAAAGTTTTTTTTAAAAATTTCTTAGAATCTTCTTTTCTAAGAACTTCTTAAAAAAATTTTTAAGCTTAAAATAAGAACAGAGTTTTGGGAAAACTGCTTATTTCGGATTTTATAATAGATATTATAATCAAGAATTTGATATTGACATGTTGACGATGTCCGTCCTTCTCCTCTTCCAAAATCTGTTCCATGTCAGTAAGATCTTAAAAATAACAATTCTTTTTTTTTGTTAGAAAGATATGACCTCAGAGGCTCGCCCTTCATACTTTTTGTCCGTCTGTCTGTACGTTTAGACGGACATCTGCTTACTGTTTGTCGCCAAATTATCCATTGAATTTAATTTCAAGTCATTTAAATTGCTGTTGCCAAACAAAAATGGTACGAGAAACTTTATTTAGTGAAAAATAAGATTATTTTTAAAGATAAATTTATTATGGTCATATACCAGTTTGGAATAGCGTCTCAAATGTGATAATTTGATTATTCATTATTTGTTTTCTAAGAAAGCGTTGTTATATTCACGTTATATTTTAGTTCTTTTAAAGTTTCTTGTTTAAGGTGGCCGATCACCTTTGACAGTAATTTTGTGACAAATCTATTCCAACCATGAAATTGAGGGATTTTATTATTAGTTATGATTATAAAAAAAGTTAAGAAAAAATCTTAATTTTTTTTTCAGTATTTGTGGAAATTTATAGTAAAATATGCTTCAAAATCATGCTTACGCAAAACATGATATCTTTACAAATTCTTTGTTTTTTTTCCATCGTTTAAATTAAAATATGCTTAACCAACATTAATATAGGTCATGAACTAAAATCATTAAGATATCAGTTCATAATTTTTTTTATAGGCAAAAGTTTGTAGCATTACATCAACGACACATAGAAACAAGAGAGTAAAAATCATATAATAGTTTTAAAATATTCCATTCTTAATAGTTTTACACGATTCTAGTTCAAAACCTCCTTCATACTGTTACAAAACTACTGTAAAAATTTGGAAGCAATTGATAATAAAGAACTTCAGTTTTTATGTTTTGCGTAATGCGTTTTAAAAAAACGCAAGAGCTATAACTTTGGTTTTATTAAAAACTAGACATTAAAATGAAATAGATTTAGAAAGCTGAACGTTTATTTTATATTAAAAGGCGAAAAACAAATGTTTTATCTATAGTCGATTTTTGCTGAAAAAAGGTGATTGAATACCTTAATTTTAATTATATTTTTTAAATTAAATCTGAACGGAGTGCTGGAGAAAATGCTTATTTTTTTATAGTAGATATCATCTATAGAGTCTCACGATTTTAGAAGATTTCAGGACTTTTCAGAAAATTTGGGATGGGCAGAAGTTCGCTTTTACTTTTTTTAGTAGCCCAAGTTTTCTATTTTAAAATTCCAGCAGTATCCAAATTTCATAAAACGCCTTGATTATACTGTAGGATTAACTTAACCATGTAACCCCAACTTTAAACCCCCTAGACACCAGCAGAGGGCACTGATGCTAGCAACCCCAACATAACCCCGATCTTGTAACTCCCCCTTGTAACCACCCACACTTCGAGAGCAGACGTGAGCAGAGGAAGTCTTGCGTTTGCCACCTGCCGGCTAGAGTGCCGAAATAAAGTATCTATTTTCATAAGCATCAGTGTACTAAGTTCCCCCCACAACTTGGGGGCTCCAGCCGGGATTGGCCCGAAGAAACTACAGTCTACAGCATCAGTTGGTGAGAAAATCAATTTTTTAAAATGTACAAAAACGCGAAAAAAGAAGACATTTTGAAATGTGCGGCAGAGCTAAACGTAGAAGTTCCAGAAAGCCCGACAATTTTGAGTCTGAAAAGTCTAATAGAAGAAACGGAGATATTCAAGAAAGATCCAGATTTCGTTGGGGACATGATTGCCTCATTTGTAGAGGAACGCAAAGAAAAAACGGCTAACGATAATATCCTCGCAATTAAACAGTTAGAAGTAGATAAAATATCTAAAGAAATCGAATTAGAAGCCGTAAAAAATCAAAATAGTAACGTAAATTCTAACTATCACCCTAACCCGAATTCTGACTCCCAAACTCTAGAAAGCTACCTTAAAAGTGTTAAAATTTTAAGTATGCCGTTGCCAACTAACCCAGAAAACTTTAACTTGTTCTTTTTATCTTTGGAACGCGCATTTCAGTCAAAGCAAGTCCCTAATCATTATCAGTCGGAAATATTAATTAATTTATTAGGAGAAAAGTCACGGAATATTTTGTTAAACGTAGAAGAAGGAGATTTGAATGATTATAAAAAAATAAAAACGATTGTTCTGAGAGAATTTCAGCCATCAGCCAAAGAATGCCTAATAAAATTTCGTAAAGCTCAACGTTTAGTAGGCGAAACGCACGTACAATTTTCTACTCGATTAAAACAAAGTTTTCGGTATTATTGCGAATTGAGAAAAGTGTCAACGTTTGACGATCTGTGCGAGTTAATGGTCTCCGACAAGTTGTTCAGTTGTCTGGACTTAGAGACACAACAACATATTTCGGTGAGGCAAGGTCAAAATTGGTTTAAATCAATTGATTTGGGAAAAGAGGTCGACGTGTTTTTTGAATCAAAAGAACGACCTTTAAACAATAACGGTACTCAAAACAGCTATAGAAATTTCCGTCCAAATAACGGTCGCCGAGACATTAAGTGCTTTGAATGCTCCGGCAACCATAAAATCCGCGACTGTCCCTTAAGGCAACAGAATACTTCGAACGAAAATAATATGCTAATCGAACATGTTCGTAAAGTGCAAACAAAAAGTTACGTGTCCCCACATTGTTTTGAAAACCAACTAAACTACGAAGACATTAAAATAAACGACACGGATATTAAATGCCTGATTGATTCTGGTGCAAGTACACCCGTTCTAAACCCTCGTTTTGTCAAACAATCAAGTACAGTTCTAGAAAAGGTAACTTTAACGTGTTGTTTCGGTGAAGAAATAGAAGTTAACACAGCATTATTTAACGTTTCGTTAAAAAACTCGAATAAATCTATTCCAATAAAATTTGCTATTTCCGAAAAATTAAAACAACAGTGTATTTTACCGCCTAATATCTTTGAGTCCGTAAAAACTATATGCCAAACTTCAATCTGTACTTCTAATACGTCGCCCCAAGAATACAGCTTTCAAGACACTGTTCCAAAAAAAGTAGCTTACGACATTCCATCAGAGCAAAGACAGGAAGCTGTCACCCCTCTCCTTGCATCCCCCTCAAGATTGTATACTCCCCGAAGTAAACAACCCAAGTCATTGCCCCCCACAGAGAAAAGGGAGTGTAGACCATCTAAGGAGCGGTTGAATGGAGGATCAGTGGAAAGAGATACGGAGTTGTTTGAAAACGAATTGTTTAATATCGAAGAGAAAGCTTCTAATGAGTTGGATTTCAATCCCATAAGAGATAATACGCCATTTAATTTTGATCGAGAAAAATATGCGGCAAAGATGAGCATAGGTGATCCGACGAAAGGGTACAAGTACGTAGATGCTGCCCAACGTACCATGAATTCCACAACATCAAGAAGTACCAAGAGATCTCCCTTCGAGCTGCACACTGGAGTCCGGATGAGAAGCAAGGAAGATGCCGCTATCCTGCAACTCCTTGAAGGAAAAAGAACCGACGCCATGATGAGCCAAAGAGAAGAAGCCAAAAGATGCATATTAAAGATTCAAGAAGAAAATCGACGAACATACAACAAGAAGAGGTGGAAGCCTGCACACGTCTACAAAGAAGGTGATCTCGTCGCTATTCAAAGAACACAGATGGGATCCGGAATGAAGCTGAGGCCAAAATTCTACGGCCCTTACGAAATCACCAGCGTGAAGCCACACGACCGCTACGACGTCAGGAAGCTGGGACAGCATGAAGGCCCCAACTTGACATCGACAGCAGCCGACCACATGAAGGTATGGGACAATTTTCGTTCATAAAACTCTAAGTGACTCTCAATCTTATTTGAACTTTTGCAAATAGACTCTCACCTGTAAAATCTACAAAAAGAACTTTATCTTCAAATTTTGAACTGAAATTATTTTTAACGTTATCTTCATAAGTTGAACTCAAATATTTTGAACTTAATCAACATTTCAACATTATTCTTCAACTGAGGACAGTTGATCATCAGGATGGCCGAATTGTAGGATTAACTTAACCATGTAACCCCAACTTTAAACCCCCTAGACACCAGCAGAGGGCACTGATGCTAGCAACCCCAACATAACCCCGATCTTGTAACTCCCCCTTGTAACCACCCACACTTCGAGAGCAGACGTGAGCAGAGGAAGTCTTGCGTTTGCCACCTGCCGGCTAGAGTGCCGAAATAAAGTATCTATTTTCATAAGCATCAGTGTACTAAGTTCCCCCCACAATACTATTTCAGAATTTCTGGAGATTGATGATTATTTAATAACGGTGGTTTGCTAATTTCAATCTGGACTGAGATTATTCTCTTTAGAATTGCCGTAGATTTCTGAGACTGGTGAAAATTACCTTGTTGGAGAAACATATTGATATTGACTCAGATACGTTCGGATTAGGGAGAGTTTGAATAAAATAGAGACGGATAATCGATGTTCTACTGTATTAAGTACTACTAGTAAGTAATAACATACAGTAAAGAGGTATTAAATATGCTTTAGGTATCAATCTACTATTTTTTTTTACTAAATTAGTTGGTCTGAAGAGAATTATATCAATAGAAAAATTATACTTTATACAATATATGTACTTTACTAAAATTTAGTGTATCCTATTGCTCTTAAATTCATAACCATTACTGAACCCATTGATTGTACATTTTTTAAATTTTCATTTATTAAAGCATTGCATGTCTTAAGAAATGTATTGAAAGGTTGAAAAAAAACCCACAGTAGTACACAATTTAAATTTATCTAGTTTTATTAGAAGTTGCAAAAAAAAAGAACACTATATCTTGTAAAATAATACTGTAAATAGTACTTTGTTTTATTTTTATCTGTTACTTCCTAATTTAAAAAACTTATGCAGAATACAGTTAAGAGAAATTAGTGTGCAAAAAAACACAATAAAAAAACATTTACATCTTTCTCACGTTCCTTCCTCACCCCTGACCCTCCCTTCGATTTTCCTGTTCAAACTTCGCAGTGGTAAAAGGGGGAAAGTTTCGACCCTTCCTCCCCCGATGCCTGCGTCAGCACACAGACAACAACCTTATCTTTATCAGTCAGCCATTGTGCATCAGTACAGGGTTGCCAAAACAGCTGGTTTCTTTTTTTCAGGCATTGGCGCGATTGAGAAATGCAATAGTTTTTATATTAAAAGGAGCTTTAGTGCTGCCATCTATATGAAAAACAGTAAAGTATTTTTCAACTATTAGTAATTAATATATTTATATTTATTGGTTCTCGTATAAAATACGTTTTTAAGCGTAAAATTGAAAATACAGATACTTGGCAGATGTAGATTTTTTAAAAATCAATTTTACTTCTTTTAAAGATCATTACTCAATTTTACACAGTTATTTTAATTATTTTTTTATTGCGGATATCAAAAATAGAATTTACAATCTTTAAAAATTGGTTGTAGTAGACGTCTAATAGATATGCATACGTAATTATAGTATGGCGTCTATTACTAATTAATGTCTAAAATTTCGATGTCAAATGGACTTTCATTAGATGTTTCTCGGAATACTAATGGAGTTCGTGGACCTCTAATGGACGTTCACCATATCACGAATTCATCCAGAAAGTCTAAAACACGTCCGTGATGTCTAGAATATCGCTGTCAAATAGATTCCTAATGGATATCACTCGGCGGAAACTACGGATATCTATAAGACGTCTATGGATGGTAAACTCAAATTCTAATGGATATCGTGGTTTTCCGAATAACGTCTTATAGATGTCTACTGGATAATGAATGGCTATGTGGGATATGAAAAATCTAACACAACGACTGAATATCTCTGAACTCCTTGACTTAGATATATAATAATAATCACATTTTAGTTAGTTGAAAAATATAACGACGTGCATATCCATTAGATATCCAGAATATCGATGTCCAATTAATAGGAGATGATGCACGAATATTAGATGTCCCAAATATCTAAGTCTAAATTAGTTTACACGTAGATAGCTAATAGATATCCCAAAAATAGATTTTGTAGACAGATATGTAATAGATGTCCAATCGAAATCTCGAACGTCCAATGGATGTTGTAGATTACTAAGAGATATCCAGTAGACAATGGTGGCTGTATGGACACTACTCCTCTTTTAATATTATACATAGAAAGTTTCTGTAAATTTCTATAGCATCCTTAAAGTATGATGAACAAAACTATGCATTAAAACTCTTCATTTATGTTGTCAGTATTTTTTTTTTAAAAATTCAAAGTTTAAATTTTACGTTTTTAGTGAATTTTTTTGATAAAATATCGAAATTTATTTCTTAAAAAAATAGTTAAATCTTGATTAAAACTTGGATGCATAATTTTGTTAAGATATTATTGGGGAACCCATATAAAAAATTTGGTAATAAAAAGTCGAAAAATTACGGAGGAGTAGGGATTTTAAAATTGTGAAAAAATTGAACAAAAATTTAATTTTTTGAAAATATTGAGTCATTTTCAAATTTTTTTTTTGCTGATAGGTTTTATTAATGCATGATGCACCTGTGTATAAAATTTGAGTAGTATAACTTCATAAATAAACAAAAAGTTGGGGAAGGTACTGGACCCCCTTAACTTGAACTTCTGTCAATTTGAAATGTATTGCGTTTCCGTCTTTAATTGTTTAACAATAATGTATTCGAATAACAAAATATAACTTGGATTAGTTTGGTTTGGTTTGGTTTGAATTATCGTCGCACTAGAGCTACACGAGGGCTATATAACTTGGATTAGTATTGGCAAATTTTTATAATTATTTATACAAAAAAACAATGAAATGTTCAGCAATCCCTACAGTTCTCGAACTTTCTTAACCATGATTGAAAAAATAAATATGAAATTCGCTCTTTAACCAAACTTTCGTTTAAGCCCATCCCCTCTCCCCCACAAAAAAAAAAAAAGAAACTTTCCGCTTACCACCATATAGAAAACACCCACTTAATATAAATCTTAAAAAACTATAATGGCACAGATATAACGCTTAACGTGTGATTTTACCTAAACTATCATAAATGAAAATGCTACTTTGTCGTTTTCCAAACACTCGTTAAACAATCAAAACTATTATTAACCACATTTTATATTTTTTAATTCTTAAATAAATCTTTTGTATCAATAAAAAATAAAACTCAATAAATTTTGGCTTTAAAAACTAAAATGACAGATATAACGTACTTTACAATGTTTGATCTACCTAAACAATAACTAATGTTACTTCCGTCATTTACCCAAACTCATTCACCCCCGAACTTTCCGCACACCAGTCCTCTTTCTAGCTGGTCGCAATTTGATTGGATGCTGCCGACCCACCAATCACCATTTGGACAGAAGTTTACGGATCACCACCACACAAGCTGTCAACTCGCCCAGAAACAATTATACCCAAGAACTAAACTATCAAAACACTTATTAGGTGAAATTTTTTAAATAATAACATTCATTATAAAACTATTCATAATAAAAGTAAATATAGTGCATTCAATACCTTGCAAGTCAAATATACATAAAAAAAACTTGCACCATTCAAGCTATTATAAAACATTTTATAAATTCCCATTCTTAAATTATATATTTTGTATCAACAAATAGCAAACTCACACTAAATATTCATCTTAAAAACTAAAATGACACATAGATAACACTTGACGTTTGACCTTACTGAAACTATCGTAAATGGCAAGTTTGGAAAACGACGAAAGTAGCATTAAGTTAAGCAACATAAACTATCAATAATTTTTTTATCCATTTGAATTCTTAAATTAAGAGTTTTGTACTACACATAAAGCAAACTCACTAAATATTGGCGTTAAAAACTAAAATGACATATATAAAGTACTCAACATTGTTTGATCTACCTAACCAACTACTAATGTCACTTCAGTCATTTATCCAAACTTTCGTTCAAACTCATTCACCCCAGAACTTTCCGCACACCAGTCTCCTTTCCAACTGGTCGCAAATTGATTGGATGCGGCCAACTCACCAATCACCATTCAAACAGAAGTTTATGGATCACCGGCTCACAAGCTGTCAACTCGTCCAGAAACAATTTTGCTCAGAACTTTTAAAACGCTTATTCGGTGTAAATTTTTTAAAATAAAATTCAATTTATGAAATTATTCGTAATTTAAGTAAATATAGCGGCATTCAATACCTTGCAAGTCAAATATGCATAAAAGAACTTTCTGCGCTATTCAAACTATTATAAACCATATTTTATAAATTTTCATTCTTAAATTAGATATTTTGTTTCAACAAATATCAAACTCACTCTAAATATTATTCTTAAAAACTAAAATGGCACAGATATAACACTTAACGTTTGACCTTACTTAAACTATCATAAAGTATTGGTGTAAGTCAATCTCACCCCTATCTTTTCACAAATGAGCCCGTCCTGCGTGACGGTAGCGCCCTCTCTGTGTGTATGATGTAATGTCTTTATGACGTAACTGTACTAAATTGGAATGACGTCCTTTGTAATTGTCTCTACATGTTGAATGTTCTTAAACTCGTAATAAAAGATGTTTGCTGTTAATATAACTCTGCTAGTTATCTTTGGATGGATCCTCACCTTTTTAATAGGTTAAGGTCCCAGTCACGACTTCCAATGCGCAGACAGACTTGAAATTTTGGAAAACAAAAGTAGAATCAAAAATGGCTTCGAACATTACGAGAATTGAAATGCTGTCAAAAGACAATTACGAAACATGGAAGATTCAGATGAAGGCCTTGCTCATCAAAAATGACTCATGGACGTATGTATGCGGTAGAAGTAAAAAGCCGGAGCTGAAAGCAGGCGACGACGCGTCTGCCACGGAGTTCGCAGAATGGACTGATCGAGACGAAAAGGCGAAATCCGATATTATCTTGTGTATTTCTCCTTCCGAGTTGAAACAAGTGAAGCACTGTGAAACTTCATCTGAGGTATGGTTGAAGTTGGAAGGAATATACCAATCGAAAGGACCGGCTCGCAAGGCTTCATTACTGAAAGGACTAATCCAACTAAAAATGATAGACGACGACGTACGAGGACATTTGAGACAGTTTTTTGACATCGTGGATAAGCTCTCTGAAATGGACATTGTCGTGGACGAGGACCTGCTTGCAATAATCCTTCTCTATAGTTTGCCGTCCAATTTTGAAAACTTCCGATGCGCCATCGAATCACGTGACGAGCTTCCGAAAGTGGAGCAGCTTCGAGTCAAGATCGTTGAAGAAGCAGATGCCCGCCGTGGTGCCAGCAGCTGGGAGAAAGCAGAAGCATTTGCTGTCGCTCCCCAACGAAAGCTGCCCCCTCGCTGGAAGAAGAGGAGTCCTGGAGCTGACCTGAACAGAGGTGCCGGAGCTGGGTCAAGGAATGCTGGACCGGAGCCGAGTACTGGAGCTGTGCCATTCCGGAACGCTGAAAGGAGACCTTTCCGCGCCGACTGCAGGAGAGGAGACCCATCGAAGAACCGATGCTTCAACTGCAATCGTCTTGGACACATCCAGTCTCGCTGTGACCAGCCAAGAAAAGAATCCCCACACCTTGGTCTGCTAACGACAGACAGCAGTGAGTCAACATTCCTCTCAGGCCCTGAAGAGCCATCGACAAGTTTCATTTTGGATAGTGGGTGTACACGGCACTTGTGTAATGATTCTTCGAAATTTGAATACATCACCGATACACCAATTAAATCTGTTAACCTAGCCGATAAAAGCACTTCTGAGGTGCATGGATGTGGGACTGTTGCCACTCAAGCAGCGGTTAACGGTATAATTCAAGAAGTGAAGGTGTACGACGCATTATATGTGCCCAATATTACTGCAAATTTGCTAAGTGTTTCCAAGTTGTGCGATAACGGGTATAATGTGTGTTTCAATGGTGATAAAGCTCATATAGTGAAAGAAGAGTGCAGAGTAAGTTTAGAAGCTGAGAGAAAGGGAAATTTGTATTATTTAAATGTTTATGAAAGTGAATCAAATAGTGCTGAAAATGTGCATCATGCTTCAGATGCATATGATGTATCTAAAAGTGCTGATATAGTTAAATGGCACCATAGAATGGGTCATTTAAATGTTAATGATTTGGTGCAAGCTAGTGTTAAAGGTAATATTAAAGGCTTAAAGTTAGAAAAATCCCCTCAGGAATTAAATTGTGAAATATGTGCTTTAAATAAATTAACCAGAGCCCCTTTTCCCAAAAAGTCAGAGCACAATTCATGTGTATTAGATATTGTTATCAGTGATATTTGTGGGCCTTTTAAAGTTGAAAGCCTAGGTAAGAGTTTATATTTTATTACATTCATAGATCATGCAACTAGGTATTGTGAAGTAAGATTTCTGAGACATAAAAATGAAGCACTTGGTGCATTCAAAGAGGTGAAAGCCTTGTGGGAAAATCAGAAGGGTACTAAAATTAAGGCATTTATGAGTGATGGGGGAGGAGAATATATAAATGAAGAATTCGATAATTTCCTCAAGAAAAACGGTATCGAACGCAGGTGCACTGCACCTTATTCCGCTAGCTCGAACGGAATCGCAGAAAGGAAAATGAGATTTTTGACCGAAATGAGTCGATGTTTAATATCCCAATCAAAACTACCTTTAAACTTGTGGGCAGAATGCATAAATTGTTCGGTTTACATTCAAAATAGGTGTCCAAATAGTTCGCTTGAAGGTAAAACACCTTATGAAAAATTCTTTGGCGAAATTCCTAATGTAGGTTATTTTAAATCCTTTGGATGTGTTGCTTATTGTTTAGACAACCAACCTAAGCACAAGTTCTCTCAAAGAGCTAATAAGGGTATATTTTGTGGTTATCAGGTGGGATCAAAATCGTATCGCATTTATTTGCCTGATAAGAAAAAAGTAATAATTTCTCGAAATGTAAAATTCTTCGAAGAAACGAAAGATCATAAAATAAATCAAATCGAGCCTCTTTTAGAGACAGACTGCGAAGCGTCCCTGGAGGAAAGAGTTGGCTCCAATGCCCTGCCTCTTACCCCCCCAGGAGCAGAAATTAACCAATCAGGTAGTCGAATTGGAGTGCCCCGCCGCGCAAAGGCAAGAAAAAAATAATATCGCTCCGATGATAGATGCAAAAGTGAGAATTGACGATGACGTAATCGCGCGTAATACTATTTCATTGAGAAATAGAGAGGTTTTGAGGTATTGCGAAACAACAGATGATTTTTATGAAGACGTTTTTAGTTTTCATAGTGAAATACCGATTTCGGTCGCTTTAAGTGGAAAAGATTATGAAAAATGGATGAGTTCTATGGCTCAAGAAATGAAAAGCATTTTAGAAAAAGAAACTTTTGATGTTGTTGATAGACCAAATTCAAAACAATGTATAAGTGGTAGATTCATTTTAACAAATAAATTCGATTCAGATGGAGTTGTGATTAAGAATAAATCACGTTTCGTAGCAAGAGGTTTTTCGCAAAAACCCAATGAGGATTTTCGGGAAACTTTTAGCCCCGTTGCTCGCTCAGGTTCAATACGCCTTGTTTCGGCGCTTGCTGCGAAATTAAATGTAGAAATCCATCAATTTGACGTAACAACCGCTTATTTAAATGGAGACTTAGACACCGAAATCTACATGGAATGTCCCGATAATTTTGAGAAAATTCTAGAATACATTATTAACAATGAAAGGTCTAACAGTAAAATATCCCAGAAAGCGTCAAATATCTTAAGCTTGTTAAGTGAAGGTAATAAAGTTTTACTTTTAAAGAAGTCTCTCTATGGTTTGAAACAAGCCGGAAGGTGTTGGAACATAAAAATAAATGATATATTGACAAAATTCGGCGCTAAACAATCTCAGGCCGACCCATGTGTTTATTACATTAATGATGATGTAGGATTAACTGTGATTTGCCTTTTTGTAGATGATTTATTATTCATATCTGAAAATCCCTCTATGCTAAATAAATTTAAAAATCATTTAAACAGTTATGTAGAAGCAAAATATTCAGGGTTAGCTAACTATTGTTTAGGGATTAACTTTCAACAAAAGAAAGGTGTAATAACTATGAGCCAATCAAGTTACATAAACGAATTATTAAAACGATTTGGGATGACAGACTCTAAAACAGTTAAAACGCCTATGGAATTAAATGTAAAATTAGATAAGGCAGAAAATTGTGAACATAAACTCCCATATCGAGAGTTGGTAGGAGGTTTAATGTATTTAGCGGTTTCAACTCGCCCAGATATTGCGAATGCAGTGAGTAAATTAAGTCAATTTTTAACTTGCTTTAACGAAAAACATTTTTCGGCAGCAAAACGCGTTTTACGCTATTTAAAAGGAACAATACATTTTGGATTAGTCTTCAAAAATACAAATGATCCATTGTATGGATATACAGACGCGGATTTCGGAAATTGCGAAATTTCAAGAAGGAGTTATACCGCATTTTGTTTTGTACTGGGCGGAAGTGTTATTTCGTACGAGAGCCGTAAACAAAGCACTGTAGCACTTTCATCGTGCGAGAGTGAATACATGGCTCTATCGGATGGTACGAAAGAGGCGATATATCTTAAAAGGTTGCTCAATGAGTTTTGTTCTGATAGATTGGATAAGGTTCTAATGCTGGTTGACAACATAGGTGCAATAAAGCTTGCACAAAACCCAGTTTTTCATAAGAGAACAAAACTTATCGATATACGCCATCATTTCGTAAGGGATGCTCTTAAAAATGGAGAAATTGAGGTCCGTCACATACCCACCGAGCAAATGGCAGCTGACGTGTTAACGAAACCATTGAGTGCCGTTAAGCATTATAAATGCCTCAGTATGATGGGTATGGGTGACGTGAAAGACTGTTTTGATGAAAAGAAGGGTTAAATTGCGGGGGAGTATTGGTGTAAGTCAATCTCACCCCTATCTTTTCACAAATGAGCCCGTCCTGCGTGACGGTAGCGCCCTCTCTGTGTGTATGATGTAATGTCTTTATGACGTAACTGTACTAAATTGGAATGACGTCCTTTGTAATTGTCTCTACATGTTGAATGTTCTTAAACTCGTAATAAAAGATGTTTGCTGTTAATATAACTCTGCTAGTTATCTTTGGATGGATCCTCACCTTTTTAACATAAAGGACAAGATTGCTTTCGTCGTTTTCAAAACTTTCGTTAAACTATCCAAACTATTGTTAACCACATTTTAAATATTTTATTTCTTAAATTAAGTGTTTTGTATCAATAAAAAAAGCAAACTCTAAATATTGGCATTAAAAACTAAAATGACAGATATAACGTACTCAACAATGTTTGATCTACCTAAACAACAACTAAAGCTACTTCCGTCATTTACCCAAACTTTCGTTCAAACTCATTCACCCCAGAACTTTCCGCACACCAGTCCCCTTTCTAGCTGGTCGCAATTTGATTGGATGCTGCCGACCCACCAATCACCATTCGGACAGAAGTTTACGGATCACCGGCACACAAGCTGTCAACTCGTCCAGAAACAATTATGCCCAAGAACTAAACTTTTAAAACACTTATTACCTGTGAATTTTTAAGTACCGTCAGTGCGGGTAACTTTGGCCAAAATCACAGTTTTTTTCACAAAAGAAGAACAATTTAACTTCAAAAACGATTTAAACACTTAAAAATCCTTATGCATTCTAAGTATTGTACATTTAGGAATACTTTTCAGGCATTTTTGTTACATTTTATAAATTAATAAAAAATTGGTATTAATTTTAAAAAATAAGACACTGTTAGGAGCCGGGCGGGTAACTTTGGCCACCCAAGAAATACATAAGAAACGTACTTTTTAACATCCTTAAAAGCTGTGTTAACGATTTAAATAGCAATATTAAAACTTTAAACCCAAAAATAACAAAGTTATAAGACATATAGTTATTTAAAATGGTATATAACTTAACATTTACATTGCAGTGCATCGTGGAATGGCATTACACGTTGAATACTAGTATTGTTTGTCGCTTAAAAGAAAGAAAAATAAACTTCTATTTCAATAAGGAAAAAATAACTTTTTTGAACTTATTTGATTTAATAACAAATATATTTGAAAAAGCAAACGATTTTATTATAAAAGGTGAAAAATAATATATTTATAATTAGGAAATTGAAAATGTTTACCTTTCGACAGTTGCGATTTTGAGTGGAATACGTATCTTGCATTCTATCTTTATCTTTTTAATGTTTAAAATCATGAGATTTAAAAAAAATCTAAAAAATGAGTAATCATAAAAGTAAGAATTTTTTCAAAAATAGTTAACCTTAATACACTTTTACATACATTTTTAAAGTGCAAAGTTCCATAAAGAAATATTTACATCTATGGCCAAAGTTACCCGCATTCATCGGCAAAAGCTTCCCAATTACAAATATTTAAATACAGCATAAAAAGTAATCAACTTAGAATAAAACAAATGGTGTCATATTCTTCCTCATTAATAAAAGAATCGAATAGAGTGTTTTATTTAAATATTTTCAATATTTTTTTAAGTGTTCCAGACAAAAGTTAGAAGAGATAGAATTTTGTCATTTTATGCTCGTAAGAATGAAAACAGCATTTGTAGTATTGCCAGATTTAGAATGAGATTTTTTTTACATGAAATGAAAGTCGATATTTCCACCTTTCCAAAAATGTAAAACAATTTAAGATGAGATCATTTTATGAAGAGAAATTAAGAAACAAATCTTTTTCCGACGCTGGCCAAAGTTACCCTCCGTGGCCAAAGATACCCGCTTTGACGGTAATAAAATTTAATGTAAAACTATACATAATAAATGTAAATATAGTGGCATTCAATGTGCTGCAAGTCAAATATACATAAAAGAACTTGCTGCTCCATTCAAACTATTATAAATCATAATTTATGAATTCCCATTATTAAATTAGATATTTTAATAATAATTTATTATAAATAGCAAACCCTCTAAATATTAATGATTCAATATAAATAGCAAACCCTCTAAATATTAATCTTAAAAACTAAAATGGCACAGATATAACACTTAACGTTTGATCTTACTTAAACTATCATAAATGACAATGCTACTTTCGTCGTTTTCCAACTATCCAAACTATTATTAACCCATTTTACCCATTTCAATTCTTAAATTCCGTGTTTTGTATCAATAAAAAAAGCAAACTCACTAAATATTGACATTAAAAACTAAAATGACGTATATAAAAGTTCTCAACATTGTTTGATCTACCCAAACAACAACTAAAGCTACTTCCGTCATTTACCCAAACTTTCGTTGAAACTCATTCACCCCAGAACTTTCCGCACACCAGTCCCCTTTCTATCTGGTCGCAATTTGATTGGATGCTGCCGACATACCAATCACCATTCGGACAGAAGTTTACGGATCACCGGCACACAAGCTGTCAACTCGTCCAGAAACAATTATAACCAATGAATAATTTTTAAAACACTTATTAGGTTTAAAATTTTAAATAATGAAATTCAATATAAAATAAATTCACTCCAGAAAGGTGAATATAGTGGTATTCAATAACATGGAAGTCAATTATACATAAAATAACTTGTTACACTATTCAAACAATTCTAAATCCTATTTTCTAAATTCCCATTCTCAAATTATATATTTTGTATCCACACATAGCAAACCCACACTTAATATTAATCTTAAACACTAAAATGACACAGATATAACACTTAACGTTTGATCTTACTTAAACTATCATAAGTGACAATGTTACTTTCGTCGTTTTCAAAATTTTCATTATAAACTAAACAAACTATTAACTTTTTATACATTTGAATTCTTAAATTAAGTGTTTCAATTAAAAAAAAGCAAACTCACTAAATATTGACATTAAAAAACTAAAATGACATATCTAACGTACTTAACAATGTTTGATCTACCTAAACAACAACTAAAGCTACTTCCGTCATTTATCCAAACTTTCGTTCAAACTCATTCACCCCAGAACTTTCCGCACACCAGTCCCCTTTCTAGCTGGTCGCAATTTGATTGGATGCTGCAGACCCACCAATCACCATTCAGACAGAAGTTTGCTGATGCACTATTTAAATTATTATAAAACATACTTTATAAATTTTCATTATTGAATTAGATATTTTGCATCAACAAATGCAATCCCAATAAATATTCACCTTAAAAACTAAAATGACACTCTCAAAACGAAAGAGCGATTTTAACTCAGTCTGATTAATTTTCACTCCTCCAGTCTGTAAAATGCACTTCTACTTTTGGAGTGGATTCTTTGTGTGTTAAACCTCCGCCAGGATCACTCCAAACGAGTGATTTTAACTCAGTCTGAGTTAATATTCATTCCTTTCCAGTGTCGAAAATTCACTTCTCCTACTGGAGTGGATTTTAATCGTTTGTTTTAAGAGTGTATAACACTTAACGTTTAACCTTACTTAAACTACCATAAATGACAATGCTACTTTAGTCGTTTTCCATACTTTCGTTAAACTATCCAAACTATTATTAAATACATTTCATATATTTTAATTCTTAAATTAGTGTTTTGTATCATTAAAAAAGAAAACTCGCTAAATATTGCCATTAAAAACTAAAACGACGGATATAGCGTGCTTAACAATGTTTGATCGATCTAAACAGCAACTGAAGCTACTTCCGTCATTTATCCAAACTTTCCCTCAAACTCATTCACCCCAGAACTTTCCGCACACCAGTCCCCTTTCTAGTTGGTCGCTATTTGATTGGATGCTGCCGACCCACCAATCACCATTCGGACAAAAGTTTACGGATCACCGGCACACAAGCTGTCAACTCGTCCAGAAACAATTATGACCAAGAACTGAACTTTTAAAACACTTTTTAGGAGTAAATTTGTAAATAAAATTCTAAATGAAACTATTCATAAGAAAAGTAAATGTAGTGGTATGCAATACCTTGCAAGTCAAATATACATAAAAGAACTTGATGCGTTATTCAAATTTTATAAATCATATTTTATAAATTTTCATTCTTGAATTAGATATTTTGCACCTTACTTAAACTATCAGAAATGACCACAGAATCGTTAAACTATCCAAACTATTATTAACCACATTTTATCAATTTTAATTCTTAAGTGTTTAGTATTACTAACAAAGCAAACTCACTAAATATTGGCGTTAAAAACTAAAATGACATATATAAAAGTACTCAACAATGTTTGATCTACCTAAACAACAACTAAAGCTACTTCCGTCATTTACCCAAACTTTCCTTCAAACTCATTCACCCCAGAACTTTCCGCACACCAGTCCCCTTTCTAGCTGGTCGCAATTTGATTGGATGCTGCCGACCCACCAATCACCATTCGGACAGAAGTTTACGGATCACCGGCACACAAGCTGTCAACTCGTCCAGAAACAATTATGCCCAAGAACTAAACGTTTAAAACACTAATTACGTGTAGATTTTTAAGTAATAAAATTTAATGTAAAACTACTCATAATAAATGTAAATATAGTGGAATTCAATGTGTTGCAAGTCAAATATTCATACAATAACTTATGGCACTATTCAAACAACTAAAAATAATGTTTTCATTTTAAAATTAGATATTTTGCATCAACAAATAGAAAACCCTCTAAATATGCATCTAAAAAACTAAAATGGCACATATAACGCTTAAAATTGCTTAAACTGCCATAAATGACAATGTTACTTTCGTTAACCTATCCAAACTATTAATTACCGCATTTTGTATATTTTAGTTCTTTTTTATTGATACAAAATACTAATTTAAGAAAACTTACTAAATATTGACATTAAAAACAAAAATGACAGATATAACGTACTTAACAATGTTTGATCTACCCAAACAACAAGTAATGTCACTTCCGTCATTTTCCCAAACTTTCGTTCAAACTCATTCACCCCAGAACTTTCCGCACACCAGTCCCCTTTCTAGCTGGTCGCAATTTGATTGGATGCTGCCGACCCACCAATCACCACTCGGACAGAAGTTTACGGATCACCGGCACACAAGCTGTCAACTCGTCCAGAAACAATTATGCCCAAGGAACAATGGTTTGTGTTGCGGGTTGTGTGGTTTTGCCAGGGAATAACTGTTCGGAATCCTGTTATTTAAAGCGTGTCTTCAAGCTGCGTAGGATGCAGTGTTGGGCAAAGTTTAATTGCAAGAACAATGAAAGATTAACAATTAATTGGTAAATGTAGTCACAACAACTAACAATTTAATTGAAATTGTGGAAAATTACAATAAACAATTATTTAATTCTTAACTGTTGTAGTAACAATTAACAATTAATTTTCAATTGTTAATTTTAATTAAAAGTAACAATTCAGTACTTTTTTATTCGTCTGAAGTTTAAGACTTACAGCTTAATTTTCCTAAATTTTTACTTATTTCGTTATAATATAAAAATTTAATTATTAGTTTTGATTGTTTCATAAACTACTAAAAAAGTTAATTGAAATTATTTTTATGGAGAGTTACAATTAGCAAACATTAATCAAGTTAATTTAATTGAAATATGCAATTAAAAGTTCAATTGCAATTAATTTCATTGTAGTTAATTAAATTGCAATTAATTTTTTAATCAATTAACAATATAATTGACAAATTAACTGATCAATGCACAACACTGGTGCGATGTGGCCCTTAATGGTAGCGTTGAGTGCCCACTCAAGTGTCGGCTCGTCACTTATCTGTGGTTCTAAATTATGACACCCGTTGCCAATAGCTCTCGTATATTTTAGTGCAACGATAATTTAAAATAAAATAAATTTTAAAAATAAGTCGGGCCTTATCCCTTTTCGACTGGCGGTCAGGTGGCGCTGATTTAAAACTATGAGACCAAATTTGGAGTTTTAGCGAAAAAAAAAAGCATTTAACAGCATTAATGCCAGCATCTCCTCCCTCAAAAACAAAGTCGTTTTTATACAATAAACGAATGGTACTAGTCAGCTGCTTCGGTATCGATATTTTTGAAGAGCTTGAACCTTCTCCTTAATACCAGCACGACCGTCCGAGCCTGGTCGGAAAGGGATTACATTTCTATTTTAAATAGAATGGCCAGATTTGTTTAAGTGATTAACCTTTCGACTCTGAAATAATCGCCAAGTTTTCATATTTCATTTACGCTTGTTTTTTTTTTTTTTTTGAAAAACTATAAACAAATAAAACGAAGACTTGCCCTATTTGCATGGTTTAAGAAGTAATAGTTTATTTAGCTTTTTTGTATGACACACGACCTAGCAGATTTTCACCTAATTACAAAATCGAATATTTACAACCAAGTGTTACACGGGAATCGACCCCCGACTCCCAACTCAGCAATCACCGATTTTTTTTTCAACTGTCAAGCTAAATTGTACTACAAAATGCAGTACATCTTGTCACCCTAATTTTAAACATACCATGTATTAAATCATTTCTGATTTAACGAGCAAAATCCTACATGTATATTCTTAATCTAAACAACTCTTCATACAAATATAGGGACAAAAGTATGTGTTGCAAAGTATTAAAAAAAATATATTTTTAAATAGTTACTGTGAAACACGCTTTAAACTCTAAAAATACAGTTTTTTGTGCCCTAAAATACGATTTCTTGTTGCATCACTCTTTAGTTAACAGATTATTTTAACATTGTTCCGATTGTAAAACGCCTTTAAATTAACTACTAAAAGAACATTTGAAAAAGTAAAAAAAAATATTAAATGATTTTTTTAAGAACTCTAATATCGTATTGACCCTCGCACAACTTCGATTGAAATAAATGACCGATACCTGTAATCAAAAGTCGAAAACTGATATCTGGATCTTCTATAAGACCAGGTCAAATTTGGACCTAGTAAATAACGTGTAAATTGTTTGTAGGGAAGTTTTTGAAAATTTCCCCAAATGGGGACGCCATGTCGCAAGAGGTTAAACGTACCATGATTTAAATCACTTCTGATTTAACCCGTACCCGAGAAATTTCTTTTTTACAACAACTGTGGATGTGGGGAAAGAATTGCCCTATAATCTGAAGTTCTAAATTTTCCTATAGATTATATATAGAAATATATAAATGACCGAATGTTTGCGGAACATACACTTACATCATAAACTGAATGTTCTTGTATTTTACATCTCTCGTTTGCAGAACGGGTATCATTACTATAAATGCTGCAGGCATTGTTTAAATTTTATTCTCAACTTCTGTGAGTCTCTCTCGCTCTGATAATAATTGTCAACCCGTAAGGGATCTGTGGGCTTGAAACGGGTCCTTTGACAAGACAGTTGACATTGAGTAACTAGAGTGGATATAATAGTTTCAGACATAATAGTTTCCGTAACTATGAAACTAAAAACTTAGTTTCATAGTTAAGAGGAGTCGTTTGTATGCAAAAACTGTTAATAGTTACATTTTAGTAACGTTTATGAAATGTTCTACTAGTCATTAGCTCTAACTTATTCTCTGAAGGCCAGAAGTAACTTGTTTTTTTTTTTTTTTAAACACTGCATGATATTTAAATTTTAATCTGAAAATTTATATATTTTTTTAAGTTTACTATTTCGTAGCAGATAATTATAAATAGCTCATCCACTTTAAGTATTAAATTTAAGCAAACTTGTTTTTTAAATTGTGTTTTTGGAAAATTTCATAGTAAGATAATGGGTTTATAAATATGTATCCTTCAGTGGGTCAATGTATATTTTTTAACAAGCAATAAAATTCGAACAAAAAAGTGTTCAAGAAAGTTAATTAAGTAATAGGTTTTAAAAAATATTTAGTCAATAATCATAACACTCAATCATTATTTAACGACTGGGTTAGTGTCACCCACACTACAATGTAAATGAATAAAACATTCAGATTAAATTAACATGACATGTTAAAAAAGATTAAGATCAGCATTATAATACCAACAAAGATATACACTTATTTTTTTTTTCCAACAATGAAATCATTCAAGAATACTTTTCATACCACAATTTTTAGTAACCAGAGAAAATGCTTTAAAAAATATTCGGGAGAATTTTTGCACTCATTTCGGAGTATATTAGTTATTTAACTCACCAACTTTATGAACATAATCAAAGCTAACTTGATTACTTAACAATTCAAACCATACACGTCTTCTAAAGCCTCACCAAAGACATTTCAAATTTCCCCTAAATCCCAAAAATGAATCATGACCCTACAGCTCTACTTGTTAGAATTATTAAAGGTACTTATATAACAGGTAAAAGTTAACTTTTAAAAAACTTGGAATTTGTTTTTTTCTGCATTTGTGTGGAAAGTAACTCTTCTATTTTATACTAAATTTTAAAACTAAAAAGTGAGAAAATGTTTTAATATCGAAAATTTAGGAAGTTTAATCCTTTTTTGATTTATGCTAATCATTTAACTCGCCAACTTTATGAACATAACCAAAGCTAACTTGATTATTTAACAATTCAATGCCTCACCAAAGACGCTCACCTATCCTTTCAATCCCTAAAATAAACCATCGACCCAACGAACCCACCGCCAAAATAGCCTTTAAAATCGGACACCGTAAACCGCTGCTATTTTATTGCCGCCCAGCCTCAAACGGATGATGGTCAGAGGGTCGTAACCTTTCCACCATCGATTACGTGCAACTGACTACTGACCTGAAAGATCGGTGGATTGGTAGAAGACGAAATACTTTTAGTGGGAGCTCGTAAAGTTGGTTTTGAAGGAAAGTTTTCCGGTCAAGGAATTAAAAGTTGAATTGTTTGACCTACATTTTGGGAGGATTGTTTTGGATTGCAATGGATGTTACGCAAGGGTTACTATTTCATAATATTTGTGGACGAATGTCAGCGCCAGTAGAAGACTACCATCATTAAAAGCAACTTTGTTTTCGTAAGGTGACAATCAGTATCGACCGTCCCACTTGCAATAAGTCAAAGAAATATTTACGTATAGCGAAAAAGTTTTTTTTTGCAATTAGCATAATTAGACAATACGATCATCAGGAAACTCAGAATTTATGACGTACGTGGATAAAAACGTTGGAGACCCAAGGATTGGACGATTCGAACTGGGTGGAGCATAGTTCAAGGAAAATACCACAATTCTTTGACGTAACCGGTACGTCACAGTAGCCGAGGTCATTCCAGTCGTCTATTTCAAACGTACAACCTTCCTCAAAACAAGTCAATTTTTGTTTGGGAATCTTACTTCATGTTTTACATCTATTTATAAAAGAGTAGAATCGAATATAGAATTAAAGTTTAATCAGCCTTTAAACTCGGACACCGTAAACTGCTGCTATTTTATTGCAGCCCAGCCTCAAACGGATGATGGTCAGAGGGTCGTAACCTTTCCACCATCGATTACGTGCAACTGACTACTGACCAGAAAGATCGGTGGATTGGTAGAAGACGAAATACTTTTAGTGGGGGCTCGTAAAGTTGGTTTTGAAGGAAAGTTTTAAGGTCAAGGAATTAAAAGTTGAATTGTTTGGTTCGACCTATATATTGGATAGATTGTATTGGATTGTAGTGAAGCTACTCCAATACAACTACTAGTTACGTTACGTTACGACTACTAGTTACGTTAAAAGTTGCTTTATTTATAAAAGTTATTTATTAATTGTAATCGAATGTCAAGGTCAGTTAAAGACTACCAACACTAAAAGCAACTTAAGAAACTTTGTAACAATCATTATCGACCGACACACTCGCATTACGTCAAAGAAATATTTACGTATAGCAAAAAAGTTTTTTTTTTGCAATCAGCATAATTAGACAATACGATCACTAGGAAACTCAATTTATGACGTACGTGAATAAAAACGTTGGACCAGAGGAATGGACGATTTGAACTGGGTGGAGCATAGTTCAAGGCAAATACGACAATTCCTTGACGTAACCGGTACGTCACAGTAGCCGTGGTTATTCCAGTTGTCAATTTTTAAACGTTCTATCTTCCTCAAAACCAGTCAATTTTTGTTTGGGAATATTAAAAATTAAATTGTTTGTTACTGTCTGGTTTGACCTATATTTTGAATAGATTGTATTGCTGTGGAGATACGTATGGACTACTGGTGATTTGTTTGGTACTGTATAACTGTATGGTCACGCTTACTGTGACAACACAGCTACGATAAACAATGTCTAATTCTACACAAATTACCCGGCTGCTTGAATGACCACGCATGAGTTGACGTCAAGCATTGACTTATATCCCACGAACAACATACGATACAGTTTTATTTACTGAATAGTAGTTGAAACCCCTAAGTTTGTCTTGATAAATTTAAGATACAAATATTCGACATCTTTCAAATTTAAACATTTTAGTACAATAAAACAATGACTGAGAATGACGAAGAAACATTAACAATTGCCGATAGAAAAATTTAGAGAAGTATATTTTGTGGAATCAAGGAAGTTTTGGGGAAAAAAGAACAAATTCAGAAATATGCAAATGCTTCAATAAACCAGACGTTGTCAAGTACTTAGCAATAAAATGAATAAAATGGACATGACATGTAGTTCGAATGGAAAACAGCAGGGCTACAAAAAAGGTATTCCTTGTTAAGCCCATAGCTACTCGTGTTAGAGGCAGACCCAAACTCAGGTGGACGACTGCCTGGAGGGGGACAAAAGTTTTGAAAGTGATAAGAACTGGAGGTCGTTGGCCAAGCACAGGTTGGCGTAGGAAGGACTTTTGAGGAAGTCCAGTGCCCTTTATCCTGTGCTGTCGGGCCACTGAAGAAGAAGTACTTTAAAATGTACAAGATGTTTAATAATGTTTATTGACAATTCAAGTAAAATTATTGTTAATGGCTATTAACAAAATTTCAAAATGAGTTAATTCGAGCAGTAGATTTACAAAATAAAATTACCAATCTCTTCCTTACATAACTATCAGTTAAATGTACTACTATAGACATTTTAATTAATAATGATTCAATGTAATAACAACATAGTTTCAGAATAGTATTAAATAACACAAAAAGTAATTTAATAACCAACAATAAATTCAAAAACCTTTTTGCTTATACAATAATTCGAAAATAAAATGTTCTTGAAATTAGAACTTTCCACCGTAAATGGATTTTTTATTTAAAAAATAGCAGGCTTTAAACAAAAAAACTAATGAATATCCTGCTATATTCCAAGAAGTTAATACATTCAATATATGCGAATACTTACAAAATTAAATTTAAAAAAAAAAAACTAAGGTATATCCTACTCAAATAAGAAGTTAAGGGAGCATAGGAGTCTTAAAAATGTGCAAAGAAGGTACTACAAAGAAGAGTTTGATCTTTCATGTAATTTTTTAACTCCTCAATATATAAGTATAATTTTTTTTTATGTAATTCTACAAGATTTGTTTATTATAAAACAAATTTTAAAATTTATGAAACTTTAGCCAAAACTAAAATAAATGATATTAAACATAAAGATATTTGAACACATTGTGATTAGGCTTGCGCGGCAAATTTTGATGTCAAAATTGAAAAAATGACCAAGAAAATGACTTTATATTGTACAAATATGTACAAACAAAGACTGATACCTAAATTCTCATCTCAATTTTAATGAGAAATTATATTAAAAAAATTTAAAATCAAAATTTAAAAAAAAATAATTTTGTAGAAAAAAGTTTTTAAAATAATTTCTAATTAAAATTGAGCTGAGAATTTAGGAATAAGTCTTTTTTTGTACATATTTGTACAATATAAAGTCATTTTCTTGGTCATTTTTTCAATTTTGACATCAAAATTTGCCGCGCAAGCCTAATCACAATGTGTTCAAATATCTTTATGTTTAATATCATTTATGATAGTTTTGGCTAAAGTTTCATAAATTTTAATTGAGTATTGTAATATTGTATAGTTAAAAAATTACATGAAAGATCAAACTATGATTTTTAGTACCTTCTTTGCACATTTTTAAGACTCCTATGACCCCTTAATACAGTCCGTAAAGAGCTTATAGAGAACCCCATTAAGTTGAGATTATGCCATTTCGATGGGCCCATCACATTTAGGCGCGCTGAACTCTATGTTAATGTGTAAAATCTTTGATCACGGACTTCCGATTCAATGCAATTAGCGAGGATTCAAATGTGATCAAACGATGGGCTAAGGTACGCGTTAAGGATGTGTCGTAAATTTCAGTTGGAGTCTATGTACGAGAAATATTAGTTAAAGTTTTGGTCTTACATGTTTAGTTAGAGAAGCAAGGTAAGCGTACTAAGAAGCTAGTTATGGACACTGACATTAAAAAAAACACCTAAAATAATAATTTATATTTAGCCCATGAACAGCAATTGATAGAATTTCTTCGAAGCAAATATTTTTTTTACTGTTGTAATATCATATTATATTCCAGTTGCATCAGTCTCTGTATGATGTAATATCTCATTTCATATTGCATCATCTTTATAATGTAATCGCACCCAGTATATTGCATCAGCCATTCCATGTTTAATCTTATTGGTTGTTTAGTTTGATGATGGAACCAAGCTTATAAATAGATGCGCGATGCGTTTCTTTTGCTCTTCTAATAAACAAGTCTTAGCTAACAGACAGCCTCTATTTTACTTAATAGCTACAATAAAATTTTCTGATTAAAAATATACAAATGAAGACCGGAAACCTAAGCTAAGCATTCCAAATTCTGCTGACGAGAAGCAAATTTAAAAAGTTTAGTTAATATGTGTTTGTATTCAGAAATGAAAGTTGTAACAGTATTCATAAAGTCATCAGCAATTGTTTGAAATTTTTCACACGGATTTTTCTTAAAAATATGTTGCTTTTGTAATTCTATTTTAGGCAAAAAAAAAATTATAAAACTGGCAATTTATTGAAAGTTGCATATTATAGGTAAGTTTACTCCATAAGGTTTCTTCATGGAAACAAAAATATTGTCATCTTTTTTTTTTTTTAAACTATGAATAGTTTTATTATATTAGACATTTATTTACATATATATTCACTTTATTATCACTAATATTATCACTCAAGATTTAATTATTGCGAAAGCAGTTTTCAAATCAATAACAACTGGTCATTTCTCAAATATTTTAGACCAAGTATTTCGACAAGACAAACTAGAAACTGTCAAATACTCTTGGGACTTCGAATACTGATTAGTTATCCAACAAAGTTTTGACTAGTAATTCATTACGCAATCTAAGCGTCAACTTGACTTGAAATAAATATATGCGATTCGTTCAAAGCACTCATTTTTAAGTTTAATAAACTTTTGCTAGCAATAATTTAGATGGGACCATTTGAATGTAGTTTTAGGTGCTAGTCTTACTAGTATTTTAATTTTCCTTGAAGTCTGAAAACATACCACTCTTAGTTTTCGTTTTTTTTTTCAATAAAATTGCAATCAGTATCAGTCACGCCTGCTGTTACGTCACAGCTACATTGTCTTTACGTAATAAGTAATGTATTGTTCGAATCGTAAAATAACGTAATGGCCTTAGATCATGGCATAATTAACGTACTAAACTAAACTTTTCGGTGCAACAGCCCATTACTCGGAAAAGGCCTGCCGCGCCCATTTCCGCTTTCGTGACCTATGGCTCTGGGGTGCTAGGCCTATGTCTTGGTAAGGTGGTCAGCCTCACGCGGAACCCTCAGTGTTTAGTTCCCAAGCATGCTTGATACCCATTTTATCTACCCCCCCTCAAGGGATGAAAGGATGGGTACACTCTTAAAACAAACGAGTAATTTTAACTAAGTTTGAGTTAATTTTCCCTCCTTTCCAGTGTCGAAAATGCACTTCTCCTGTAAGAGTGGATTTCACGCTTTAGTTTTAAGAGTGCATACCTCGCCCAATCCGGGATACGATCAGCGGATCTTTGGCGTGGCATTACGAATCACTACCATTAAGCCTATAATTAACGTACACCAGACCTAATTGAGCGGAATTTTTTTTCTTTTTAGGAGTATTTTAACATCAGTTTATGAACAACTTACGAACACAACCTGTAAGGGATACTTGCATTGCAAGAAGCCTCAAATTAGCAGGAAACATTTGTCCTCGTTTACATATTTGCATTGGTTGCGGAGAGATACAACAATGTTCAAAACAACTCCTTAGAATCCGATCTCTATATTTTGCAATACAATCGCAATATTTTCATACTTTATATTCCATATTAGTTAACGGGATGTATACAAAATGAAAACTATTTAACAACAAAATGGGCATTTTTAAAGTATTGGGTGGCAACATGTATAAATTGAAGTCCTAATTGGCTAATCATTGTTGTGCGAAGAGCGTAAAGTAAACATACAATCACCGAAACCACCAAATCCAGGATCAAAAACACGAAACATTTACTGTCAAGGTAAATTCAACCAAATTCTATTCAACAGTTACAAAAATGTAACTATTCACCAAAACCCTCATAAACCCTAAAATTCCCTTTCTTCTCATAAAAAAAAACGACTACTATACAATATCCAAGTTAAGTACATTTCAATAAAACCAGCAACATTTAAAATACAGAATATCCTGGGCTTGGCTGACGCACTTGGATCTCTTTTGCTCAGGTGTGTGAAAAGCCCCAACTACAGCCGTAGCAAGTTGCCCCGGTTCCATGTTGACTTGGAACTCGAACTTTTTTGTTGAATACATGCATATTTTACACAGATCCACTGCGAAATTTTGGGAGTACCTTTGTCCCGGTTGGAAACAGTTGTAAATGGTAGTGATACGTTAAGTAACTGATTTGAAAGCATTAATTTAAATGACGACCACGCATGCTGTGATGACACAGTTACGGCATTTGTCTTGAGCCTAGTTGTTAAGATTTCGTTCTCGGAATCGGATGGTCCCGCGATCGAGTTTTGGTACCAATGAAAACCCACCGAGTGTGCTCGTTAAATCTGTTTGTGCGAAAGTCCCGTGGGCAGTCATTGCGCAGTTTCGCAACGGGAACAGGTTCCTGGAGAGTATTTCACTCCCCTTCAGGGACATGTCGGAATTACGGAAGTGGCGATAGATGGCAGCATCTGCCACGTATGTGTATATGGTGTCTGTCTTCGTGACGAAGGTTTATAAGTGGTCTCTGACCAAGCACACAATTCTGAAAATATATGTCTACCAACCACCGACAGCTAATTTCGACAACTATAACGATCGAGCCTGCAATGACGCCAAATACGTTAAGAAGTATGATTTCCCTTAGGGTAAAAACATAGTGGAGCGGCGAGTCAAGAGCCAAGCGGTGAGTTAAGCGGCGCGTTTTTAAATCCTCCGTACATTCAAGTTGACGCGCACATAGTGGGGCGGCAAGCAGCACTGCATGCATCGACATGAATCATGACTCGTCGCTCGTAAAATCACCAACGATTTCTTTGAAGCGCTGCTCCAGTCGACTTGGGGCTTCCAGTGCAGGTGGTACTGTCTGTTTGTGAATTTTTCTGGATTTTAAGGTGAAAGTATTTAACTACACAAAATGAACGTGGAGTTGCTCATTCTGTCGATACGGAATCGTGAATTAAAAGCTGAATGACCATCACAATTAGAATACATTGGACAAACTATTTCAGGAAGTAGGAGTAGAAAGTAATTGTACAGATACGTTTTACTATACTGTATAATATTGTTAGCAATTAGATAGGGCAAGAAACAAGTTTTATATCAAGCAAACTTTAATTAATGTCAAAAATAGAGCATCTTGCTGACTAGATTCATGACACGAAGCTCTCTTCGCAGCAGTTCCCGCCTCTCTACTATGTGCATGTGAAACGACGCTAGCATCTTGAATAAAAAACGCGCCGCCTGTCTCGCCGCTTGACTCTTGACTCGCCGCTCTACTATGTTTTTACCCTTAAACAGTCCATATGGGCAGCTATAAACTCCTGTTTTCAAAAACTAGGCTGATAGTGATGTTGGGTACTTAATAAAGTACTGGAATATAAGTTATCGTAAAATTTATCGAATCTAATGTCATAGTAGCTTCAGAGAACGATGGGACTCAACAAGATGTTGCCTAATAAGTTAACTCCTTCTCGATCAGATTAAAATTTTGTTTATGTATTTATTCAAAAGGCAATATATAAATTATAAAATGAATGTCGTGCATTAAACTTGAATTTGTAAATAAGAATAATTCAACATAAAAACTACTAGAAACCCAGCCCTATAGAAAAATTCTGCTTAAAAACACACAAAAAAATCTATGTTTAAAGTGTAATAAATTGTACATTCCATCCTTAATTCATTTCACTTCTCTGTTTTATCCCAATTTTCGATTAACTGGTCCCATTTTACCTGGTTAAGAAGATGTATTTTTGGAAAACAGTACTCTAAATATTACTTTCGCTATAATTGCACATTATTATAAGACATAAATATTTTTAGCATTGCTTTAATATAGAAGATATTCCACGACTACCGTCCGATGTCTATCGAAATATAGCACTATATTGATGTCAATAATACTACCATTATGTTTACTACCAAAAAGAACGATATTTTTTTTCCATTTCCCTGAATCGTAAACCAAACTAACCACAACAAAACCAACAATGAAAATACATCATTGTCTTTCCAAAGTTGGCAACAGTTCCCAGGAAATCCAAATGAAATTCACTGGTTTTAGAATGCAGCGTTAGAGGGCTTATTTTGTATTTTTACGCGGGATTTTTCTATATACAGCTGGGTTTATAGTAGTTCTTATATTGAAGGATCTTATTTACAAATTGAATTATAATACACGGGCATAGAGGGGTAATGCAATACACTTTATTGATTTTTGTTAAGGTTTTTGTTTGATTCTACTAGTTTGCGGGTTTGAATTGTAAATTGTGTTCGGGTTTACTCTTTATAAGGCTTAAATTTACTGGTTTCGAATTGCCTGAATTTCAATTGGATGTGAATTTTTTTTTCTTGCATCAGGCTTGGTGTTTTTTGTATTAAGTTAAAGTGAATTGTATTTTTTTTTGTAACGTTACATGCCAAATGATTGATCACATCTGTTTGAATTTAAATGTATTCACCGTTCAAGTAAATAAACATGTTAAATAATTAGATAAGGAAAAGTCTGGAAGAAAAAAGCAATACAAATGTTTCAACATTTTATACTAACTGTAATAGTTTTTGACATTATTGTAAAGAAATTTTTAAATTATAAAAAATATATCAGCAAACTTTGCCTTTACGTATATATATTTTTTTGCTTATAACATAAATTTTCCACGTGGTTTCTAAAATAAATGACTATTTTGTATGTTACACACATATTTTAAAAATAGCGTCGCATTGATAAATATTACTAATATTTTACAAATAAATACATTTCTAAATTGACTCTTCCACAATCAAAATATTTGATATGCTAAAAAGTGAAGGGCGGACTATAGAAGCAACGCAAGACAACTTCTAAAGACTTTGTTATTGACAGCTTTTAACCCTGAATGTTGTTTTTTGTTTATAAATGTACTATCGTCGTAAAACAACTTTTACAGAACTATAAACATGTATTTATTCACAATTCATAGATTATGGAATTGATTCCATAAATTGCTAAATAATGCATCGGTTTGATGTCAATTATCGCCATATAGGCGTCATAAAGCATTTTAATGCACAAAACTGTTTGCAATTTTTTTTTATTAACTGAACTGTTGTTGCTAGTATTTAAGGGATGAAACAATTGTAGGGAATAATGCATTTATAAAAATTGCAAATTTAATACACATGTGATTAAAATCGAACAACTTTATGGTTAGGTCAGTTTGAAGTATCGTCGCTCAGGAACTACACGAGGGTTATAACAGAACTTATCAATAATTTGCTTGCTTTGTACAAATAAATCGAAAAAGATGAACATGGTGTTTAATTTTTTTTCACATAAAAATTAGTTTAAAAAAATCATAATAAAATTATCAGCAAAACATCTTTAAATTCATTTTTATTTCTAGAAAAAGTGAAGGAATTATAGTCGTGTCTTTCCGTCTGTCAACATACATGGAGTAATAGTTTTTTTTTTTTCATTTGAACCTCAGCTTCCCCAAGGAATTCTTATAAATTTCATTCTAAATGTATGAGGTTCTTAAGTAAAAAACTAATTATATTACAAATTTATGTGAAATATCGTAATTGCTCTCATAATGTGGCAGAATGACGGCTTGTAAATCGGCAAGCCTCAGAATAGAAAAGCTCTTTTTTATCCTTTCTTTAAATAATTTTTGGGTATAAAAGGTGTAATTGTTATTTTTTTTCATTTTTGAGGTTCGAACAGAAGATTATACCTTAAGGAAGACGTATACCAAATTTTATAAGGATCGAATGAGAACTTTATTTAAATTGGCAGGCAACAACACAAAAAAAGTAGTTTTTAGATAAACCTGCTTAAAAGTTTTGACAACGCCCTCAAGCGCTGAGTTGAAGTGAATCATTTAAAAATGAGTTTTTAATAAAAAAAAATAATGCGAATTTCATTCTGAAAATGTGCAGGCATGTTTTTGATATGTTATTTTAACTATTTATGATTATCTATACAAATAAAAGAAAGAGTGTGTATGTGTGTAGGTCTGTGGATTGCAAAAGACCTACTTAGACTACCTATGTGTGCACCTGAGGCTTAGTTTGTTCATATTTGATTGTGATTTTTAATTAATATAATTAGTTAATTAGTTTTAAAAAAAACGTCATCCACGTGGGATTGCGGGACCATAACAGGGCTTTAAAATACATGGACCGGGCCGAAACGGGGCTTGACGCCATCCTCTATTAGTTTGATTGATTGAGTTTGGTTGAGATATGCGCTCGCCCTAAGGCTGCTTCATTCTCTATTAGTGATTGCTTTTTTAAGTGCGCATGCGCCAGCACGAATTTAATTTTGTTCTGATTTTGAGTGTATTTTCACAAGTAAGAAGGCTTTTAAAAGGAAGCAATGCGAAGTTAATGGGTTCCCAGTAAGCGGGACCATACTGCTAGTTATTATTATAACTCGATTTTAACCAGTAATCGCCCTCCTTAAATCGATCTAATAAAACCATTCCTCAGTTCTGGTCTCCAGTAAGTTGATGCGGCCCAAAAAGTTGCAGGAACTTTGAATTTAGTTTATGAGTTAAACTAATTAGAAGACACAACCAAAAAGTATTTTTGGAGAAAGGTATTGAAATGATAAGATTTTGGTTGGTATAAATAATGGGGTTTGAGTTGGACTATCACTTTCTAAAACTACGCGTTTCGAATTGGGGGAAAGCTATGATGTACAGGCCTGTCAAGATTTGGCAAGTTTAGAAACTCTATAGACAACGTAGGATTGCTATTAAGTATTAATATTAGGTTTAATGTTTACCACATTTGGCTATTTTCTTTTATTTAAAACGAAACGCAAATCGCTAAATTAGGGCAATATCCATAGTTGCTACCAATTCGATCCGGTCACGTAGTATTAAACCTAAAATGACCAACTAATTTAACACTACAATTTTAAATCTCGGATAAGGACGTGTTACATAACCCATAGCTTTCGTTATTTCTAGTATGTTCTACCATTAAAAAAAATAAATGTCTTATTATATTAAACAAACATACATTTGTTGGAAACAAATTTTGAAAAGAAAAATCAATTAAAAACTATTAATATTAAAAACTAGTTTTTAAGCAGAAATTGATGTAACGAAATTCTAAAATCGTTTGATGCATTGATTATTTATGAATTTAATTAAGATTTTTTTTCATATGTACATTTCCATTTTTAACAAATTAAAAAGTGGGTATAAAAAATAGCAGCTAGTGGAACTTACCATAACAGCTAAATAATTATTTCAACATCTTTTGACGTATTGATTTCTTAAGAAGTTTGATATCTTTTATTTATTTGTTTAAACTTACAGCTATTTATCAAGTAGGTTTGTGGCAGAAATTGGTACTTAGTACCGCTTACCTCTCAGTTTAAGGCATAGTTGATTAAAATTTTGCAAGAGAAATTTCTTAATTTTTATCTACATTAACTTAACATTAACTTATTTTTCACATTTGACTTAACCGCAGTAGCACGGAAACATCAAATGATGTACCTTTCATACACAACATTTGACTTAACCGCAGTTGCACGGAAACATCAAATGATGTACCTTTCATACACAACATTTGACTTAACCGCAGTAGCACGGATATATCAAATGCAGATATTGTACCTTCATCTAAAAATGCTAACTTAAGGTATCCGACTACGTTGAAATCGTATTTTTCGGCAAAAAACAGAATTTTTTTTATAATCTTAAAATAAAGCACCACTCCTTAAGATTCTAAAACTCTTCATTTTGTTTGTGCAGCAAATATTTAAGAACTCCATTGGTACTCCATTAATACTCCATTATACAAAACGGCATTCAAATCCTTTAGAAAAGACCAATAGTAGAAAATTGCGATCTACAAGAAAAATTAAAAATATGAAACTTGAAGATGAAGAATGTCTTATATACCAAAAATACGGCTTTCCTGCTATTTCAATGTAACCTCAATCTTCAAATTGATTTTCTGCAAAATGCAAGTTTTGAACATTTTCTTCTCGACAAACCATATTTCTCAAAAAGTACTTAACCGAATGTTTTCAAATTTGTTGTGCATATTTGTTGTACTATTATCTAGGGAATAGACTACAGACTAGTAATTTCAAGCAATATTATAAAAATTATAACACTTACTATCATAAATGATAGAAAAAAAGTACATAAAAATCTTTAACTTAGCTTCGACAACTTATAACTTTTTATTGGCGCCATAAATATCTAAGATTGTAGTCTATTCCCTAGATATCAAATTTAGATTTATTAATTTATTATTATTTTTAAAAAATCTTAAATATTTTTTTAGTTATAAAGTCTATAGTAAAGGCAAAAAACATTGAAATTTACTTACAAAATCTTAAATTACACAAAATATATTTATTTAAAATAAAAATTGTGACTTATTATTATTATAAGTTGTGTTGGTTAACAAAAAAATACATAAACTATAAGTATTAAAATTTAATTAAAAAAATAAGTGTCAAACGTAGTCGGATACCTTAACGCGATTTCTTTTAGTTAAAATAAATTTTATTTTAGAAGATCGAAAAATCATGTTACCAGTTACGGAGCACTCATATGTGTCAAAATAGCTTAAGTTGGCGATATGTCATGCTTAAAATTAACTGTCCTTGTTAATATGATTTGTGTACTACTAACTGATTTTTTTTCAATTATCATGAGATTTAAAAAAAATATACATATAGTTATCCAGTATTTTTTTTTTTTTGTAAGTGAAAAATATATTGCCCAAGCCCAAAATATCTTTTTTCACTGAAAAAATTGAGCAATGAATACCAAACATTAATAGAAAAATATAACAGACAAAATTTCAAAAATTCCAAATAGAACCCGCACACAAAGTATTACTACTTGAACTTCTTTTAAAAAAATTACATTTGAAATTTTGCAAAAGGCGACAAGTAGGCTTGCGAAATAGCCTTCGAAGTATTCGTACAAGTAGGCTTGAGTCAATAATTGGCACTTATTAACGTTTTCCACAGTTGAAGGAATAGTTGATCAAAATTTTGTAAGCAAAAATTCTTAACTTTAATTAGATCTGTAGCAAGTCGATTTTCCCTTTCAAATTTTACAGATTATCCTATTGATATACATTTTTTGCTAAAATTATTTTAAAATCAAAGAATTAAATTATAAACGTAAGGACCAAAACACTCAAAATTTTTTAAACAATTATTTGTTTTATAAAATAAAATAACCTCCAGGTAAAAAAGTTGTATGATATTTTTGTTTGTATTTCACAATCATCAAAATAAAATATTAAATAATTTCAGAAGCAAAGAAATTCAATTTTGCCGAATACTTAGAGGCATTTGGAAGATGTATACTATTTTGTTATTCTTACTGAAATTGGCAATATGTAACATTTTATTTCATCAATCCTATTTGTAGGTTGTATTTGTAATTTGGGTAAAACAAAAAGTACGGTTTTTTTCTGCAATCTCGTATGAATTTTTCCATTATCACATTTAAGCTTGAAATATATAGTAGTAACATTGGACATTAGTTACATTAAATGCAACAAAATAACTTTTATTGTAAGCAAACATAACCGCATTTCGAAGTTATAAAAAAAGAAAACATCAAATGCAAATGCCGTACCATTCACAAACAGCGTTTGACGTAACCACAGTTCCACGGAAACATCAAATGCAGATACCATACAATTCACACACAGCATTTGACTTAACCGCAGTAACACGGAAACATCAAATGCAGATACCGTACCATTCACACACAGCATTTGACTTAACCGCAGTAGCACGGAAACATCAATTGCAGATACCGTACCATTCACACACAGCATTTGACTTAACCGCAGTAACACGGAAACATCAAATGCAGATACCGTACCATTCACACACAGCATTTGACTTAACCGCAGTACCACGGAAACATCAATTGCAGATACCGTACCATTCACACACAGCATTTGACTTAACCGCAGTACCACGGAAACATCAAATGCAGATACCGTACCATTCACACACAGCATTTGACTTAACCGCAGTACCACGGAAACATCAAATGCAGATACCGTACCATTCACACACAGCATTTGACTTAACCGCAGTACCACGGAAACATCAAATGCAGATACCGTACCATTCACACACAGCATTTGACTTAACAGCAGTAACACGGAAACATCAAATGCAGATACCGTACCATTCACACACAGCATTTGACTTAACCGCAGTAGCACGGAAACATCAAATGCAGATACCGTACCATTCACACACAGCATTTGACTTATCCGCAGTACGGCGAAAACATCAAATACTGTGTATGAATGGTACAGTATCTGCATCTGATGTTTTCCTTTTTTATAACTTCGAAATGCGGTTATGTTTGCTTACAATAAAAGTAATTTTGTTGCATTTAATGTAACTAATGCCTAATGTTACTACTACATATTTCATGCTTAAATGTGACAATGGAAAAATTTATAAGAGATTGAAGAAAAAACCGTACTTTTTGTTTTACCCAAATTACAAATACAACCTACAAATAGGACTGATGAAATAAAATGTAATATATTGCCAATTTCAGGTAAGAAAATAGTATACATCTTCCAAATGCCTCTAAGTATTCGGCAAAATTGAATTTCTTTGCTACTGAAATTATTTAAAATTTTATTCTAAGGATTGTAAAATACAAAAAAAAAATATCATACAATGACTTTTTTTAACTGGAGGTGATTTTATTTTATAAAACAAATAATTGTTTGAAAAATTTCGTGTGTACGTTTGTGTTCTTACGTTCATAATTTAATTCCTTGATTTTAAAATAATTTTAGCAAAAAATGGATGACAATAGGTTGTTCTGTAAAATTTGAAAGGCAAAATCGACTTGCTACCGATTTAATTGAATATAAGAATTCTTGCATGCAAAATTTTAATAAACTATGCCTTTAACTGTGAAAAGCGTTAATAAGTGCCAATTACTGACACAAGCCTATTTCTTATTATAGTTGCAAGCTTAAGCAAATAAAAAATTCAAACTAATTAATTAAAATTCCTAAGAAAGAAATATGTCAAAATATTTTAAAATATTTAGCTTATGTGGTAAGTAGCACGAGTTGCTATTTTATTCACATAAAAACTTGTTGATTAGTTTAAAAATAGAAATATGCATATGAAAAATAAAGTTCTTAATTAAAATCCTAAATAGTCAATGCATCAAACGATATTGGAATTTTAGCACATTTTTGATTAAGAATGAGTTTTTAATATGAATATTTTTTCTTTTTCAAAACTAGTTTCCAATTAATGTAACTAGAAGAAGTAAGTTTATGAACATTTTCAAATACAATATTTTGATTTCAGGTAAATTTTGGATTAGCTAGAATTCCCTCCGATTGATTATTTTTTGTCGAGAGGTCTCAGGAGATGAGTTACTACAGCGGTCATTTGGAAAAAAACTAAAAGGAAAAATCTATCTTTTGTATTTTAATTTATAATGTATAAACATACTGAATTTTACAACGATTCATGTATTTCATCTTTTTTAATATCGTTCTGATGAATGATTTAATTTCAGGTGAATACCTGTACACCCCCCCCCCCTAAAATAAAATTTTCAAATATAATGTAATACTTTGAGGTTTGATTGAAGCTTTAAGCGAATGCTTTCTTTATATTAGATATTTGGTTTTCTTTTTTAACTTTGAGTCTTTAACTCGAAAAGAATGTGTCAAACCTAAACTAATTATGTTTCATAATAAAAAAAATACGTTTATAAACCTAATGTAAAGGATCCTTAAATGAATGTTATAAATGCATAAATGACAAGAGTGTTTAGACATTTATTTGGTGAGGAAATAAAATATATTTTGCTTAAATTTAGGTACAATAATAATGAAAAATAAACATTTAGAAAAAATAAAGTTAATTTTAGGTAGCCAAAGAGCAAAAACTATGATATTGCCTTTAATAAATGATGAGCCGTCATTCTAACACGTTATGCGAGCATTTTAGATATATCACATAAACTTGTAAGTTAAGAACTTAGTTCATTTGGACTGAAATTCATAGTAATTGGTTTTACTTGTGCCGATATATCACATGATTGTGTTGCGTTTATGAAATAAATAGCATTTAGTACCACTTCCCACCTTATGTTTAACCCTTTCAGTCACAAAAATTTACTACACTACAGAAACAGCTGATATTCACAAACTAAGCTTATTTTAGGCCAAATATGCGAATTCCATAAGAAAAAAAAATCATTTAAATTTTTTATATGGTATTTGAAACAATGCCAAAATTTTTTAACTGTGGAAAAAAACAAAATAAAAATATATATTACCTAAAAACACTTCGAGTTACATATTTTAAGGCATCTGACCATATTATTAAAAAACATTTAGTAATTATTTAACCGAAATAGTTTAAATTGTGTCTTAAATATGTGGAACTGAAGTGAACAAAAATCAGGAGAAACGCTTGTTGACAATTTTCTAAATAAGAAAAAAATAGTAGTTCTGACTTCTATTGAGATTAATGTAAAATATTGTCTGATAGAACAAAGTGTAAAGAATCGAATGATGCGTGTTTGGATGTCATAATAACGGGACATAAAAATTTTGAAAAAAAATATTGAAAGTGATGATGCCAAATGGCATCACTGGGACTGAAAGGGTTAAGAGAACTTGAAATAACATTCTACGAGTATTTAAAATTTCAAAAAAAAAGCTTCAATTTTTAATTTTCTCCCCTGCGATTTTAGTAAGCATTCATTTCCAGACCACAAACTTTATTACCAATCGAATAGATTTTGGCACCACATGATTAAAAGTTATGTTAAATTTAAACGAAAATACTTTTAAATATCCTTAAATGTAACCTGAATTTCTATAGCTATTCTAATATCCTAAGGATTTCTTCTCTGAATTTTCGAGTGATTTGAAGCTAACTTTAGAGCAAATTTTAGAAAACAAAAAAATTTTGAGTAGGGCCAATTCAGATCAAAATAATCTGATATTATTTGTGGTTATTATAGCATCTTGTGTTCCCGTTTTACAGCGGTTAAGTAAGGTGCCATGGTTGCCATCTTCATTTGTTTTTTTATCCAATTTCAAATGCACTTTTTTTTCGAGAAATTTCAATAGTAAAACTTTGTGCGCGTGTTCTATTTGGAATTTTTGAACTTCTGCCAGTTATGTTTCTATAAATTTTTGGTATTAATTACTCGATTATTTCAGCGGAAAAAAATGACCTTCTATTTTGGTCTTGGAAGATATTTTTTGTTTACAAAAATTAAATGAGTCTCTAGATTTTAGAGAGATCACATTTTAATCTCAAGATATTCCCAAAACATTTCAGTGTTAGGCTCAAAAATAAAATTTTTTGATATATTAATTTTAAACATGTCATAATATCAACTTTGTTATTATTATTATTATAATTTTTTTTGAGAAATACGAGTGACCCCATAACTAGTACTATATTTTACGGATTTATGTCCGAAAATAGATTATTTTAACTAAAAGAAATCACGTCACATTAGTATTTTAAGGTAAAGGTTAAGTATCTGCTTTTGTTGTTACCGTTCTACTGCGGTTAAGTCAAATGATGTGTGTGAATGGTACGGTATTTGCATTGGACTTAACCGCAGTAGCACGGAAACATCAAATGCAGATACCTTACCATTCACACACAGCATTTGACTTAATCGCAGTAGCACGGAAACATCAAATGCGGATACCGTACCATTCACACACAGCATTTGACTTAGCCGCAGTAGCGCGGAAACATCAAATGCCAATACCGTACCATTCACACACAGCATTTGACTTAGCCGCAGTAGCGCGGAAACATCAAATGCCGATACCGTACCATTCACCCACAGCATTTGACTTAGCCGCAGTACCACGGAAACATCAAATGCAGATACCTTACCATTCACACACAGCATTTGACTTAATCGCAGTAGCACGGAAACATCAAATGCGGATACCGTACCATTCACACACAGCATTTGACTTAGCCGCAGTAGCACGGAAACATCAAATGCGGATACCTTACCATTCACACACAGCATTTGACTTAATCGCAGTAGCACGGAAACATCAAATGCGGATACCGTACCATTCACACACAGCATTTGACTTAGCCGCAGTAGCGCGGAAACATCAAATGCCAATACCGTACCATTCACACACAGCATTTGACTTAGCCGCAGTAGCGCGGAAACATCAAATGCCGATACCGTACCATTCACCCACAGCATTTGACTTAGCCGCAGTACCACGGAAACATCAAATGCAGATACCTTACCATTCACACACAGCATTTGACTTAATCGCAGTAGCACGGAAACATCAAATGCGGATACCGTACCATTCACACACAGCATTTGACTTAGCCGCAGTAGCACGGAAACATCAAATGCAGATACCTTACCATTCACACACAGCATTTGACTTAATCGCAGTAGCACGGAAACATCAAATGCGGATACCGTACCATTCACACACAGCATTTGACTTAGCCGCAGTAGCGCGGAAACATCAAATGCCAATACCGTACCATTCACACACAGCATTTGACTTAGCCGCAGTAGCGCGGAAACATCAAATGCCGATACCGTACCATTCACCCACAGCATTTGACTTAGCCGCAGTACCACGGAAACATCAAATGCAGATACCTTACCATTCACACACAGCATTTGACTTAATCGCAGTAGCACGGAAACATCAAATGCGGATACCGTACCATTCACACACAGCATTTGACTTAGCCGCAGTAGCACGGAAACATCAAATGCAGATACCTTACCATTCACACACAGCATTTGACTTAATCGCAGTAGCACGGAAACATCAAATGCGGATACCGTACCATTCACACACAGCATTTGACTTAGCCGCAGTAGCGCGGAAACATCAAATGCCGATACCTTACCATTCACCCACAGCATTTGACTTAGCCGCAGTAGCGCGGAAACATCAAATGCCGATACCGTACCATTCACACACAGCATTTGACTTAGCCGCAGTAGCGCGGAAACATCAAATGCGGATACCGTACCATTCACACACAGCATTTGACTTAGCCGCAGTAGCGCGGAAACATCAAATGCCGATACCGTACCATTCACCCACAGCATTTGACTTAGCCGCAGTAGCGCGGAAACATCAAATGCCGATACCGTACCATTCACACACAGCATTTGACTTAGCCGCAGTAGCGCGGAAACATCAAATGCGGATACCGTACCATTCACACACAGCATTTGACTTAGCCGCAGTAGCGCGGAAACATCAAATGCGGATACCGTACCATTCACACACAGCATTTGACTTAGCCGCAGTAGCGCGGAAACATCAAATGCCGATACCGTACCATTCACACACAGCATTTGACTTAGCCGCAGTAGCGCGGAAACATCAAATGCCGATACCGTACCATTCACCCACAGCATTTGACTTAGCCGCAGTAGCACGGAAACATCAAATGCCGATACCGTACCATTCACCCACAGCATTTGACTTAGCCGCAGTAGCGCGGCAACATCAAATGCCGATACCGTACCATTCACACACAGCATTTGACTTAGCCGCAGTAGCGCGGAAACATCAAATGCCGATACTGTACCATTCACCCACAGCATTTGACTAAGCCGCAGTAGCGCGGCAACATCAAATGTCGATACCGTACCATTCACCCACAGCATTTGACTTAGCCGCAGTAGCGCGGAAACATCAAATGCGGATACCGTACCATTCACACACAGCATTTGACTTAGCCGCAGTAGCGCGGAAACATCAAATGCCGATACCGTACCATTCACCCACAGCATTTGACTTAGCCGCAGTAGCGCGGAAACATCAAATGCCGATACCGTACCATTCACCCACAGCATTTGACTTAGCCGCAGTAGCGCGGAAACATCAAATGCCGATACCGTACCATTCACCCACAGCATTTGACTTAGCCGCAGTAGCGCGGAAACATCAAATGCCGATACCGTACCATTCACCCACAGCATTTGACTTAGCCGCAGTAGCGCGGAAACATCAAAAGCGGATACCGTACCATTCACACACAGCATTTGACTTAGCCGCAGTAGCGCGGAAACATCAAATGCCGATGCTTAACATTTACCTTAAAATACTAATGTAACGCAATTTCTTTTAGTTAAAATAATCTATTTTTGGACATAAATCCGTGAAATATATTACAAGTTACGGGGCACTCGTATTTCTTAAAAAAAAGTTAAATGTTAAAAAAAAGTTAAAATAATTTCTTAAAAAGCAATATGACTTATTTAAAATTAACATATCATAAAATTTATTTTTGAAGCAAACACTGATTTCTTTTCGAATGACATGAGATTAAAATGTAAAATGTACGTACATCTAGTGATTCATTGAATTATTGTAAACAAAGAATATCTTGCAAAGACCAAAATAGAAGGTCGTTTTTTCCACTGAAATAATCGAGCAATTAGTACCAAAACTTTTTATAGAAACATAACTGTCAAGAAGTTCAAAAATTCCAAATAGAACACGAGCACAAAGTTTTACTACTGAAATTTCTCGGAAAAAAATTCATTTTTTGGAAAAATTGGATAAAAAAAAAAACAAATGAAGATGTCAACCATTACACCCGACTTAACCGCTGTAACACGGGAACACCAGATACTATAGTAGCCACAGATAATGACAGATTATTTTGATCTGAATCGGTCCTACTCAAAATTTGTTTTCTAAAATTTGCTTTAAAGTTAGTTTCAAATCACTCGACAATTCAGAAAAGAAAGCCTTAGGATATTAGAATAGCTATAGAAATTCAGGTTACATATAAGGATATTTAAAAGTACTTTCGTTTTAATTTAACATAACTTTAATCATGTGGTGCCAAAATTTAATCAATTAGTACTGAAGTTTGTGTTCTGGAAATGAATGCTTACTGAAACCGCATAGGGAAAAAAAACTTAGAAAATTGTTTTTTTCTTTAATTTTAAATACTACTTTTTGCAGATTATTGTTTTAAGTTATCTTAAAAATGAGGAGGGAAGTGGTACTGAATGCTATTTATTTTCACAACATAATTCTGTGATCTATCAGCACAAGTAAAACTTGCCTAATGACATTTAACACATTTTGGAAATTTATTCAAAAATACTTTGGCAGAAAAAACAGCCATTAGTGTTTTATCCATGCAGTAGTATAATCCATTTAGTGTTTTGTCTTACAAAGCTATCATAACGCCAAAAGTTCTCTCGGCAAAATTAAATCGTGGTATACTTAAACATAAACATATAGTTTAGATTCAGTGTAATCTGTGCGTCAAAATTTGTAGGGAGATGGTGTCACCAAAAACTGGCTCTCAGTTCTGGTTAATATGTCGAGGCTGCAAAGTCTTAATTGCAAATATTACAGCCCCATTTGAGAAAAAATAAACACCACAACTTCGAAATGCCTCAAAAGACAAAAAAAAAAGCATTTTATTAACGCATGCCAATCATCAATTGATTCGAACACAGTTGATAAATTTTATTTATGTTTAAATTACAATATTTTTTAAAGATACTTTTGATATGACGAAAATAAGATTTTAATTACATACCAATTTTAAAGATGTTACTTAATTTTAGGTAACGAAAAAGGAAACTATGCTATCTTCTTTAATAAATAATGAGCCTTCATTCCACCACATTGTGATATTATTCCTTAAATTTTTAATTTATTCATACTATTTCCTTAACTTTTTTTATTTCAAATAAACGTTTTTAATATTTTTTTCTATTTTTAATTGAAAGATATCCTAGTAGTAACCATTGTTTAAATAAAAAGTCAACGCTTTTTAAATTGTGGCAGACGAAATGACGCAAATGTAATAATACATTTAATATTTTTTAAGTTATAAGTTGAATATTTCATTTTAAAGTAATGGTAGGTTTTTGTGACAAAATGTCAAAATTGGCTTTGTGATAAGATTAATTTAATTTGGTGGATATAAATTTATTTTACATACGATTTCCACTCTTTGTGTCGATGTCAAATAAAATCTTAAGGCTAAACACCGTGTTCTTATTTATCAATTTCATTACACAACGCAAGAAAATTAAACATTTGTTAGATTATCTTAGTATTAAATTCATATTATAAAAATTTATTTCTCAAAACAATTAATCGTTGACCGACTCAGTATGCGTTCCATAAATATAAGCTGAATTTAATTTTTTTTAAAGCTTTAGGAAAAAGTAAAATTAAGAACTCATAAATTTTATGACATTTGTATGAGTGATAGCTAGCATTAAGTATATACTTTATTTAACAATTTATGAAATAGATTTATTATACAACGTATTCTTAAATTGATTACCAACAATTGCTGATACGACTAATCTGTTCACAGTTCTGTAAAAGTTGTTTTACGACGATAGTACTTTCATAAGTGAAAAACAACATTAAGGGTGTAAATTTAAATTAATTACAAGGTCTCTAAAGGCTGTTTTACGGACGATAGTGCTTCGTAAGTAAAAAACAACATTTAAAGTAAAATTTTCAATTATGTAATTACAAGGTCTGTAAAAAGGGTTTCACGTTGCTTTTACATTTGTTATGGGAAAGCTAATAGATAGTAGCTGACAATGATTAAATATTTCAAATATCATTTTTTTTATCAAGTGTTTGGAATTGGTTGGGATATTACCGAACTGAACTTATTAAATATTACAGAAACTTCGAACTGAAAGGTAGGTAGGTTTTAATTATCGTCGCACTAGACCTACACGAGGGCTCTACTTCGCAATAGACACTCTACTTTGGAAAAATTTCTCTAAAAACGCTTTCCGCACATTTTTGTCTGAAGTAATTCTAGTGTAACTGTGTGTAACGATTATTACTTTAGGTACCAAAGCTTTATGCAATCATGTCACTGTTTCGAACCCACATCCAAAACAACCAATACTACATAAACAGACATATCTCCAAAGCACCGTTAAGCAGCACTGCTAAACATCATATATAACTTACTTTCATCGCACTCGCATCCTTTTCCGATGACCGATAGATCTTTCCCCGATCCCTTAATTAGTACCTGACGATCAAAAGATCTCCAATACACTTGTTTTAATGATTTGTATTTATTGTATTAACGTCGTAATAGCTATAAAAAGGAAATATTGATAGTCATAGCCAAAAATTTAAATGTCAAAACACAAGGCTAACACCTAACCGAAAAAGCAACCTTATTCGTAAACGTCAGAGCCTGTAGACCAGGGTAGATTTAATGTGCTCCAACCCTTCAAAAATACCAACTTTGTATGCAACTCCAAAACATAAGTAAATTGCTGAACATTATTCACTACTTCCTTTCATCGCACCAACAACCCTTTCCGATGACCGATAGATCTTTCCTCGATCCCCTAATTAGTACCTGACGATCAAAAGATCTCCCCTCCGCCGAATCTGAATTTCAAATTGCTGCTGGACCACCGTATTGAGGGATTGGCTAACGACGTGAAGATGGGGGAAGGTGGATATACTCAATGGGAGTTTTATATAGGATGCGAAGGAAAATAGCATTGAGTTATGTTTGATTGGTTATAGGGTTGGTGTGGTTGTACACTAGAAAAATAGAATGGCTAACATAGAATATATTCGCAGTAACAAAAGCAGTTATTCATGCGCCTGAATGGTTTGAATTATAAGTTGGTTCAACAAGTAAAGTTGGTGTTTACTTTTCGAAGATACTTTCATAAAAAATCAGCTTATATAGCAGGTGGCAGATTACGTCCAACATTTAAGTTTTGCGTTGGAGGTATAATAGAGTTAAGCGCTGGATTGGAACCGGTCCCAAAAGCAACCTTATACGACAATAAAATCATAGATTTCGTTCCGTAATAGATCCAGATCCAACTTTCAAAAAAACCAATACATAGTCCGAATATACCTCTCCAAAATATCAAACACCAGACACAGACACACCCTTAGGCCACACTGCAGAACATTATTTACAACATCCTTTCATCGCATCTACATCCCTTTCCGATGACCGATAGATCTTTCCCCGATCCCCTAATTAGTACCTGACGATCAAAAGATCTCCCCTCCGCCGAATCTGAATTTCAAATTGCCGCTGGACCACCGTACTGAGGGATTGGCTAACGACGTGAAGATAGGGGAAGGTGGATATACTCAATGGGAGTTTTATATAGGATGCAAAGGAAAATAGTTATGTGTTATGTTTGATTGGTTATAGGGTTGGTGGGATTGTATACTAGAAAGGCGAATGGATTGTGTGATGTGTATTTTCTTTTGTGCATAGTGTTTGAGGAATAACTGCTTTAGTTAACACATATATTACTTTTTCGTTACTTACTTTAGTGAGAAAGTGATAAAAAAAATTATTTATTTCAAAAATAGTTTAAAATAGTATAAAATAACAATGTGTACAAAACCCATAAACCTTTTAAGTCAATTTAATTCCTTACATACATCAATACACAATCGCTTAAAGAATTGGAATTTTATGGACCGAATTGCGATTTTAATGGATAAATAGCCGAGTTCATAATCATTCGAAGCATGTTCAAAAATAACACAGTTCGACAAAAAAAAGCAAGTGTTTGTCCTGAAGCTACTTTGGCTATTTTTTGCTCCTTTGGTGGTCCAATAATAGAGAAATGACATTTTTAGCCCAAGTTTAATAGGGGGATACATCAGAGATCAAAAAACTGATTTTTCAATGTTTTTTTCATAAAAAACGCCTTTTTTGATGTTTTTTTGGCTACAAACAACCTGCAACTGGTTCTTACCTCTATATGGGTAGTAAGTGAGTATCGATGGGCCATTTTGGAACTCAAACATCGCTCCAAAACTGTCTAAATTAGCGATTTCTAGCCCAAAACGCCATTTCTTAATGTTATTTCATGTTTTTTCGCGTATGGAGCTATGATTACGTATCTGGATCTGCCTTCGAGAAAAAGTAAATTTAAATAATGAACACAATATAAAATGATAACATTTATATAGATAGGTAACACATAGATACGTAATCATAGCTCCATTTGCGAAAAAATTTGAAATAACATCCAAAAATTGCGTTTTGGGCCAGAAATCACTAATTTAGACAGTTTTGGAGCGATGTTAGAGTTCCAAAATGGCCAATAGGTACTCACTTAACACCCATAGAGGTAATTGAACCAGTTGCAGGTTGTTTGTAGCCAAAAAAAACGTCAAAAAAGGCGTTTTTTTTAATGAAAAAACGTTAAAAAATCAGTTTTTTGATCTCTGATGAATCCCCCTATTAAACTTGGGCTAAAAATGTCATTTCTCTATTATTGGACCACCAAAGGAGCAAAAAACCGCCAAAGTAGCTTCGGGACAAACACTTGCATTTTTTTTTTTGTCGAACAGTGTAATTTTATTAAAACGCTTTCAGTTTTAAAATCTTAATTATTTGTTTGATTATACAAGTCCTTTCGTAAGATTTTATATTCATTTCGTTGAATATTTGTTTTTTCATTAATAAAAATGTTTCACGCTATTCAAAGAACAAAAGTACTTAGAGATAAAATTGAGCTATATAATAATTAATTATGCGAATTTAAATAATTTTTCTTAAAAAATTAAATGAATATTGTATGTGAACAGTAAAGATAAATATTGTAATATATTGTAAATAATTTTTTTTATCAACTGATATCTAAGAATAAACCATATTTAAGAATACTGTTCCTCTAAATGAACCTGCATTCACAATAGATGTACTGTTTTCAGGGAGAGGTGTTAAGCAAGTACTGATCTTATCTGGCTGAATTAGACGGTAGATGTGACGTCATAATCCAATGATAAATTTTATTAAGGATGTGTAGAAAACCTGTGCTAATTAAGCTATTATGGTATCGTGAAGTCTAAAGATAAGTTTTATAAATGCTGGGTGGTATGCGTTTAGCTTTAAATTAAATCTCGGCATACTTTAACATCCACAGAGAACTCAGATTCATTGTAATCTGTGCGCCAAAATTGGTAGCAAGAGTCTCCTAGATGGTTCCACAAAAAAAGGGGCTCTCAGTTCTAGGGAATATGCCGAGTCTGCAAAGGCTTGCCCGCCAATGCTTCAGTCCCATGCGTTTTGCTTAACAAGGGCAATTGAGGAAGGATCTGCTTAAGAAAATATAGCGTCTCTTAAGTTCCCACATGTGCTATCTCCCTTTGCAAAACAGTAGACATTTATTGAAAGGTAACCCTTGGCGTACTTTCCAAAAGTCGCCAAAAGTCGGCCGAAGACCCAAACGAAATTATAGGATACTTTTGAATTATCGTCGCATTAGAGCTACACGAAGGAGAGCCGAAAAACGTGTTTATTTAACACCGGCTGTTCGGACTTGTTGCATATCTCAGCATTACATTATATAGACCGATATTATGTAACAAGAAAGTCCGAACAGCCGGTGTTAAATGAACAAACATGTTTTTCGGTTCTCCCACGTATAGCTCTAATGCGACGATAATGCAAACCTCTCCTAACTTATCCCTTATTCCCGGTTGGATTATCTGCCGATTTTGGAAAGTTCACCAAGGGTTACCTTTAAAATATGTTTACTGTTTTGCAAAGTTAGATAGCACATCTGGGAACTTAAGTGACGATATAGTGGCTTCATTTCGATGGAATATCAGAAAAGTGATTAGTATGGATATTTTAAAAAATCATCTAGAAGGGTTAAGTTGAGGTATAGAAATACACAAGGGGCTATCGGCAAAAAAAAATTAAAATTGGGACCCGCAGTCAAGTGACGAGCCGACACCAGTCTCTAGCAGGTTTGTTTATTGATGGTACAAAAATAATAAAATTATGATTCTACTAAACTTTTAACTATGAAAGAATATTTCTGCTTAACTCTTTCAGTCCCAGTGACAATTGGGTATCATTTTAAAAAAATATTTTTTGGTCGTCTATAGCCATTTATGATATCAAAAAGCACATCATTCGATTCTTCAAACTTTTATTCTATTTGAAAATATTTTTTATTAATCCCAATAGATGTCAGCCCTATTATTTTTTTTTAATTATGATCAGAAACATGATGCCAAAAGTCATCACTGGGACTGAAAGAGTTAAAAAGGTTAAATGATTTCTTTATTGCTAGGGATAAAACCTCTTCACACATTTTAAAGCAATTGCATAAAAATAGTTAAAAAAATACTAACTAATAGTACTTAAAAAATATCTTTAATGAGTTGCAGAGTTTATCGAAAAATCTAGAAGTTGAAACTTTTGTGCTGAGATCGATATAAATGTAGACAAATAACATTTTTGGCTGCAGTTTGTTTGAAAAGGAAATTAAAAGTAAAAGTTTCTTGTAACTTTCAATCGATTTTTTAAGCAATAAATGCTACGAAAATGTTTTTATATGGAATTTAATATTTTTGAACACATTTTATGTGGCAGTTAAAGTTTTGTTTTACCTAAATTATAAGATGTTTTATTTTTGAGTGCTACGTTTTGTGTTTTTTGTTAAATTAATAAACTAAATAGTCTTAGCTTATATAATTATACACAAACAATGAGACGTCTATAAACATGCATTTGTATATCAAAATTACAAGATCGGTTGAATTTAGGAACTAAATAAAACTATTTTAACTGTAAATTTTATTAATTTCTATCACAAATAAATTCCTAGGCAGTTAAATTACGATTCTGATTCTATTTTTTTAAATAAAAACATTGAACTAGTGCTCAAATATATATGAATAATAATAATAATAATAATATTTGAAAAATATTTGAATATAAATAAAAAAGTGTTACATAAAATCATTAAATAATTGCGTCAATGAAACACACAATATAAAGTAAAATTTAAAAATTATCCGATTCATCGATATTTTAGCAATGATTAATCATAAAAAAAATCCGCATAAATAAACATATCTCGATTTACAATTTAAGCATCAAAACCTAGACAATTTAAGCATCATGAAACAACCTTTACCCAAAACTTATTCATTACATTAGTCGATATAAAAAAAAATCTTTATAAAAATGATAATAGTCTTTTTCCGTGCAAAATGCATCATTTTTTAGATTCAGCAATGTGTTTGTTCACTATCATGGCAAACAAAAAACAATAACTGAATATTCCCTTTAACACAGTCATCAACTTGCGAAGTTATCTTTTTGTTATTTAAATATAACACTCGTGTTGTTTGCATACCTGTAAGGGTTTTGGATAATGGTGAGTTTATGTTGATAATGGGGAATTAAAATGGGATTCTCTAATATGAGATGCATTATTGATGTGTTTTGATAAGTAATGATATTGAAAGGGGTTTTAAGTCGGAATGGATATTATATTTAACTTTTTATGCGCCAACGTTTCACTTGTGGAACATATTATTTAACATCCTTTATAGCCAGGAATAATTTTAGATGTAAAAATTAAACTACACAAAAAGCTAATTTTAAAAAATCGTTGGATAATGTAAGGCGTTTTGGATAAAAATAGCGCTAAAGGGTTTATGGATAATGATGAGTTTATGCTGATAATGGGGAATTAAAATGGAATTTTCTAATATGAAATGCAATGGATATTTAGATGCAAAATTAATTGATGTTTTTTGATAGGTAATGATATTTGAAATAGTTTTTAAGTTGGAATGGATATTATGTTTATTATTATTGCTATTATGAAATTTAATAAGGTTTCTCTAAGGCTATTATGATGCTATTTAATAAGATCGTAGACATGTGGCGTTGAATCTTGTTGAAATAAAACTTCGAATATCAGTTGTTTGCAGTTGTAAGTTGATTGTAATCACAAAACAAGTTTTCAAAATATAATTCTTTGTACATGATATGTTTAAGGATGCAAAATGTTAATTTTAAAGTATTTAATAAAATTGTCTAATTATAAAGTGCTATTTAACACATAAACGCCGGCGCAGGCCACCAGTGGCCCGCACTAGATTGTCTCATCGGGAGGCGAGGGCCATCGGTGGCCCCCATTTGATTGTTCTATCATTGTAGTAATCTTATTACTACATCATGAAAATTTGATTTTTATTTTCCGGTCAAAAATTTCGATATGCTACTGTGATATGCTCCAATTTTTCGATATCACTACTTGTACTTCAGACATAAAGCGCATATGCAGGTGTAAACAGGCAAAAATCGAGCCGCCAGATGAAGCGCCGCATTAATTTAATATCGCCGATAAATAAATTAAAATTGGCCCGGGCCGGAACGTGTTAAATATTACAATCCTGTTTTTCTTTGAAAATTATGTCGAAGCATGTGTCAGTTTTTGGACGATGGGAAATTTGTGTTTCGCTAGATAATGTAACTTAATAAAACAAGTTTTCGAATCTGAATTAAAATAGATATCTCATTTTAAACACTTATGTTTTACTCTTAATAGTTTCAGATACGTAATTTTTATGAGGCCCAGGGGCTTAGTGGTAGTGCTTCGCATTGTCACGCCACAGGTCCGGGGATCAAATCCCGTATTAAACGAGGTTGTCCCAGCCTTTCACGCCTTGAGTGGGTCGATAAAATGGTTACCAAGCATGCTTGGGACTAAACACTGGGGTTTCCCTTGCGAGGCTGACCATATAGTCTAAGAGCTAGCAACGTTTTTGAGAGAGAATTTCAGGTCGGCCAGTTTTACGATATGCTATCTCTCTCACTCTCCCGGACATCATACGGGCTATCTGGCTGGCGGTAGTGGTTGCGTTCCTCAGTGCGCATCCTACTAATACAAGTAAAAAATTGATTTTTCAAATCATTTTAGGTCGTTTTATTTTTTTTTAGCCAACGTTTTAGCCAACTTTTTGCAGCATAAATCTATTATTGCCAGACGTTTTTATTGTTGTTTAAGCTGTGCCAGACGCTAATTTTGATTTTGAAAGCTCAAGTGTTGCCCAAATTACCAGCTCAGGTGTGAATTCACCGATCATTGTAATTACGTCATCGTCATTCATTGCGCAATACCATGTGGCAATAGTTGTAATGAGCCGATAATTTGGGCAACACTTGAGCTTTTAAAATCAAAATTAGCGTCTGGCACAGCTTAAACAACAATAAAAATGTCTGGCAATAATAGATTTATGTTGCAAAAAGTTCACTAAAAATAATAATAAAAAAATAAAACGTCCTAAAATGATTTGAAAAATCAATTTTTTACTTGTTTTAGTAGCATGCGCACTGAGGAACGCAACCACTACCGCCAGCCAGATTGCCCTTATGATGTCCGGGAGAGTGAGAGAGGTAGCATATCCTAAAACTGGCCCACCTGAAATGCTTGTTTTTCCGACGTTGCTAGCTCTCGTACTAATATTGCCGGGACATATGCAAGCACCCCGAGTCTTGAAAGCTGAAATGGGTACGGCCTGGGTACGGCATGCCTTGGTCCCGTAATAGGATGTTGCGCAGAGAAGATTAGTTTTTGTTTCAAGTAATTTTTACGTAATTTACGATTAAAGAAGTGTATGATAAGTAGGAATACCTAAAATAAAATTCAGGGGTATTACTTTATTATTAATTCATTGCATAATATTCTCTTGAATAAACACACTAATATTTGGAAAAGCCTAACTATCAACTAACGCAACAACTAAAGCAAGACACAAAATTAGTCTATATCCAATTACATACAAATCCCATGAATCAAATTAGAAAGAACTTTCCTTTACTAACCTAACTAACTATTCAGTTACCATTGACATAGGAGAAATAGTCCCATATTCTTCGACTCAGACTAAAAAAAAGGAAAAATAGCGGAATGGCTGTAATGCTATACTGATGACTTGATAATGGTAAAGTTCCCAGAACTATCAAGTTTCAGTAGGAGCTTTCTGTAATAAATCACTCATTTTCTTTAGATTTGCGGAATAGGAAGAAATCTTAACTTTATTGGAAATATTGGGTTGATTTAGTGAAGACATATTGACTATTCTGTAGGGGGAATGGGCGAGCTGGACCACGGATTTAAAAAATTAAGTGCCTCAGTGTTAATCTAATGGGGGAAAACTATTTTCTCTGCCACATTTCACAGGTTGTATTGAATATTTTTGCAAGCGATTTTTTAATAATAAATGTAGATAACTTTTAGGTCTCTATAACCCCATTTTTTTAAATTGCTTCAAATAATTTGTAACACTTTCTTGAAAGACATTCAAACCAATTTCAAAAAGTGGGATTGTCGGGTCCTGTAAGACACATTTATACATAAAACTACAATAAGCTACACTTATCCCATAAAAAAATCCGTTTGTAAAAATATTCAATACAGCCAGAGAAATGTTTTTCTCCATTGGATTAATACTGATGCGCTTCGCTTTGGAGATCCACCGTCCAGCGCGCCCATTCCCCCTATGCAAGTTTTTAAATTTATTTTATCCATAGGTTTACATTGGCTCCTCATTTATGGGTATTTATTGATGGATTTGTTTATAAAATTTTATAGTTATTATAAATATAAATGAATTTGTTCATATAAACGTTTTCATTCATTTCAATCACGATGATTGACAAAAAAAAATCTCCAACGAATTATCTTTACACACGCGGAAAAAATTCCCAAGCGAAAATTATGTATTTAAAGACACTCAAGCATAGACAAAGTATGAAACAAAATGAATGATATCGTTCTAAACTACTTAGGATAAATTAAGTTGTAAGAAAAATGAATTTTAAAACCTTGATTATTTAAGGTTTTTGTTCAGAAACGAAATTGTTTGTTATTTACAAGGGCGTTAACGGTTCGAATAAAATAGAAGTATTAATTCATTGCCATCATTAAAAATTTAAAGTATATTACGTTATATTTTGATCCATATATTAAAAAAAGTTAATATTAACTATATCTAAAAGCAGTTAATATTAATTATTTTATCTTTTTAAATTGAAATCGTAATTGAAACTCCTTAAGTATAATTTAAGTACTCCTTTTTTCAAAATTCATAATAAAAATAAAAACTCATTAGGAATTAATTACTGCCAACAATGTATGGACATTTGTTAATTAGTAGTTTACACAGTGAAAAATCATGTTTCATTAGATAAAAATTGCAAAAAATAAAAAGTTTTATTAGAAAACGTTAAATTTAATGCCTAAATACTTTTAAAAGCAAATTATTTTCTTTTTTTATTCAACAACATAAAAAGCGCTTTATTACTGTTTAGTTAAATAATATAATCGGTTTATCACCGCATTTTGGCTTATTCCATGCATTGTATATTTTTATAAATAATTTAATGCACAAAATAAAGTGCTTAAATCAAATAATTTTTTAAAGAAAAGTTTAAATAAAGTATTGTAAGGTGTTTTTAATATATATTTTTAGACAATACTGCTTAAAAAAATTTTTGCGCATTTACAAGCAAAATTATTATGCACTAAATTACATATTTTCAGATAATCGATATAAGCAAGTTGATGAGTGCATTACTAAATGTTTTAATAAATAGCCGTTTTTTAATAAAAAAAGTTCTAAAATAACATTCACGAAAATATTTTTTAATTTATGGCTCTTAAATACAAAAGTCATTCGATTACATTTCAATATGAATTAAATATTTTGCCATTAAACTTTTATATTGATATATTAAATAGAATATCACAGAATAATATTGTTTACTTATAGCTTTAAAAATGACTACGCAAAATCATTGTATACGATCGAAAAGTCAAATATTTATTTTCTAATCAAACTGAAAGTAATAAAGTATCAAAATATTTTCTACTTCTAAACTGCTATGCTTTGAAATGACTGAAAAAATATCGTGTTATAACAAATATTTATTCGAAATAAATATGAATTTAGTTATTCGAGAAAATACCTTTTGGTAAATTGACAAGTTTCAATATACCCATCGAGCTAATTACATAAATTGTAACAAATAATTCAGCTAAAAACGTTTTGAAATATAGCTTGTTGCAATAAATATTCACAAGCTTTTATGATTATAAATACCATATTTATAAAATATTGGAATCATTTAAAAAAGTACCAGACAGTTATATCAGCATTAAGTATTTTATTTTGTATATTACATGAAAAACTAGTAATTATGTTTGCAAAAATAAATTGTACACTTATTCTTAGTGACGTGGAATAAATTCATGATATTTTTAGATGTACTATTTCAAAATCTAACTTAAAAATAATTTGTAAAAATTCTGCCGTTTTAATTCTTTTGATTAGCCGATGTATCATTTTTCTTTTTATTCTTATTATTCTTTTCAAAAACAATTCCATAGAAAAAGAACAAAATTTGTTTACACATGAAGAACAGTTCAACACTTTAAAGGTGTCTTAATATTACATATATCTCCTTAAGTTTAAGTTTTGCATAATTTCGTAGAATAAAAGTTTGAAATATAATTTCAAGGCACATAATCAATGTCAGAGTTAATATTTATGGGATTCATTTTTCATGTATTCAGTTTTAAATGCGCATTACAAATAAAAATCTCATTACAATGTTCATTGAATAAAGCAATTAGGAAATAAAACAAACACGAAGTAGTTGAGTATAAAACTGCATATACATTATTCAGATAAAAGTTGGAAACGGTTAATTTTAAAGTCATTAAAAGACACAACAAATATCTAGGTCGTAAAAATAGTTATTGTAAATTCTATAAAACTTAAAACATAAATTTTGAATATAGTTGTAATGAGAAGAGCTAGGAGAAAATGTACGACGATTGGGTGCAATTCTATTGGTAATAAAGAGATGTACACACACAGTACTAGTTATGTAGTAGAAATCGACTATTGTTTAGAACTTTATGAAAAACAGAAATCAGGAGAATTAATGGCAAGATTTAATTATCGAAACATTGAAAATGTCAGGCAGATCAAATTAGGATAGATCAAAAGAACTAGGATGGAAGGTCTTAGAATGTCGAAAACGAGGAAAACAAGGTTGCACACATTCGATTAATTTTATGTTGTTTTCAAAGTAAAGGCCCAATACGAGGCTACAGTATTTTAAATTAGAACGGACCATACTGAAATAAAGAATTTTAAGCAACAAACAAACATTTAAACCAACAAACATTTACAAAACACTTTGACAACACAACAAACACTTAAAAAAATCATTTAATACAAATGCTAATTAAAATTGTAGACTTCGAATCCATCCAACAATGAATTGTAGACTTTAATATCTATCCACGAGCTGACTATTTAATCAGTATTTTATAAAAGAACCGATATAAAAAATCCTCCATTGTCTTTGAAGGAGTAAATAATTCCCAATTATTCTATAATTAATCCTTAGTCACAGTCAGCGAGTTCCAAGCCGGAGACAAACACAAAACACGTATAGAAAAAAGGAGACTAGAGTAAGAGATGATTCCTAGGCGAAACTAATGTGAAATACGGGTAACCACGTGAAGCTATTTTCGCTACCAGAATAGGCCCAAACTAAAGCTTGGCTATATATTTAGCTGTATTTTGCTTAAAAAACGTAAAACGAAATTATATTAAAATTATTCAAGCGAAGATAAATATTTTAACCAGGAGTTATTTTATAATTAGTTATGCTTCCCATTACTTTTATAATCATCCCCCACTGCTTATGTCAGTCTTAATAAAACATACTATTATAACATTTATAACTACTTAATATCAGTTTTGAAGTTTAGCCAATAAATATTAAACTTCAATGAAATTTACATTTAGTTTACTTAATTGTGTTTCTTTTTATATATTTAAGTGTTTTTATTTTATATGTTTTTGTAATTATCCTTGTAATAGAATTATGTTAATATTTTGTAATCGTATTATTGTAGTAGTAGTTTGTATAGATTCATTCAACCCTTGTAAACGGGTTTAAGCCCATTGCAATTCAATTATCATCCGTCTCTAATAAAACAAACTGATGTCAAATTTCATCTAGGCATTTCGTGGAGTTATCCCATTTACACAAGTAGACCCCTGTGAGAATTGCTGATTTCATAGAGGTCACTATTTTTATAATTAAATTTCCCTCAAAATGAAAAATAAACATAAATCCTTTACTTTTAAAAATGCACCACGATTTTCACATAGTGAAATCTGGTAAACAGTTCCCCCCATCGAATTTCGAAATTTGAAAATCTAGAAATTACTTTTCATGCATTCGTGTGTTTTTTTTTTACATTATAAATCAATAATCCTTTAAATATTAGGGTGGGCCGAAAAAAACTTTTTATTTTATTTCGGATCGCTATAGTGCGGAAAAGTTGCCTTTGGTAAAGACATGAAAAATGCACTAATTATTATTTTTTTATTACCATATCTTCCGTTCGCGCAATGTCTTCAAAGCTGGCGAAGAATTGTTAAAAACCGTATTTTTTATATATTTTTTAAAAATGACATATGTTTTTAATTACGTTCCTATATCATGAATTAACTACTAAAAGTGTGTAAAATACATATATTATAGCACTTATTAATAATAAATGCTGTAATATATTGTATAATAAGTTATTACACATATGTGTCACATCTTCCGACCACTCAACGTAGTATACAATTAAGAAAATTCGTATTTTTCGCTAAATTTCAAAGTTTTAACTTTTTGTAAATTTTAATCATACAACATGATATAGGAAAGCAATTAAAATCATATATCGGGTTAAAAAAAATTATGAAAAATTACGGTTTTTGACAATTTTTCGCCAACTTTGAAGGCATTGCGCGAACGGAAGATATGGTAATAAAAAAATATTAATTAGTGCATTTTTCATGTCTTTACCAATTTCAACTTTTCCGCACTATAGCGATCCGAAATAAAATAAAAAGTTTTTTTCGGCCCACCCTATTAAATATCCATTGATGTCTTCGAGAAATAAAGGAATGTTTCCCCTTCCACTTACTCTCCCCCCTTTTCGAAAATCGAAAAATCATTTAATAAAAGACGAGCACAGTACGAAGGGAATAAGCGCCGAAAATTTTAAGGTTGCAACTACAGTAGTTTAGTCTAGGCGTTGACACTCTAGTAAAGTGTTCTTCCTTCACATATTAATAGTAAGTATACAAGGCTATTGGTATTGGCTAACGCGTGTGTTATTATTCCTTAAAGTTTGTCATAACTATATATCGTCACTTAAGTCTCCACATGTGCTATCCCACTTTGCACAACGGTAGAAATTTACTGTACGGTAACCTTTGGCGAACTTTCCAAAATCGTGCCAAAAGTCCGTATTCTGGCGACTTTTGACGTCATGCTCTCTATACTGCTCTAATAAATTACGGTAAGATAGGGTTGCTCAAAAACGTCATCGTTGTGAAGTCAAAGAGGTCAGACAGGTTGCCCCAAAAATTATGTATTGCCAACTCCAAAAAAATCGCGTCAATTCTTACTCTACAGTAAATATGATCAAGAGGTGCAAAGATAGATGAAGCATGGGGGAACTTAAGTGAGGATATACCCGTTAATAGATATATCTAGTGACTTTAATCGTGCCACATTGATTTGGCGACATTGAAAAAAAACCGCACCATTTCTTTTCGCGCCAACTAATTCCTACCTCAATTTACCGAACCGAATTAATTGTAATCTTGTTTGTTTGGAATCCTGCTTACATCGGCAAACCTTCTCATCCAACGCAAATACGCATTGTTAACAACTTAGAAACACAGACTGGAAGATTTCTTTTTAAAATAAAGTGTTTTGATGTTGGAAACGTTCGTTAGTATTGGTATTTGCTTAGCACTAATGCAAATAAACATTTGTTTAGAGAGCATCTAACTCTTTGATGGCTGATTTTTAATTAAAATTCCTAAGGTTTGGTTTCCTTCATTTTTAACTTGAACTAAATGTATTTTGTTGTGAAGATTTTCAATTGAAAAAGCTTGGTTAACTATCTTATGATCTGCAAATAGCGTAAGCTTAAGTGTAACAATGGTTAGACTTATATAAAATGTTAAGCTCTTTGTTTGCAGATGTGATTAGCATCTTTAATCACATTTGCAATCCTTTAAGTATTCGCAATTTTAACTTTCGTTTAGTCACACTAAATTAAGTAAGCATATTTTCGATGAGCAGATGTTATTCTTAAGTATTTCATTAACTGAACCATTAAATGAATGCACGTTCTTCGCATGGGCTATAAAATAATGAAACTACATTCAGGCAGAATTTATACTTAGTTCGCTATGGGCTACATATTTTCTTATTGTTCCAGCCTTGTCATTAAGCTTAGATTATATTTCTAAACTGTCACCATGAATTGTCTCATTAAATACAATACCCTATTGAGACATGGCGTCCCCATTTGAGGACATTTCTTAAATCCTCCCCACAAACAATTAACCCTTTCAGTCCCAGTGATGCCATTTGGAATCATCACTTTCTACATTTTTTCCCCAAATGTTTATGTCCAAACACTCATCATTCGATTCTTCACACTTTGTTCTATTCTACAATATTCTTCATTAATCTTAATAGAAGTCAGAACTACTATTATTTTTATTTAGAAAATAGCTAACAAGCGTTTCCCCTGATTTTTGAAAAGTTCACTTCAGTTCCACATATTTAAAACCCAATTTAAACTATTTCGGTTAAAATAATTACTAAAATTTTGTTAATAATGTGGTCAGATTTCTTAAAATATATAACTCGAAGTGTTTTTCGGTAATAAATATATTTTTTATTTTGTTGTTTTCCACAGTTTCAAAAATTTTGGCATTATTTAAAAAAACAAAAAATTAAAATGATTTTTTTTCTTATGGAACTCTTATCTTTGACCTAAAATAAGCTTATTTTGTGAATATCAGATGTTTATGTAGCGTAGTAAATTTTTGGGACTGAAAGGGTTAACATTATAATCAGTTCCGAAATTGACCTGGTCCAATATAGAAGTAGATCAGTTTCCAGCCTTTGAATACAGGTATCAGTAATTTTTTAAAAAAGGAAGTTGAACACACACACGAGGGTTAATACGATATTACTGTACTTAAAAAAAAACTTTTCAAAAAAGTTCTTTTAGTACGGTCAATTTGAAAGGCATTTTGCATTAAAAATTTTAAAATAATTTGTTAACTACAAATAAGCGATACGGCCGTTTTTGTTACATTTATACACACAAAATGTGTTCTTTTAGAGCTTAAGGCGTGTCTTTCAGTAACTATTAAACGCATTTTTTAAAAATATTTTGCAAAACATTTTATAGCATCTATTTGTATGAAATGTGTGTTTGGAACTAAGAATATATACGTATAGGATTTTGCTCAGGTCTTGAGAGGATACATACATAATTGTAATCTGATATTAGCTTTAACTTAAAATTATTAAATCTTTCTTTTCGGGTTCAGTATTGATTCCTAGAAAAACCCTGTAAAGGATTCCACTCTTTAAAAAAATGCAGGATAGACGGACAAAAAACGGAACCTGCAAAGGTAAACATCTAAACATCACACCTCAAGTCCACTGAACATTCCCGCCTCAATTTTTATATTAAACAAAAATAATTTCTCAATCAATACGTCGCACTCCAATTCACGCCTATCGTGAAAATCAAGCTACAAAAATTAAAAGATACGGTTGAAAAGTTTTCCCCATTCACATGCCGACTCTGAATTAGTAATTACGCAAATACTTTCCCCTTGATGAAAAAAATCCCTACAAAACATCTCATATTTTCCCTTTTCCCCCCCCCAACCTTTTAAAATCTCTTTTGTAAGACGTGAGAGGAGAATCACATTGAGAGACGGATTAGAATGGAAATTGAAATGTGGGTTGTTGAATTTGGGAAAATAGTTTATTTTTGTAATCGTTATTTATGACTATAAGCATTTTGTTAAAATTATTTAAAAACAAAGTTAAGATTGATTACATTTTTTACTGCTAGTTTCAAAGATTAACCCATCATTGAATTATGCAGTCGCTATGGGACGAATTAAGTTATCTTCGCACAAGAAATACAAGAAGTCCCTAGAAATATATGACGACCTTTATAATTTAAAAGCACAGTCTAGTGACAAGCCTTCACCCGAGTAGGCATCCACCGCCGCGTCGAGACTACACTCTTAAAACAAACGAGCTATTTCAACTCAGACTAAGTTAATTTTTCCTCCTCCAGTGTCGAAAATGCACTTCCCCTATAGGAGTGGATACTTTGTTAAACCTCCGACAGGATCACTCCAAACGAGTGATTTTAACTCAGACTGTGAGTTAATATTCACTAATTTCCAGTGTCGAAAATGCACTTCTACAAGAGTGGAATTCACTCTTGTTTTAAGAGTGCATATCATATTTAACTTTCGCTAACTCTATACTGAGTATTATACTTACTTAACTTAAGTGACGATATACGTTAATAGATATAATATCTAGTGACTCTAATCGTGCCACATTTATTTGGCGACACCGAAAAAAAAACGCGCCATATCTTTTCGCGCCAACTAATTCCTACCTCAATTTACCGAACCGAATTAATTGTAATCTTGTTTGTTTGGAATCCTGCTTACATCGGCAAACCTTCTCATCCAACGCAAATACGCATTGTTAACAACTTAGAAACACTGACTGGAAGATTTCTTTTTAAAATAAAGTGTTTTGATGTTGGAAACGTTCGTTAGTATCGGTATTTGCTTAGCACTAATGCAAATAAACATTTGTTTAGAGAGCATCTAACTCTTTGATGGCTGATTTTTAATTAAAATTCCTAAGGTTTGGTTTCCTTCATTTTTAACTTGAACTAAATGTATTTTGTTGTGAAGATTTTCAATTGAAAAAGCTTGGTTAACTATCTTATGATCTGCAAATAGCGTAAGCTTAAGTGTAACGATGGTTAGACTTATATATAATGTTAAGCTCTTTGTTTGCAGATGTGATTATCATCTTTAGTCACATTTGAAATGCTTTAAGTATTCGCAATTTTAACTTTCGTTTAGTCACACTAAATTAAGTAAGCATATTTTAGATGAGCAGATGTTATTCTTAAGTGTTTCATTAACTGAACCATTAAATGCATTCAAGTTCTTCGCATGGGCTACACTCTTAGAACAAACACTCCTAATTTAACTCAGTCTGAGTGGATTTCACTCCTCCCGACTGGAAAATGCACTTCTCCTTTTGGAGTGGATCCTTTGTGTGTTAAACCTCCTACAGGATCACTCCAAACGAGTGATTTTAACTCAGTCTGAGTAAATATGCATGCCTTTATGGTGTCGAAAATGCACTTCTCCAACTGGAGTGGATTTCACTCTTGTTTTAAGAGTGTATAAAATAATGAAAATACATTCAGGCAGAATTTATACTATTTAGTTCGCTGTGGGCTACAGAATTTTATTATTGGTCCCGCCTTGTCATTAAGCTTAGATTATAGTTCTAAACTGTCACCATGAATTGTCTCATTAAATACAATACCCTATTGCGACCTCACGTCCCCATTTGGGGACATTTCTTGAATCCTCCCCACAAACAATTAACTTTATATTCGATTCCGAAATTGACCTGGTCCAATATGGAAGATACACATCAGTTTCCAGAATTTGATTACAGGTATCAGTAATTTAATTTTATAAAAAAAGGAAGTTGAACACACAAGAATTAATACGATATTACTGTACTAAAAAACTTTTCAAAGAGTTTTTTTAGGAAAGTTAATTTTAATGGCATTTTGCATTAAAAATGTTAAACTAATCTGTAAACTACAATAAGCGATACGGCCGTTTTTGTTGCACTTATACACACAAAATGTGAGCGTTTTTTAGAGCTTAAGGCGTGTCTCTCAGTAACTATTAAACACATTTTTTAAAAATATTTTGCAAAACATTTTATAGCATCTATTTGTATGAAATGTATGTTTAGAATTAAGAATATACGTATATGATTTTGCTCGGGTCTTAAGAGGATACATACATAATTGCAATCTGATATTAGCCTTAACTTAAAATTAGTAAATATTTTTCTTTCCGGGTTCAGTATCAATTCCTAGAAAAATTCCACTCTTTAAAAAAATAAAGAAAAATTGTCGTCACTTTACGAATTAAATGGCCATACATGGCTACAAAATATTTTATCACAAACGTCATACTATACAAGTCTACTTCGCAATGACTTCAAAATAATTAAAGTAAAGCCAATTTAATTAATTTGGCTCGATTTGGTGAGCATGGCGACATGTTTACCGACATTTTGAATAAATAAACGTCTCACTAGATTTGTTGCAGGGATTAACAACAAGGCTCGTTTTTTTTTGACAAAATGTTTAGTAACAAAATTTCAACATACCAGCTAACAAACAACATCATAAGACTACTTGCATGAACCATCAATAACTATAAAAGGTTAAACTTGCATAAGTTCCGCACACGAAGAATCATATATTTATGACTTTTGTCCTTTAGTATTCGCTTGTAGGATAGATAGACAAAGACGGAACCTTCAAAGGTAAAATCCAACATCACATCTCAAACCCACCAAACAATCCAGCCTCAAATTTTGTGTTAAATAAAAAAACTAATTTCTCAATCTATACGTCGCACTCCAATTCACGCCTATCGCGAAAATCAAGCTCCAAAAATTAAAAGATACGGTTGAAAAGTTTTCCCTATTCACATGCCGACTCTGAATTAGTAATTACGCAAATACTTTCCCTTGATGAAAAAATCCCTACAAAACAAGTCTCATATTTTCCCTTTTCCCCCAACCTTTTAAAATCTCATTTGTAAGACGTGAGAGGAGAATCACATTGAGAGACGGATTAGAATGGAAATTGAAATGTGGGAAGTTGAATTTGTGGAAATAGTTTATTTTTGTAAGTGTTATTTTTTAAATTTCTTTGAAAAACCTTCATTTAAGCATGCATTTGTATGAAAAGTATGTTTAGATATAGAAAAAACGTGTAGGATTTTGCTCGGGGCATAAGACGTTAAACTGGAATGTTCAAACTCTTCAAAAATATTAATAATGAATCAGCTGGGACAAGTACAAATCATTTTCTTGCAAAAGTAGAATGGACAATTGCAAAGAGATGGCCTAGGGTATTTGTTAATTTACAGGACAAAGTTTTTGACGTAACAGTATTTATTTCATTGATAACAAATGACGTAACACACATGACGTAAAACAAATGACGTAACAGCAATTATTTAAGGGATTTCGCAAAAGCGGCTATTTAAAAGCGGCTAAGACATTTTGCACTACAACTTTTTTGGAATTGAGAATTGTGAAGAGAAGGCTTAGGATATTAGGTTAGGTTTGAATTATCGTCGCACTAGAGCTAAACGGAGGCTATTGGCGACGGGTATCGTATTTTAGAACAACAGTCAAGTGACGAGCCAGCACCTGAATAGGCACAAAACGCAACCGTTAGGGGCGACATCGTATGCAGAGTTAGGACCTTGAAGGACATTTAACGTGCACTTCCTTACACGGGGTATTATTCGTCGGACATTTTTGGCTGCACGGCCGTTTATAGGTCGGCAGTTATTTTGGCGATGCCCGGACCCGAACCTGAGACCTTTCGTATGCTAGGCGAGTGCTTAACTGACTGGGCTCCTCAGTCCCCGACTAAATTAGGAGCAAGTATTAAACATTGTTTCTTTTGCAAAATTACTTTTACAACTTACTAATATAGTTGTTTCAATAATGTTTGCATAACGAAAATACTGTAGGGTTTTATTCAGGGCAAGTGATTAAGTTTATATCGATAGATCAAAATTTTAACTGATATGGAAACTTTTTCCTTAACCCTTTCGGTCCCAATGACAATTTGACATCATTTTAGATTTTTTTTTTCTGATCGTCTGAAGCCTTTTATGATATCAATAAGCACATTATTCGATTCTTCAAACACTTTCTATTGGAAAATACTTTTTACTAATCCCAATAGATGTCGGCCTTATTATTTTTAATTATGATCCGAAACATGATGCCAAATGGCATCACTGGGGCTGAAAGGTTTAAATTTATTTAGCTATCATATCTACAAATAAAAAAATATAATGGGTTATAGCTTTGAAAAAAACATTGATGGAATATAAATAACATATTTCAATAACACAAAGTTGATTCATTAACACCGCCTATTAGAAACCCATCCCATCTTGTATTTCCATAAATACTAAAAAGCGAAAACATAAAAATGTGCCAAACTCTCCGCCAACTGATTTCATTTCTAAGAGCCTCTCGGAATCTTATTAGTCGAAAAGGAGTTATATTTCCTGCACTATCTTTAAGGTACATTCCATTATAACCTTATTAGTTCGTAGGAGTATCGTGATGAAAGAATATCATTTGCATATACATTAGGAAAAGGTATTTTTGTTGTGTGTTATTAGATTTATTTTTTATGCGAATGACTAATTTGAGTTTGATATAAGTCTATTCGACTTGACTAATTACGAAATAAATGAGTTTGAAACTAGGATCTTTAAATATGAGCTAAACTCCTTGCCAACCTAAGTTGAGTAAATAGAAATATGATATGAAGAAGATCCTTCCGCGCATGTAAAGAGTTCTATATATTATTTTCGAATCCATCCAGAAAAAATGTTTAAAACATGAATTTCGTTTAAGGTCTAACAGATTTGAATAATATTTGAAAAAAATTGGCAATTTCATCAAAATGAAATGTGTATTTTGGTTATATAACATTCAGATCATTTTGTTTGTTAATATATTAGATTACAAGATATTCCAACTAACGGACCAACCGCGCTTTTTCCTCGGCCTTCTTATTCTTTGTTTTTACCCAAGTTAGGTTGGCATTGAATGTACGTATTTTTTAAATGTTTGCGCCTATGCTCCATACAATTAAAAAAACTTAGGAGAGGGTTTAGAAAATCTGTCCTCTTATCGAAAATGTTCCGGGTTCTAAAACTGCCACATCCCATTGGATATGAAAATTCCCGGATATTTCCGGATTTAGGATAAGAAAAAGAAATCCACTTAATTTTTGGGCTCTCAGAGTAAGTACACTAGACACCTCCGTTAAATAAGTGGAGTAAAAATCTATAGCGCCTATTTAGTACGATATCGCTTGAAGTTCAGTTTTGGTGCCGGCTTAGTCACTTGATCGTGATTTTAATTTACGAAATGAAGTGTTCAGTGTTAAAGCTCCTCACGGAGGAAAGAAATAAGTAGCCAGAAAATTTCAATCTCAATGTGGTAAATCTCACTGCAAAATATATTTTTCCTGCAGTTTTGTAACGAAGATGTTTGATGCATGTATTATTTAGAAAACAATTTTAAATCACTTTTAGAATATTTAAAAACACATTTTTTTTTCTAACTACGAATAGTGTATCTTGTCGTAAGTTGTAAGCAAAAGAGCTACAAAAAATGATTTTTTGTTACGAGCCTCGGTCGAGTGACGAGGGCGAAAAGAGCTAACACACACAAAAAAACTTATAGATTCTCGTGTGGAGAAATACTGCAAAAAAAGCCAAACCATGGGCCTTCTGGCATCACTTTTGGTTTTCCTAAGTTACGACACATAACTAAAATACCGAATTCAATAAACGTGTTTCATTCACTGTATTTGTTCAATCGACTTAATTAAAAACTATGTGAATATTTTTATACAACATACCAGTTCCAATAAAAAAGTTGAAACTTAATTTTAGCGCCTCTTACATAGAATTATTTAAGGTATCATATATATAGTTTAAAATTATTAATATAGCAAAGAGAAAGATAAAGCAAAACACAAATTTAATAAGATATCAAGTTTTAGGTTGATCGAAAAAAATGTATACGAGTCTTAATTATCTTATCGAATTATATTGATAATAAGTAATGGTGGGTATATTATAGGGCAACTAAACCAGTCACAATTACAGTGACTTTCCAGTTACGTCAGTGTCAGTCATACCCACAAACCAGCCTGCAGCTAATTTGTCTAAACAAAAAAGGTTACGCCTGCGTGACACCTGGCTATTGTCTTTTTTCCCCATAAACAAACCACGGCTCCTGAACTTTCAAATAGCCCTTTGCGTTAAATAAACTACTGGCAAAATGTCTACAAAATTGCATGTTACATCACTGTCAAGCTACCAACAAAATGTCTTGGCTCAAAATTAGATTTCATCTTTTTTCCTTAACAAATTATGACCACTTTCTTTACTTTCTTGGATCGAACCGTTGATGAAAGGTTTAAGATGGAAACTAGGTTTCGCATTTTTTTAGTGAGATTACATTTAATATAGCACATCAAAATTAAATATAATCATGGATTTTAATGGGGAACTTTGAAAGAAACGTTAAAGTTTAATCATCTGTATTAATATTTTTATAAATCAACGCTGTTTAATTAAAATATACTTTTTTGTAATTTATTCTGTTTTATGGTTTGGTTAAAATAGGATCGTACGATAGTTACGTGACAGCTTTTGATAGTTCATAAGTTATAGGTAGTTAGGTTTAAGTATCGTAGCACTAGAGCTACACGAGGACTATTGGAGACGGACGTCGTAACATAAAACCACAGTCAAGTGACGATCCGACACCCGAGTAGGCACCCAATGCAACAGTTAAGGTTAATAAGTTATAATAGGCATGTTTAATGCCTTGAGTTTCACCTGAATGGGAAAACATATTCGTGACGACTAATCATGTTCTAGATTAGTGAACCAAAGACACAAACGCATATCAATAATCTAAAGGAAGGCAGGCAAGTACAAAGGAAAAGGAACGAAATATGGAAAAAATTGCATCTGAAACAAGTCAATCCAATAAGATACTATGTTCCGTGTTATAAATAGGAGCTACGTAATAAATTTTAAAAATATATTACTATAAGTCATCTATATACATAAAAGGCGACTTCTGTTTGTCTGTTTGTTTGTTTGTATAGAACGCGAAATCTTAAGAACCACGCAACAGATCGTCAGGAAATTTGGCACAAAATTTAATCTAATCTCCAGAACAAACATAAGCTAAGAATTTTTCAAATCAGACCATTCCTTCTATCGTTTTCGAGCGTTTTAAGGAAAAAAATACACCACTTTTGCTCAAATCCGATCATTTTTTTCCCTTTCGAGAAGCCATTCGGCAGAAAAAATTAAATCTATCGGAACTGACCTATATAAAAAATGCAAATCGTTTACTGCTTGCTGGAGTAGCTTAATTTTAATTCTTACTGATTATTTTGTTACTTAAATATGTATTATTTTTAATTTTAGCTTCTTATCAAAGGTATTTGAGAAATTAATATTAATCATTACTATATCCAAGATGAGTAATTAAATGGAAAAAAATTACTGGGCAATCTTCATATCTAATGTAACTCAAATGAAAGATAAAAACAGTTAAATTGACTATTAAATTATTTTTTCGCATCTACCCGTGAAACGTCGGGTATAACAGCTAGTCTTATTATAAATAAAATACGCAGAGGCTGAAATATTTGTCAACCAGTGAGTAGGATTGCTTAGAAGGCTTTGTTATATCTATATAAGGAATAAATCGGGTTCGGATAGGCTTTTTAACAAAAAAAGTTCAAACAGCATACACTTTTAAGACAATTTTCATAATTTTTAGCAAACGTTTTTGAAGCATGACATACTGTCAAATCTCGATAACTCGGAACCCAATTAACGTATGGAATTGTTTTATCTTAAGGATATAAGAATAATTCAATGGGGGAAAAAGTACTTTCTAAACCACTATATAGCTGAATTGAATATATAAGTTTATCAGCTTTCGAAAATATCCAATACGGCCGAAGAAGTATGGATTAGAAAATAATGTTTTTTTTTTTTCATTGAATTAACATGGATGCCATTCTGTTTGGAAACCAGCTGTAATGCGAGCACATTCCCCCTAAACGGAAAGACTTGATCCCACTGCCATTGTCTGCGTGGACATAGACATCTGTTTGCGACCAATGAATAGTTAGTTTGAAGATAAACTCAGCAACCCACCAATCAATATTCGTCAAAGCTCCGAACCATGGAATTCGGAATAGTCCTTTATACGATTTGTCCGAAAACAATTCGTCAATACTACGAAACGGTTCGAAAATTCGTATTTAACTCCAATAAGGATTATTCAAGTTCGTATTGAATTGTTTGTTATAATCCAATGCAATAGGACATTGAAATCCTACCCCCAAATGACGTACTTTTATTACTCTAGTAAAATTAAGAAGCTTGAGATTTCGAATATCTGCTTAATATTGTAAAAATGATTAATTTTATTCGGTGTATGTACATTGAAATTCCATGGAAGTCGCGTAACCGACGCAAGATGCCCATGACATATTTTGGCGTTTTTTCTAAAAATGGCGCTACTTTTCGTGCATTTCATAAAAACTAACATTAAACTTTTCCAAAACGTAAACTGCTAGGAGGAAACAGTCAATTCTAAGTTTGGTTCAATATTAAATCGTTCTAGAGTGCGCCGTAGATATTTCAGGCGTAGGCAACAGATGGATCGATCTAAATATTCGTAGAATATAGACGAAATCTAATAAAGATAACTGGAAATGAGGAGTACACGCTGTTTTCAAAAAGTACATTTATACGATCCGAGATTTTGCAAAACCAATTTCGCAATTTTAATAGCTTTAATACCAAGAAGTTGGTAACAAATGAAGAGTACAGGGGAAAACCGCTTGATTTCGTAGAAGGCTTTCCTCAATAAGCCTCTTTGGCGATGATAGCAAGAAATCGCCTCAAGTGGTGTAAATAAACAGGTTACTCGCTTTTTTTCGCGGCAACCCTGATTCAGGAACGAGATCAGTGAACACGAGTCACACGTTTTTACCACGAATGAAGAACTGGTTTCCTGTCACCAATGTCCGCCAAGCAGACACAATAACGGGAATACCCCTAACAAATCAAGCTGTTCTTCTCGTGTACTCTTCAAATGTCATGTCAATGGACAAGACATCACTCAAACCTGAAGTCATAAGACATAGCAAGGCAAGAGAGACTACTTTTTACTAGACTATGGTTTGCAAAAGAAAATTTGAAGTTCTTGCTGCTTCCTTATATTTTTTCCGCAACCACATAAAATTAAATTCTCTATTCATTAATCTCAAAATCACAACATCCCACAAAACACTGATTGCCCCTTTATTTAAAACCCAACACAAATCAATCTGGTTCCACCACCGACACAAGAAAGACTCGACACTACAAAAGCAAAGAGCTAATGGAGTCATTCATCCCAGAAACCCTCTATCGACGACACTAAATCCGATCACGAAGGCGGCTTTCTGAAACAAAATGTTAAATTCAGGTCCTACAGACTTTAATTTAAAAATAATTAACGCTCGAGACTGCTGGATTGGAGTGCTATTAATTAGTCGGTGATTAATTCTCTCTAATTGCAATTAGTGATGTGGGTCGTAGTTAATAAAAACGAAAGTTAACTCGAAGTTTGGTTAAGTTAGAGTAGTCAGTGAATTTTACATCGAGTGCTAGTAAATAAATTTAGAACAAGGACTTTGGAAATTCATTTATGATAGTTAGAGATCCAGATCTCGATTTGTTGGTTGGTTGATATATATTCAGGATTCCGAGCTTGGTCAGAGACCCCGCTTATGAATCTTCGTCAAGTAAGACAGGCACAACACACATAAGTGGATCCATCAAATTTTTAGAGATAGGCCAACTAGAGGATCCCTGCAATTGACTTGTCAACCCCAGAGGTATCGATTTAGTAAGGGAACTTGGCTGACATTGTGACCACAAAGAATATAACGTGCACCAGTCACCATTAGCGTACAGTGGGGTCTTCGGAAGGCAGCGGGCCTCGAACTCGCAACCTTAGGGATGTCAGTCCATGTCCTTAACGAAAAGGCTATCTAAGCAACATCTCGATTTGTAGTCTATGAAATCGTGTGTAGTTAGAGCCCACGTTGAAAAATTATATAATGCATGTTATACAGGGTGGGGCAAATAAAGTGGCCCCGATGCGGAGATAAGAATACGACAGAAATGTTGTCAAGTCAAAAACCAATTGAAAAACAGGTTTGCCTACTGAAGATATTGATCGCTTCAATATTAAGCTCAAACAAACGCTTGCCGAATTATTGGCCGGCAACTACGCTATGATTTGAGAAGCTAGTTGAAATGAAATCTAAACAAGGTTTTTTAGAGCAGATAAAAAAAAAAGTTTACACTAGTGGTTATTTCGGTCATTATCCTAGAGAATCGGACCCTTTTGTTTTGTTCATGCAAAACATTCTAATTGCAAGACACACAATTTGCATTATGGGACGTCTTCATACAATGCAAACTAATATCTGAACTCGAAACTAGTCTTTGAGTAGCTCTAATGCGAAGCTAATCTAACCAAAGCAAAAACAGGTTTCAAGTGGCTTCAATGGTTTTTCTCGCCAAGCATTTTAGCATATTCCTATCTCTAGAGGGGGGCCACTTTATTTTGCCTTACCTTGTACATGTATTTGCTGCCAAATAAACAGCGTCAATCCTTTCGCTCCAGTAGTACATATACGTGGAATTTAGTAGAATTTGCTTCACAATTTCATTAAAAAAATACAAATTCTTTTATAAACTTAAATATTAAAACTTTTCGAAAATACCGTTACCCAAACAACCGCCAAATATCAACGTTTGTTTGTACAAAGAAAAACGTTATTTCAACCGTAAATGTATAAGCAGGACTTGTAATACCATGGTAAAATTATTTAGCTGACAATACTAAGGATTTAAGAAATAAATCTCTAAAATTAAAGCTAAAATAAATTCGTGTGTATTTTTTTTACTTTCAAAGAATAGTTTTAACAGAACTTTATTAACATGTATTTAAAGGTAAAGTTACAATTCCCAGATACTGAATATCCCTTAGAATAACGTTTTACAATGTATACAAAAAATGCTTATGTAACTTAAGTATGTTTTAAGTTTTTAAGCTTCTGCTAAAATTTCATATTTCTGATTAATCTTTACTAATATTTATCTTTGATAGCATCAAAAAAATTTCACATGAATCAAAAATCCTTAATCCAAAAGCATTCGATAAAAAATAATTTACCTTAAAAAAGCATTTACTTAATCATTAAAAACACTGACACTAAACCTTTTTCTTTTTTTACTCTTAATATTTAATTAATAAATTGCATATTTACCTCCACAGAAAATCTAGGAGAAAAAAAATTCGTTTTTCAATAATATCCACTGCCAAAAGAAAACGTTATTATAGATGATATTCTGCTTGTTTTAGAGTTTCTAAAAATTAATTTTTAAAGTGGGTAATTTTTTAATTACTTGAGTTAATTTGTAGTTGAACCTTCTCATTTACGATTAAAATGATTTTTTTTTGTAAAAAGTAGTTTAAATAAGTTTTTTCAGCTTGGGCGTAAACGATAGCTTTTAAGTCTACTTACTTCAATATGCATTGCTATGTTTCTAATCTCGTTGGTGAAATACCGCGATAGTAGCTACAAATTAAAAAAAAAGCTGAAATGTTAAGTTTTCTATACCGGTTTGTGACTAATAAAAAAATATACACATGCAAAAACTTAACACGTTGAACTTAACACGTAAAATATAATAAAATATAAAGTTACTTGAGTAAATTTGTAGTTGAACATTTACATTAACGATAAAAATAACAGATGACCGAATATAACTTTTTAAGTAGTTTAATTTAATTGTTTAACTTGTAGTACGAACGATTTTTTTTTAATCTACTTCCATTCTAACACACTATGTTAGAGAAATATCGCTGAAGTAATTACAAATCAAAGTTGAAAAATCTGAAATGTCATGTTTTCTACACTTGTTAGTCACTTTTTTTTCGAAACCAAATAATATTTTATGCGTAGTTAGCTAAGCATATTGATACAGTAGGTTATCTTAAAACTAATATTTTATACGCATTTAGTCTACTATATTAATCCGGTAAGTAAGCTTAATACATTAGCCATGCTACCACCAAAAAGTACGATATCTAACTCATCTCACACGTAACTAATAAAAAAAAACTATCTCCATAAACGGAAACTTCACACGGTAAATTTATAGAAAATAAATACATATTCTCAAGACATTTTCCCACTACTTTTACACGTTCACGTTGTGTGTGACCCACCGGTGGACCCACTTGACTAATGTGGGGCGGCGTGACCCACCGGTGGGTCAAGCTTAACTATCCCGTGCGGTAGCATCACAGGTGAGTCACTTGTTTTCAGAAAGGTTAGGTTATGTTTGAAATATCGTCGCACTAGAGCTACACGAGGGCTATTGGCGACGGGCGTACTTTAAAACCACAGTCAGGTGACGAGCCACACCTGTGTTTTCAGAAAGAAACAGTCGTTCAATAATAAGCTAATTTTATTTTTTCTTGACAATATATACAAAAATATTGAGTATTATAAACATTAACATTCAATATTTTAAATTCAATCGCATCAATCGCTTTCGAACTCGAAAAGCGTTGTTCCCGCCCTACGAAGCGTAGGGATATAAGACAGTCCCGCCTCACTCGGAAAAACGTAGATATTTGCCCCGGCGTGAACGTGTTAATAGTTAACGAAGAATAAATTTATAAATAGGAAAAAGTTAAATACATATGGAATCTTTTAAAAGATAAAAAAAAAGCATTAAAGTATTCCTTACCCTTAACAAAAATCATAATAAAATTCCCAACAACGTACAAGTTTCTCTTCATCGTATACAACACGGGTTTTCCTGGCACATAATGCATTGGATCATCCGAAAAAATATAACTATAATATTAAAATTAGCAAAATATTTTGGAACCTTACTGCACATTGATCGTCTTAAAAGCTTGATATTATAATCCATGTCCGTTTGGGCAAGAATGTTCTGATTGGTTGGTTTTTAGGACCAGTACGTCGACAGAGTAAATAGTCACTGTAAAAACTGTCTACGTGGAAGTCTACGCGGACATGAACCTATGAATCCAGGCTAAAAATTCACACCCATATTTTAATCTAGTAAGGATTAATTAACCACTTATAAGTATTATCAATATTTAAATATAAAACAACATATTTCTGCAAATACCAAATGCACACTATGTGGGTTTTTTACAATTTCAACCTGGGAAACTTAAATATCACTTAACTGCAAAGATTTACATTTATTTATTGTTTTCGGAAATACCATACACCCAACCTAAATATATATTTGAATTATTAAATGAATTGCGAATACTTTTGGGTTTTAAATTATTTGCCATAGTCACGGAAGTAGTTAATTACGATATATAAATTTCTAAAATTAGTGTATATTCCCGTAGGGTTTTTAACCTATTTTCAATTCAAAGGATAATTTTAGTATACGAGGAATTAAATTAGTTTATTATAAAATATCATTATCGCAATTCCCATAAAAGAATTCAATATAAATTTCGTTTAACAACGAACGCATATAAGTAAACGACATTTATAAATTAATAAAAACGTATACATCAGACATTCTAAACGAAAATTCCTAAAAAAAAATACGAAAGTACATACTTCTTCACGTAAATACATAAAACATTGTAAAATAAATTTCATTTTAGAACGAACACCTATAAGTAAACGACACTTTTAAATTAATAAATACTTATACATCAATTAGAAATTCTAAACTGCAAAACGTAAAACATTCTAAAGAATTTTTTGAGCAAAAAAATAGTTTAAATATGCACTTACCTTTTGACGCTAATACCACGGTGAGGACGCAGAACACGAAGTACTTCATCTTTATCTATATTATAAACGCCAGTTAAGTCCAACACCAGAAAGTTCTTTTAGCACAAGAAAAATTCTGTTGCACAAAAAAAAATCAGCAAAAGCCAGTTCTTCTGTACTAAATGCGGGTCCTTGCGACCAAGCACACAAGCCTGAAAATATAGGTCAAACCAACCTTCTGTACTAAATCAATCCGTAATTAGTTCCACGGAAAAGATCACAAGAGCAGACGATTTAACAGCAATTGCCAACGCACAGTACACAAGATCTGTCAGCAAAAATTATGAGGCGTGTGCTACAGCTGGAAATAAAGATTATTAACCTGTTGATTTGGCCATCGAATTGATACGATAGGAAGTATAGGTTGAATCGATATATCGTTATAATAGGAAACGGTCTATCAGCAGCGAATGTAATGATGCTGCTGAATTGATCTGAACGTAACTGCTGTTCTGGCTGTTCGATCAATATTTAATTTTTTTTTCTTTCCCTTGGACAAAATGTTGTTTGTCACAATATCATTAGTTGTATATTAGCTGAAAATGATGTGTTTATGGTGTTTGGGCCGAGTATATAATATCGATTGGGAAATTGATGCAGTATAAATATTTATTTCGAATAAATCGTTTGTTATGGAATCCATAAATTTAGTATTAAGCCTTGCATAAAGGAGAGATATATTTGATCGACACCGTGAAATGTTGAGGCAATTCACAAATATTTTCAAGGTTATTTGACCATATGAAGTAATTCCGAAAACAAGTTTTAAATATTTAAATTGACACAGTAAGTTTCGATAAATATATTGTATCCAAATTTTGTATTAATCAACTTACAAAATAAATAATGCTAAATCAGTAGTTTATAAATGAATACTTTGCTCACAGAAAACATTATGTATACTTGACATCATTTTTCAATGATGTTTAATTTAAAATATTCACATCGCTTATTATTAATAACATTACAGCTAATATTGGTTATTTTTTCTATTCAAGACTTTGTTTTGATGAAGTTTTATATTGCAGTTTATCTTTAAACACGGTGAAAAATAACAGAATATTATGATGTACGTTCACCATCCAAATCACACAAATTACGCGTTCAGAAATTAATCCAGCAATTCAACTAAAATCCAAAACACGAAATTAATAATAAAAATCGCCAAAATCTTCACTATAAGTCCAACGAACGTTCATTAAAACCCCGCCAAAACCATCGCTATAAGTTCGGAAAAACCGTCTTTTAAAATTCACCAAAACAGTCCAACAAGTTCTTCAAAATCGTCACTAAAAACGGATCAAACCGTCATTCTTCCATAGACCAGTCACCAAATATAAGCCAAAACCATCGCTATTATAAGTTCGGAAAAACCGTCTTATAAAATCCACCAAACCAGTCCTGCAAGTCCTGAAAAAGCGTCACTAAAAACTTATCAAACCGTCACTCTTCCATTGACTGGTCACCAAATAACCGCCAAAACCATCGCTTTAAGTCCGGAAAAACCGTCTTATAAAATTCACCAAAGCAGTAATACAGGTCCTTAAAAAGCGTCAATAAAAACTGATCTATCCGTCACTCTTCCATAGACCAGTTTCAAATATCCGCCAAAACCGTCGCTATTATAAGTAAGGAAAATCCGTCTTTTAAAATTCACCAAAACAGTCCTACAAGTCCTTCAAAAGCGTCACTAAAAACTGATCAAACCATCACTCTTCCATTGACCAGTCACCATATAATATATCCGCCAAAACCATCACTACGAAAATTCACCAAAACCGTCTTCTACAATCCTCCAAAAACTCAACAAGTTCTTCTCACACTCCACGAAACCGAATTCTCCCAGTCCAGCCAACGTCACCACGTGGGAAAACTCCCGGATTCCTCCGGAAACCGAATCAGGAAAAAACAGTCCGGGAATCGGTACAGTCCCTTGCGAAGCCGGATCAGGATCTGAGTGGGAATTGGGCTGGCAGTCCGGTTTTGAGTCAGGGAATCGGCGCATGCGCGGTGGGGGTTTTGATGAATCAAGAATGTTGAGTTTGGTGTAAAGTGTGCATTGGGTTTTTTGGATGTTATGATTATTTGGAAAGTTCTTTTTTATTTTGTTTGTGGATATTTTTATTTATTACATTGAATTATTTTATTTGCTTTTTTATCAGCTTTAGCCATTAGTTATGTATTATTAGCATGTGATTTAAATATTTTGATTATAAATAATTAAAATTGTAAAATTAATTTGTTATAAGGGTTTGCATTTGTTTGGTAAATAATGTGCTTTTAATATTTTGTTTATGTTACATAAATTTGTTAAACATCCTTCTGAAATATACACATTTTGGTCGAAATTTTATCTTGTTCTCATTGCTATAATTTACAAACAAAAATTTAACCAAAGATTTTAATTGCTTTAAATATTTTAAATTTAATTTCTGTAGCAGGGTGATTACAAATAGCTGGTAAAATCTTTAAATTTTAAAGATTAGTAGAATTTTCAATTTTATAAATTAAAAAAAGTATGATTGTTGCTGAAAACGTAATAAGTCGGCTGACGAGTTTAAAAGTCTGCAAACCTCATAGGTTTAACAAGTACATTTAACTAAGAGTTTAAGTACTTCAGTTTTCTAAATCGTCTAAATGTTAGAGCTTGTTTCCCTGTTTAATTAATAAATCACTTAAATAGGTATTTAAGTACGCCATGTGTCAAATTCATTTAACTTAAACTAATCGATTTCAATCATCAATCTAATAATTTTCTCGATTTTTTTTACGTTATTGAAAGTACAGGGTGCCCGTCAACGAATGCCCGAGTTTCAAATTGCAATAGTATCAGCTGTAATCGTTTGACAGTTGTGGTTGAAGGTGACTAATAAAGAAATAACTCCAACAGAGTCCCACTTTACCCACCTTGAAAGGTAGAATTGCACTGACTGTTGCTTCCATTACACTGGACTTGCTACGGACAATATGGGAAGAATTTCATTTTTGTTTGGATGTGTGTCGTATCACTAAGGGTGCACTCATTGAGTACTTATAGGAAAAGCTAGGTTAGTTTTCCTTTGATTTCATGTATGATTTGTTATATTTAGTATTAAATAAACTCCTGTAATATATCATTAAAACTCAGACATTCTCTTACGGACACCCTGTTTTTTGCCAACTTAATTCCCACTATGCACCCCTACAGCATATTAAACACTAATTTTACGTTTTCCTTCAAATAAATATTTTATTTCATAAGTTAATACATTTTGAAGTAAAAAATAATAATTTTTGTTTAACAAGTGGCATTTTACCGCCATTAAATAATTAGACTAATGCGAAAGAGCGTTTCTGTTATTTTTTTAAATAAACACTTTATTAACACAAAACAACAACACAGAATATTTTTTTGTTTGTCACAAGGGGGTTAAAAAACGGTACATATGATAAAATTATCATAATTATAATTAATAAGACACACTAGTAAGACTCATTATAAGTTAATGACAAACCACAAAAAATAATAAATTTAAATACTTAATTATACACAAAAAAAATAATGTTTCAATGCTAATGCTATATAATCAAAACAAATGCCTAAAATGCTGGTCAACCGGGAATATGTATAAAAAAAAGAATATTTGGCTTTTATAAATTAAAAACATACATCAATATCATCTATTGACAATATAAATTTAAATAAGCACTTTTTGAACCTGTTTTAAGGAGTCATAGGAGTCTTAAAAATGTGCAAAGAAGGTACTACAAAACATAGTTTGATCTTTCATGTCATTTTTGAACTACTCAATGTATAAGTATTATTTTTTATATGTAATTCTACAAGATTTATTTATTATAAAGCAAGTTTTAAAATTTATGAAACTTTAGCCAAAACTAAAATAAATGATATTAAACATGAAGCTATTTGAACTCATTTAGATTAGGCTTGCGCGGCAAATTGTGAGGTCAAAATTGAAAAAATTACCAAGAAAATGACTTTAAATTGTACAAATATGTACAAACAAAGACTTATACCTAAATTCTCAGCTCAATTTTAATTAGAAATAATTTTAAAAAAAATTTTTAAATCAAAATTTTTTAATTTTTATTAATTTTTTTAGAAAAAAGTTCTTAAAATAATTTCTAATTAAAATTGAGCTGAGAATTTAGGTATAAGTCCTAGTTTGTACATATTTGTACAATATAAAGTCATTTTCTTGGTCATTTTTTCAATTTTGACCTCACAATTTACCGCGCAAGCCTAATCACAATGTGTTCAAATAGCTTCATGTTTAATATCATTTATTTTAGTTTTGGCTAAAGTTTCATAAATTTTAAAACTTGTTTTATAATAAATAAATCCTGTAGAATTACATATAAAAAATTATACTCATTTATTGAGTAGTTAAAAAATGACATGAAAGATCAAACTATGCTTTGTAGTATCTTCTTTGCACATTTTTAAGACTCCTGTGACCCCTTAAGAAGGGATATTTTGAAGTTCATTAGGTAGTTTGTTGAATAATTTTGGGGGCAAATATGAAATTTTTTTTTCGAAAAATGTCTTTATGTTGAAATGGGATACGATAAATTTATTTAAACGTCTAGCTGATATATTTACTTTTAAATTACAGAAAGAATTATTACAATGCAAATATAAAATTATTCCGAAAAACAACATTTTGCCGAATCGGTAGTAAATTTGTACGATTTATTACGAAGTAATTTATTACGATTACTACTGTATTCTATTATTGTATCATTTCTTACTCTTGCATCACTTATTACTATTATTATCTATCACTTATTATCTATCACTTATTGCTATTATTTATCTATCACTTATTACTTATTACTATTTCTACGAGTCTTTATGTGATGTGTATATTTGTATTTGATATTATAAATCACAGTTGACACATCAACAACAACATTAAAAACCTTACTTAATTAAAATTAATATTTGAATGAAAAAAATATATTTGTTCTTGATAAATTATACTTGTATTTGATGTTATATTTGTATTTGATATATTAGATTTGTATGTGATGTTATATTTGTATTTGATATTGTAATCACAATAGACAAATCAACAACAACATGAAAAACCTTACTTATTTAAAATTAATATTTGAATGAAACATTATATTTGTATTTTATATAGTATACTTTTTTTTTTATGTTATATTTGTATTTGGTATATTATATTTGTATCTGATGTTATATTTGTATTTAATATATTATATTGTGTGATGTATATATATATATATATATATATGATGTGCATTGTAATTGGATTTTTTCTGTTATGTGCATCTGAAACAAATAAATAAATAAATATTTGTATTTGATGTATTATACTTGTTTTTGATAGTATATTTGTATTGGATGTTATATTTGTATTTGATATATTATATTTGTATTTCATATTATATTGGTATTTCATATTATATTGGTATTTGATATTATATTTGTATTTGATATATTATACTTGTATTTGACATATTTGTAATTGATGTATTATACTTGTATTTGACATATTTGTAATTGATATATTATACCTGTATTTGACATATTTGTAATTGATATATTATATTTATATTTGATGTTATACTTGTATTTGATAATATCTTCGCATTTCATATTATGTATGCAATTGGAATGATGTCTTATAATGTGGCATAAAACGATTGATCATACCCTGATTATTCATTAGTTGGTCTCTAGGAAAGCAGCGGGGCCCGGATGGCCAAGTGGTTTGGACCATTACGTTAGCAGTCTGCGTGCTGTAACGGTTGCAGGTTCGATTAACACCTCCGCCCTGTTTGTACTTCCCTTTCTGTGTGACAGGAAAAGTTAGGATTATATATATATTTCTACCCCTCCCCTAGAAAAGCGGCAAGACGTGCCTTTTTTGCATAAAAAATTTGTTTTAATATACAATTCTTAGTTTATAAAATCAAATTGGTTCATGTTGTCATGTTATTACAAATTTCGGAAATTCATACACATTTTTAAGTAATAGTTAATTAAAAATGAGAAGCTGGGGTCATTTAAGATTGTTTTTACATTATCCAAACATGCTAAATGTCGTCGAAACGAATGGTAGGAGTTGATCAAATCATTGTTACAATGTCTTATAATTGACAATGAATTATTAGGCCATTAAGAATATTAAATGACTGAAAATAGCTAATTTTAGCTTCTTTTTTTAATTTACAACTAAATGTTTTTTTATGTTGTGTGAATCTTGCATGCAAGCGCTTCTTAGTAACAAGAACTGTTACAAATATACTTGCTTACTATAAGAATTTCAGTGAGTAATTAAGGAGGAATGGGCGCGCTGGATCGCAGGTCTCCAAACCAAAGTGCATCAATGTTAATCAAATGGAGAAAAAAATATGTTGTCTGTCACATTTCTCCAGCTGTATTGAACATTTTTACAAACGGATTTTTTGAGTGATAAATGTAGCTGACTTACAGGTCCCAACAATCCCACATTTTGTTATTAGTTCGATTTTTTTTTAAACTTTAAATAAAAAATTTTATAAAAAGTATTTGAAGCAATTTCAAAAAGTTAATTATAGAATAGAGACCTGTAAGTTATCTACATTTATTATTAAAAAAAGCTTGCAAAATTATTCAATGCATTCGGATAAATGTGGCAGAGAAAATAGTTTTTTCCCCAATTGGATTAACACTGAGGCACATGAGTTTGGAGACCCCCGTTCCAGCGCGCCCATTCCCCCTTAAATAACACATGAACGTAAAATACTTTAATTCTTTTAAAAACTTTTGTTTTTATTGCAGTCATCAGAATAATATCATAATAATACCTAAAACCATTCACACTAGTTTCAAACATAGTTAATATACTGAATAATGGATTTCTAAAGTTAATATAGTTAAAAATTCAATAAGTTTCGCCGGTTTACTTTCAAAAATATCTCAACCAAACAACACAAAACACCCTAATTAACAGCTTCTGATAACCTTAACTAACAAAACCGAACCCCCAAATAATACATCATTACAACCTTGTAATTGTTTCTTCTTTAACCCGATGCTGCACTCTCTCGCTAAACAAAGGAAATCTTCCATAGTTTTGTTAGCCTAATCAATAGGAGTAACAGCCGCCCGTTATTTGCGTAAGAGATAATAGGACGCTGAAGAAAATACGCTTTCTTTGGTGTATTCATGGAGGAGAGAGTCATAAAGAGATGATGTTGTATCGAAAGTAATGTGAAACTTGGTTTTCTAAAGGAAGCCGTCATCGTTTTCCGAATAGGCCCAAATGATCGCTTGGCTAATTATTTGGCGATATTTTATAATGTAAAGAAGGTCAATTAATATATATTTGTATAATTCAAGGGCTGGGTAGCCCAGTCGGTTAGGTACTCGCCTAGCATGCAGATGGTCCCAGGTTCGGGTCCGGGCATCATCAAAATGACTTCCGACCTATAATAGTCTTTTGCAGCCAAAACTTTCCGACGAATAATACCCAGTGTAAAGGGAGTGAACCTTAAATGTGTTTCAAAGTGACGCTGCATACGATGTCGCACCTAACGGTTGCGTTGGGTGCCTACTCCTGTGTCGGTTCGTCACCTGACTGTGGTTCTAAATTACGACACCAGCCACCTATAGTCCTCGTGTAGCTCCAGTGCGATGGTAATTATAACAAAAAAAAACCTTTAAACAAACTCTTCCTATTTGAGTTTCACCAGTAGTAAGTTTCTCTAGCTTCATATGATATTGATAATAATTTGTGGTATTTTTACATGTAAACAAGCTACGAAATGCCAAGTAAGCTTAAGTAAAATTAATTTCAAAATATTGTTTAACTGAAATTGTAAAGTAAGTAAAATATCAGACAAGATTAGTTTTGGGGACTCGCAACCGTAATAAATATAATGATTTGAGTTTTAGTTAAAGATTCCCAATTTTAATCTTGTCTAAATAAACAAAATACGATACAAATAAGGACCATATAACGACTTGAAAAATTTATTTAGGTCAAATAAGGTTACGAATTAAAAAAAAAAGAGAAGTTTTTCAATTCACATTTTTATTCGGTAAGGAAAGGGTTTTAAATGGTCAAATGTGATTTAAAGAAAAAAAAACTATTCAAATAAAATGTTATTCCGAAATATCTTATAGGAATAACATTAAGAGTGCTATTTTATTTGGAGCATTTCATCGATTTGGATTTGTGGAAGATAGAAAAAACACATGATGTTGTCACCAATTTGATTTGTGAGCCCACTATGGTGTCGTCTTCATGAATTGCAAAATGTTCCGAATTACGGAACATTAGTGGAAGCGCCAACGCTAAATATGGAGACTATATAGACCGAGAGCCCAGGGCCCCCAGACCTAAGTCATTTTGGCAAGGATGAAATGTACGTGATTAGGTTCGGTTTTCATTTACTTTTAGTGTATGCATACCCGTTAGAGTGGACCGACGGCCAATTTAGAGGAATCGGGTTCAAAAAGTAGGTAAAATATAAGTTAACCTAAGTCATTTTGGAAAGGCTGATTTTCACATATGTTTTAGAAAATAATGTTAAAAGTGCATTATAAATTTCCCAGACACTTTCCGTGGGCCGATACTTCTCCCAGACGCTTTAAACGTCTTCATCAAGCTCAGACTTTGTCAATCACATCTAGCGGCTTGAGATGGCGCTACAACCGTTCTCGGACATAAAGGAAGGGAAGTTAAGCAAAAAAGAACTATGTGTCTATTGGAGATATGGTTGGTTGATTGACTTATCTCCAATGATCAAGCACACAAACCGGAATATAAGTCAATCAACCAACCATATCTTCAATAGACACATAGTTCTTTTTTGCTCAACTTCCCTTCCTTGATGTCCGAGAACGGTTGTAGCGCCATCTCACGCAGCTGGATGTGATTGACAAAGTCTGAGCTTGATGAAGACGTTTAACACGTTGACTGCGGCGATAGAGATTAAAAATTGGCATCGATAGAGGCTGATGTGAAGTAGAAGAACGTCCTGTTCTTTAAACCAGTACGTTACAATAGAAATGAACTATCTGTTCTTCATTTTCAATTAAGTAAAAATCTTAGTTCGAGGTCGTAAATTTACAAGGTTAGGTAGAATTAACGTCGCTAACTAAAGCTGCACGACAGCTTGTAGAAATGCGAGGAAATGTTCTTCGCCTTTTCCGATCGGATAAATCATCAACTGTCACTAATCATTGAATTGAAAGCCAATAACCAGATTTGTTTAAGTGATTAACTTACTATGAAATCTTCATAAAATTTACATAATTCATATTTTTTTGGTTGTTTTTGTTCAAGAAAACTACAACAAATAAAACAGAGTCAAGACAGATTGCAATTTTTTATAGCTAGATAGTTCAATAAAAAACTAAACCATCGATCATCAAATAACCTTAAATTTGCTCGCGGTGAACCCGGGAACGGGCGCGCAGGCTGTAACATACCCAAGGATTTTTTAGAACTAATATTCTTGGGAAACTTATATTTTTCAAAGTTTTCCAACCGCTTAGAATTGGTTAGAAAGTCACTCGATCAACTTATGTTCTAAATTTATCTACTGCAGAGATACCCCTAAAAATAATCACCATCAAAATGTGTCGTCAATAGTCCGCGCCTGCTCAAGGGTTAACATAATTCAGATAGGTGACAAATAACACAAAAACTGCATAAGCTTTAAAATCTATGAACGGAAATTCATCAGTCACATCTGGGATTACTATGTGTCAATTAAATATCATACAAAAGGTAGATGAAAGAGGTGTAGTTTGTGTAACCACTAGACCATCATGTTTATCAAGTTTACAAACGAACTTGAACTCTTAAGAACGGTTGGCGAAATGGTACTATGAATTTTATCAGAATGTGCTGTTATCGATGAATCGGAAAAACAGGACGCGCTGGCGCGTCCTCAGCAGCCGAAGTGTTAAAGCGTCTGGGAGAAATATCGGCCCACGGAAAGTGTCTGGGAAATTTATAATGCACTTTTAACATTATTTTCTAAAACATATGTAAAAATCAGCCTTTCCAAAATGACTTAGGTTAACTTGTATTTTACCTACTTTTTGTACCCGATACCTCTAAATTGGCCGTCGGTCCACTCTAACGGGTATGCATACACTAAAAGTAAATGAAAATCGAACCTAATCACGTACATTTCATACTTGCCAAAATGACTTAGGTCTGGGGGCCCTGGGCTCTCACTCTAATATAGCCGGAAATACTCAACCTACTTACCTACATCTCCATCCTCCGGCCACTTGCTCCCCTTCAGGGACATGTCTAAATTGAGGAGGTAGCGATAGATGGAAGCATCTGTCCCGTACGTGTGTGTTTTGTCTGTCATACTTGTCGAAGGTTTATAAGCGGGTCTCTGACCAAGCACACAAATCTAAAAATATCTGTCTACAAACCAACCAACCATCCTTGGCGACTTTCATGACTGCTTCACTTTTCTGGTCGTCCAGCATCTCATAGCATTCTTATCACCAAACTAGCTTTAGTGTAATACCTTGATACTGAATTGTTTAACTTAATTGTTAGTTTCCTTACTTGTTAGGGACTACAAATAGCTTATTTGTATATGGGGATATGCAAACACTTGTAGGCGCTAAATTATTCATCTTTTGGTTTAAAATGTATTCTTTTGTAGCATGTATGTGTACAAGAATTTGAACAACTTTTGTTAACTAATGAAAGCCCGCATTATTTTAGAATTGAAGTTTAAAATTTTGAGAGATTGAAAGCTAATTGACTATTTCGGGTGACTTAATTCCTTTCAGCATTCATTAATGCATTTCCTTAGATCATTTCTGCGAATCATAATCTGCGAATTTATGTTACCACGTAGCATTGATTAACCAATCAAAGTTAGAGAAAGAATTTATATTTATTCATCGTTTCTGTTGCCACTCAAGATCTAAAAAATTCCCGTATTAGCGACGGGACCCATAATTTGGATACGCGGTCAAGTAATGAGGCCGACGACTGAGATGGCAACCAAAGCAACTTTAAAGCTATACAAATAATTCGTTAGAAACTTATAACAGAAATTTAAGCAACTTAAGAACATGAAAATAAAATGGAACTAAAATACTTAAAAGCTTGATTTCTCAAGAGCCGACAATTAACGTTAATTAGTAATTAGAGAACAGATTTAGATAAAGGAACACAAATATTTATTGTCACGGTTCAATTGATATCACATTCCAAAAACCCCTTTTGAGATATCTACAAAGTAAACATCAGCTATCAGGACTAATTACGCCGATAGGACGCCGACAGAAGTTCACCTTTAATAAAAGTGCTTACAGTAGAATGCGAAAGTAGGAAAATAAAGTTATCTATAACGCGTTCTTCAATCCAGGACGTTAGTTGGTTGGAAGACATATTTTTAGGCTTGTGTGCTTCGTCGACTCTTCGAGACTCGTTTATAAACCTTACATAACATACACACATGACAGATGCTATCATCTATCGCCACCTTCGCAATTTAGACATGTCCCTGAAGGAGAGGGATATAGTCTCCATGGACCTGTACCCATGGGAAGTCACGCAATGACCGCCCACATGACTTTCGGACCCAACAGATTTAACAATCACGTACTCCGCATATAGTCGACAAACATAAACATTAATGCCTTATCGGGATTCGAAACCGTTCCCAGAAGCTCCAAAGGCTAGCATCCTAACTATTACGCCGCCGGGTCGGCATGTCTTTCTTTAGATTAGGATAAGATGAACGTTCCCTGCTGTGTATTGAAGCTTCCATGGACTTTTAATACCGCCAATTACGTCTCGTAATTTAGAACACTGGTCAAGTGACGGAGTCGACAACTGAGTTTTCATCCTTCGGAACTTCGAGCGACATCGTACGTTAACACCGTACGGGCTTTCCAATCCACAGATTACACGAACATGTCTCTCCCAGTGTACTCGGTCCCTTCCGTAACTAATTGTGAATTTGGGCAATTCTACCATAATTTTTAATTTTATGTCCCTTGGGCATAACTTTAAAAAAAATTAATATTTCTTTAAAAATTTTTCTTATTATACTAAAAGATTGGTCCTTTTATAATTGCAAAACGTAATTTTAAAGCAAAGAAACTCCAAAAAAATTTTAGAACACAAAACAATGCCGAAAAGTCCTTACCATCGTGTGTCCCGAATGTCAAATTTTTAGTTTCGGGCTCAATCTAATACTTTTTTTAACTAAAAATTACAATCTTTTGGATTTTAAATTGAACTAATACTGTAGCTTAACGATTTCCTTCCATTGAATTTTGGCTTTTGACATTTATAATACGTTTTTCTCGTCTCCTAACTTTGTCCCTGGATTTTGGTACATTCACTGACCTCATTCCTAAAGTGGTGAAGAGAGGCACTGGATTGAGCTGCAGTGATTTTTCAAACATGCAAACTGTATCGCAGAAAACTGATATTTCAGTTAGTAGCCACATATTTTTGCTAAAATTCACCAATAAGCCCAAAATTTAAAAAAACTCAGTGAAATTGGCTGCGAGGCTTTATTGCTTTCCTTACAGTCTCCCAGGTTTAAGGTTAATTTTTGCTTGATAATTGAATTTTTTTTCTATAAATATGTTTAAGTGGAGTACAAGAAGTAAAAAAAATCCATTTTTATTAAACTGGAGTTAGTTTCAACACAAAAAAGACCGGAAAACAGAGTGAATGTCCTTTCCTTCCGTTCCTGACCTTCCGATCCTTACCGTCGTAATGATCTAGGGATGGAAAACCGAAACCAGTTTTAAGACTAACCGGTTTTTTGCAATTTTGGTTTCATTGAAAAACAGTTAGTTTCGTAAGGCCGGTTTAGACCGGTTTCTTTAGAATCGGTGTTTTTAAAAAACTGCCGTCCCTTATAATAATTTTTTGTTTTTTACAAATAAGCTTTGCTAAACTTTTTTCCTTAATTCTAGAACCCTTATAAACCTCTTGATAAACATTTAAAGTGATTTTGAAAAAATAAATTTTACAAGTTTTTAATACCTGAAATTAAAAATTATGGTAGAACTGCCCATTTACCTACTATTTTTTTTTAGTACATGTCAGATTCATAGGATGACTTGTAGCAGCTGGGATTTTAACCTCCGCAATCCTGAGAAGGTTCAATCTCAAGGCTGACGCTTTAACCACCAGGCCACGCAGAAGGGACTTCTTCATAATTACTCTTCTCAATTTTAGGTCTGAAGCAGTCAATGAGATCTTTGGTCCCATAAAATCCTTATCCATGGACAAGGCATCATCATTACCCGTTTTAGGATAGAGAGACAGTTTATTCCATTTATTTCTAGCATGTAACTCAGCAGTACTTTAACACAGATGCACGTATTGTAACTGTAAGTCCACGGTAAACTTGCAGGCCGAAAACTGAGCTGGTACTCACATGAAATTGGACAACATTAAACGCCATATCCTTTGATACGTTATACTTCACAGACTGCTTGAATGAACCATTCGAACGGGGCGGAGCTTGATGTGTTTACGGGGATAGTAGAGAGCGTTTGACATACTGACGGGGCCCGGGTGTCCCAGTGGTTTGGACCATAACGCTAGCAGTCTGTGCTCTGTAACAGGTGCGGGTTCGATTCCCACCTACGCCCTAGGTGTACTTTCAGTGAGAGTAAAAATTCATTCTATCACTGTCTTACTTGACGAAGTCTTAAATAAGCGGGTAAGGACTGGAGCAGGAATTGAATTTATGTGTATCTACTATGTATCCTGTACCCTGGCATTTTACGACGTCCAGGTAGGCGTGGCCGTATCAGCTGCCTATTAATTGAGCATATTCTTTACAGCGCAATTGCGTTCCATGAGTTTGGGAATTGAGAACTAACCATAACAAACTGTGTGAACTAACTTTTGTTTCAGGCAACGAAAGTCCTTCCAGCTTTCATTATTGCTGCTCTTACGAGCTTTGTTCTGATTGGCCCTTTGTTCCCACGCGGCATGATTTTACCACTCGAGGCTCGAGAAAGAATTTATTATCATTCACGTTTCTATTTGCTACTCAAAACCTGAAACATATACGTATATTAGGCGCATTTACATGAGCCATCGAATCCATGGAATGAAGAGCAAACTAAGCAATTTATCCCTTTTAGGTATTTTCGCTAGAACCAGAATTGCACCCAGAACCCACCAATGAAAGAGGGTTGCACGTTTCATTCCATGGATTCGGCCACATAATATCATTTGGGTTAGAAATCCTGCTCGACCACTTTTTCCCCTAAAAGGAGGGCTTGGCATTCCATTGATTCGATGGCCCATATAAACGAGCCTATTGTCAAACACATTTAATAAAATAACTCTTCTTCCAATAGAACCATACCAATTATGACCGTCCCCAAAGATCCTCAAACACAAAGCGTCGAGAACGAACATCGGGAAACAATTGTCCCGTACTAATGTCGAATTAAAGTCGTCCCGACGCATCAAAGTCCGATTGCCAGTCAGTCTCAAGACGATTCTAATATCACTCCGGAATCCAGTTCGGCGGCTGTGCTGACATTAGCATTATTAGCGTGTCGATGACAAGTTCAACATTGTGATTGCTTTAATTATGCCATCAGTTGTTATTAACGGGAAGTGTTTGGAGTCTTTTGAAGTGTGTATTCATAGGGGGAGGGGTGATGTGTTTTGATCGAATTAGGATGGTTGATTGAAGTAGTTGATTGAAGCTTTAATATCTGTAGATATCCTAGTAAACGTAGAAATATTTATAAATTCATAGGGGGATTTGCAGATAACTCCATTTATCCGAAGCTTTTGCGGGTTATCCGAATTTCTGACACATATTACACCAAGCCTATACGTTACTGTTCGTTTTTGCATTCCCTATCTTATGTTTGGACCAACCAAAAAAATTAAAGACATTACATTAAAAAAACCGAAAAGTAACAAATTGTCTGGTGTCTGTGTTGTATGTATATAAATGTCTTTATTTGGTGTAATTGCTTATTAAACTTCCAGTATCTGTCATTCCCAATGGCTTTTAAAAGGAAACTTGGTGTATATTGTTGAAAGATATAATAAAATCTATAGAGCCCGAGTTCGATATGACCCGGGGCTGGGGAGCCCAATCGGTTAGGCAATCGTCTAGCATGCGAAATGAAGGTTCGGTTCCGGGCATCGCCAAAATAACTGCCGACCTATAAACGACCCGTGCAGCCAAAAATGTCTGACAAATAATACCCTGTGTAAGGGAGTGCACGTTAAATGTCCTTCAAATTTCTAACGCTGCGTACGATGTCGCCCTTAACGGTTGCGTTGGGTGACTACTCAAGTGTCGGTAAGTCACTTGACTGGTGTTCTAAAGTATGACGCCCGTCGCCAATAGTCCTCGTGTAGCTCTAGTACGAAGATAATTCAAACTAAACTACATATAGAGTTTGCTAAGCTACGCTAAATCTAACATGGTTCCATTTGGACGTCGTGTTTGATTGAACTCTCTGCGATGATGTTTCAGTATTTCTTTTTTCTGTCGTGTTAATCAAGTCAATTGACAGTGATTCAAAGCGCCCTGGACGTTGCAAATATCACTCGGAATTAGTTAGGCATTTAGCATCGCTGATGTTGATGACAAGTTTAACATTCCGATTGCTTTAATTATGTCATCACTGTTAATTCCAAGCAGATATTATGGTGTTTGAGTATTTTGAAGTGTAAATTTAGGTTAATATTATATGTGTTTTGATTAAATTAACCAGCTAACTGACAGCATTAGTGCACATAACAAAGTTATGTATCTATTTATTTTGAAGTCCTGATATTTCTGGTTCGAAATACTATTCAAGTTTAAAATAATATTTAAGCACAAAAATATTCTACATAATCAATAATTATAAGCACAATAACATTTATTGAATGTTCAACATAAAATTTAAATGAAGAGTAAACGGGAAAAACCGATTGATTTTTCAGAGAAGTTATTCCTTAGCAGGCCACTTTGGCGATGATAGCGAATGATCGCCTAAACTTGTGTAAGGAAACCAGTTCCTACCATAGATATCATAGTTAAAGTAATATAGTGGCAGATCACGTGACCTCCAATGCTATCGACGGGACGCGCAAGCAATGAAGTCAGTGTTGTAGGTCACGTGATATGCCAGTGTAGTACTATCTCTGTGGTTCCTAACTACCAAGTTCAGGCGATTGGCGATCCCGACGCTTGGACCAAGCGAAGAAGGAGAGAAACCGGTTTTATGCCGCCAAGCAGGCAGTTGCGGCCGTCCGCCTAATAAATCAATCGCTTCTTCCCGTGTACTCTTCAAATTTTAAAAGCTACATTAATAGGCATGTTTCACGTCGTTAGTATCAATAGTTCTATTTGTATTGATTTCACAATTTAATCCTAACTGGCTGTCTTTTTCTAGCCTCTTTTTTTAGGAGCTTTGGCATTTTGTTTTCATTTGTGGTCGTCTGGTATTACATTTGTTTTAAAAAATACAATATTTTCTTACCTTACTAAAACGAATGCTTGTACGAGCTTTTCTTTCATTAAAACAAAATGTTTTTTCTCTGTTCGTAAATCATGTTTAATTGTTGTCCCAAAATTTCAAATAGTTTTAACAAAGTTATTTGTTCTAATTGCTATTTATGTTGGAGTAAGGTCAAAACAGAATCGCACATCAGACCTGGACATCTAGAAAATTAGCATTATACTTATACCAGTCGTATATCTTCGGTACAGAAGATAACTTCACCGCGTTTGTGGCATCACAGCTGAATTTGATTGGACGAGTCTACACCGTATCAAACGCTACTTTAGTGAAGCGGGAGAAATTGTTACTATACTAACTCAAACACAAAGCTTCGCTCATTGGATAATCATTTCCAACGCTTCACTCCAGTGACGCTGCCAAAGATGTAGTCGCTACGCTGTCATCAAGTAGCCACTTGCTGTCGAGTATGGACACACTATTTAGATTCGAATTAGTTATAGTCAACTCAGAGTTGATTCTAGCTAGAGAGTTAGAAAGTTAGAGTAGAGGGATCTATCAGTTCAAATGGTTTGAAGCAGGGCTGTCAGGTTTTTCGAGCTACTGCGCGTAACATACCGCAACTGAGGTATCCCAGGATGCACCACTCCACCCTGCTTTTTTTGTGCGTTACTCTGCAGCTGCACATACATATGGGCCGCTCTATTCTCTTTCCTAACTCTACGATTCTAGCAGTTGGGTAAAAGTCTTGATACAATCGGAAGAACGTGCAGCATGAGGCCGGGATGCCCTAGTGGGTTTGACAACAGGGTATTAGGCTAACAGTCTGCGCAGTGTACTGGGGTGGGCTCGATTCCCGCCTTCGCAATGGGAGTCCTGGGTAGCTGTGTTATTAGGAAGCTGTTTAGGCAGTCAAAAAGTCTTGATTTCGAGCCCCTGCATGAATATTTGTGTTGCGTGTTTTTCTTCATATGTCCTGACATAACAGAGGCACACGTTCCCTATAAATCAGTGGGGTCAAAAGTACCAGAACAAGCATGTGATGATGTTGCAGGTTTGGGTGCACTCTTAGGTGTCGACATTGTCATTTGACCAGAGTTCTAAACTACGAGGCGTAATTGACTGAGGTAAAGCAACTTGTAAGCTAGAAATAGACAGCAGAAAGAGTAAAGTCTAGCCTAACGCAGAACACATTGTAATTTCATAGGGCCGTGGATAGCCTAATGGTTAAGGCCTCATCGTTCTCGGAATCGGAAGGTAACACGATCGAGTCTCGATACCACTGTAGACCCAACGAGTATATGCGGAGTACGTACTCGTACGTTTGGAATTTTAGATTAATTGCACGTCAGTTTCTTCTCTCCTGGATTTATTGGTAATAGTTTATGAAGGAAACTTTTGATAGTTGATTTTTGGAAACCGTTGCTAAAATAATAATCCGATTTCCATATCCTCTGAAAGTTACACCATTCACTCACGGGTGTTTATTAATTTTGTATTCTACGATAATGGCAATTTGCATGAACAGCACAAATTAGTCACATACTCTCTTAAAACAAAAGAGTAAAATCCACTCCAGTAGGAGAAGTGCATTTTCGACACTGGAAAGGAGTGAATATTAATTTAAAAGGATCCACTCTTTTTGGGGAAGTGCATTTTCTAGACTGGAAGAGTGAAAATTTACTCAGACTGAGTTAAAATCGCTCGTTCCTTATAAGAGTGTAGTCTGCAAAAAACTTGATCAGGGTAAATAATCCTTCGTCTTTGAAATTGAGATAAAAAGTTTTTCTATGGTTGATATGCGAAGCATAAATTTATAAAAACATATTCTAAAATACTAACCACTATTTAATTTCACAAGCCTACTAAGCAGTTTATCAATACATCCCCAAAATAAATTATATATTACACATTAATTTTTAATTTCCACTTCAATCGCGGATCTTCCAATTAATTTTCAAGGCAGCAAATCCCCCAAATCTCATTACCACTTTTAAAACGTCACTCCCGCAATTTATGTCTAAAAAAAACTACATCATTTTCCAGAACTATCTATTTTCTTAACTACTTTTTCTTGCTTCACTAGAACTAATCGCGAAAGAAAAGCTACTCCTAAGTGGAGAAAAAAATAGTAATAATAATAATAAAGAAGGAATTCCTATTTCCACATTTTTTTGGTGGGTATCAAGAAAATAACGAGTTGGTTTTGTGTATGTGTTGGTTTTGACAAAATTTTTGCTATGTCGAATCGTTGCCTTGTTTCTTTCAGAATAAATATATTAATTGTTACTTTATGTACTTTACTTTCTATTTTATGTCTAATGTTATCTAGTTTTTGCGTGATCTACATATGTGGCGGTCAATTGAATATCTAGGCTGACTGCTGCATTAACATTGAGATAACAGGGAGAAATCAGTTCTTTTTTTCCTAAAAAACTTCGACTTTTCTTTAGTTTTGATAAGTCAACTCGATGCAAAAGAATATGTTCTCGCACCAATTCTCTATAAAAGTTACTACGGAGACCTTTGGATCTTCTCCGATTGTCGCAGGGGGGGGGGGGTTGGTAGGTTAGATACATATATGTATATATGTTCCAGTTTGTGTGCTTCAATGGTTGGTTGGTTGGTTGGTGGGAAACATATATTTTCAGGCTTGTGTGCTTGGTCGCAAGGACCCGCTTATACACCATCGTCAAGGACAACACAAGACACACACATACACAAATGACAGATGCTGCCATCTGTCGCCACCTCCACAATTTAGACATGTGCCTGAAGGGGAGGGAAAATTTCTCCAGGAACCTGTACAAGTGGGAAACTGCACAATGACCAAACACAGGACTTTCGATCCCAACAGATTTAACGAGCACGTACTCCGCATATACTCGACAAACACAAACATACATGCCGGATTCGAACCCGGACTAGGCAGCCCCAAAGGCCAACATCTTAACCACTGCGCCGCCGGATCGGCTTGTGTGCTTCAAGGCAGCTAGGATCTTTATTCTTCTTCCCTTTTAGTACCAGTGTCCATTTTTTACAGATCCACATTGTTAAAAACATTCTATTTTAAAAAGTTTTAATGTACAAAAAGTTGTAGTTCATAAACTTATCTCTAAATTTTAACCCTCTGACTATGAATTAAAAAAAAATGAGTTTTTTGTCCCGTTTACTATTCCAAATTAATTTGAGACCCAATTTCTTAGTGGAAGTACTTCGCATTGCCACACCGCAGGTCCGTATCGAGTCCCGATTGGGTGAGGTTGACTCATCCTTTCGTCCCTTAAGAGGATCGACAAAAGGATTGCCAAGAATGCTTGGAAACTAAACAATTGAGGTTCCGGGTGAGGTTGACCACCTAACCGGGATATATGCCTAGCACCCCAGAGTCCTTGGTCAAGTAAGCTGATATGGACACGGTAGGCCTTGACCCACTAACGGGCTGTTGGTTCGTGCCCCGGCTGAGTCCTCATATTTTCTGGATGGGCAAATTATGGGCACGGATGACATATAATTATGTAGCATGTAATGATGTAAAAGATCCCTGGGGGGCCTATTTGGCTTGGGTTCTCCCTGCAAAATTAAATCTCGGCATACTTTAACATCCACATAGAGCTCAGATTCATAGTAATCTATGCGTCAAAATTGGCAGCGAGAATCGCCAGATGGTTCTACAAGAAAATGGCTCGCAGTTCTGGGGAATATGCCGAGTCTGCAAAGGCCTGACCGCCAACATTGCAGCCTCATTAAGAAAAAAATAACGTGCTATTGTGCAAGGAGTTTATTTTTTTTATTTGTCAAAGGGCAAACTAAGTCACAAATAATATAAATTTAATTTATTAATTCAGTAAATTAAGAACAAAGACTCGTGTGTTGGCACAAATCAATCCCGTTACAGTAATCAGTTTTTAAAATAACATAATCATTCAGCAACTGCTCCCTACAGATCACCCCCAATTACATCCGTCCCGAAGTTGCCGATCCACCGTTTCGCAGCAGCAAGTGCTTATTTTTTTCCGCTTATTTTCCCCCGACTTGCTTACGGGCATTTTTTAAGCGCAGTTACTTTTTCCCTTTTTCTCCCTTATATATCCAATATTTTTTTAACGGTTCGCTGCGGAGAAGTTTTACTTTTAACTAAGTGCAGAGGGGAAAAACCCACAGTGATAGATATATATTTTGGGCTTTTGTAAATGCCTTCCCTTTTGCTTTGCTCGCGGGTTTTTAAAAGAAAAAAATATATTTCGTCTTGGGGAGATGGAGTCAAAAGTGGTTTACTTCAGAGTCAGGACTTGGAGGTTGGCGAGGCTTTGGTCTGTGGATCAAAGTGATCCACTTTGAAACTGTATTCAATATCGCTATCTCATGCATAAATTTTGTAAATTAGAAATAATATTTTGATGTATGAGACTGGTGGAATATCGTCACACTAGACCAGTGGTTCTCAGACTTTTCTGAGCCATTACCTTATGTTGATTAACATCCATTGCCAAATTTTAATTTTCATGTTATGTCTAATCATAATTTGAGTTAAAGTGTACACTCTCAGAAATAACACTTTCATTTTTGACGATTCATGAATCCTCAAGCCTTATTTCGTTAATTTTGAGGATTGTTTCGTTAAACTATCGCGTGACTTTTGAGTAAACGCGAATCCTTTACGCCACTTTTACGAACGTGATTTGACGATTCTGTATCTTGATTTTGAGGAAACAGAATCTCATTCTCACATGCTCAAAAATGACGAAATATTTCTTTAGATTAGACGACATTCAAATCCTCATAAAAATGACGATTCAAATTTCCTCACTTTGAGGAAACGAAAACTCGGAGCATTTGCCAGTAATGGAATCGTCAAAAATAAGGAAAATTTCGTCGTTTTTGAGCATTCATTTTTTAGAGTGTAGTCACACTAGGAGTTACGCCAGGGTTTTTGGCAATGGGCATCGACATTTAGGTACACTGTTACGTGGGGCCTTGGATAGCCTAGTGCTTAAGGCATAGTTCTCGGTTTTGGAAGGTCCCGCGATAGAGTCCCGATACCACTGAAGACCCACCGAGTATATGCGGAGAAATCTCTTTAAATCTGTGCTTCCGAAAGCTCTGTGGGCGGTCATGGCGCAGTTTCCCACAGGAACTGGTCCCTGTAGACTATTTCCCTCTCATTCAAAGAAATGTCTAAATTGCGGATGTGGCGATAGATCGCAGCATCTGTCACGTATGTGTGTTGTGTCTGTCTTACTTGACAAAGGTTTATTAGCAGCTCTCTGAAAAAGCACACAAACCTGAAAATATATGAAGAGTACACGGGAAAAAACGATTGATTTTGTAGAGAACATCCTTAGCAGGCCACTTTGGCGATGATAGCGAGTGATCGCCTAAACTTGTGAAAGGAAATCAGTTCCTACCACAGAGATCATACTTAGAGTAATAGAGTGGCAGATCACTGACCTCCAATGCTAACGACGGGACGCGCAAGAAGCTCCCAGAAGAGCCCCAATGAAGTCAGTGTTGAAGGTCACGTGATCGTCCACTCTAATACTGTAACTACTATCTCTGTAGTTCCTAGCTACCAAGATTCAGGCGATTGACGATCCCGACGCTTGGACCAGCGAAGAAGAAAGAAAGAAACCGGTTTTATGCCGCCAATGTTCGCCAAGAAGACAATTGCGTTCTCGGATTCGGAAGGTCCCGCGATCGAGCCCCGATACCACTGAAGACCCACCGAGCATATGCGGAGTACTGCTTGTTCAATCTGTGCTTCCGAAAGCTCTGTGTGCCTTCATGGCGCATTTTCCCACGGGAACTGGTCCCTGTAGACTACTTCCATCTCATTCAGGGACATGTCTAAATTGCGTAGGTGGCAAAAGATCGCAGCATCTGCCACGCGTATGTGTGTTGTGTTTGTCTTACTTGACGAAGGTTTACAAGCGGCACTCTGAAAAGCACACACACCTGAAAATATATGTCAACCAACCATTCAAACTTTTCGCAACATGCAAGGCAAAAGCCTTAACGATTGGGCTCCCCAGCCTTCACAAAGTGGAAATATCAGTCGGTAGGGTAGACTAACCAGGGAATGAACACCAGGATATAATGACCAGGACAGCCAACCATACGTCAGATAGCTTCCTAGTACATGGGCGGAAGTCAGTGTTGCCAATCCATCTAGTGGAATGATTTTCAATCCTTATTTTTTAATTATATTTACCAAATGTTCATTTACTGGGGCCTGTTCACTCACTGGTCAGTCTACCCAAATTTTAACTTTTAGCTATAGATTCTAATCAAAGAGTTCTTAGTAGAGACTGAACCTACCAATAGCACCATGGACCAACACGGAGACAATATAGGGTGGCATGTGGGGCCCGATGGCCGAGTGGTTTGGATCGCATATGTCATAACGCTAGCAGTCCACGCGCTGTAACGGGTGATGGTGCAATTCTCGCCTTTACCCTGCGTGTACTTCCTTTCTCAGTGTCAAAATTATAAAATAACTAGTACTTGTTCTGTCGCGGTGTGCAGGAAAAATGCATCACGACATGTTCCACTCTATTATTGATCCGTAGTGGGCCTTGGCTAGCGATGGCAGCTCAGTACACAGTAAAAAAAATCTTAGTATTTCTATAAAATCTCTAATAAACTCAGGTGCCAAGAACTTTTCTAGGAACCTTACTGCATTCAACTTAGTAGGTAACACATACATTTCCTTAGTAAACATACTCAGAAAACTGTAGTAGATTTACAGATGCTTTGCTTGCACGTTTACCAAGGAACTTGCATTAGCTTTACAGGGGATTTTCTTGCATGTTTACTAAGAAACTATAAGCAGTTTCTATAATTTCAAACAAGAGGGCGCCAATAACTTTTCTGTTGGCGATACATGTAAAGTTAATAAGTAATTGCAAGTTCAGGATAAATTTTTTACAGTGTACGAGTCGTTCCTCTAACCTACTATAGAACTCTTTGTTTGCGACTACTACCATTCTATAAGATGTCTGATACACTTTAAATCCGTTTTAGTTAAGGCCAAGCTGGGATATTTAAGGAGCTTTGAAATTATTAATTTTTAATAATTCCGCATAAACCAAACACAATTCATTTATCTTTATGAGGGACTGTCAGTCCCATATACCATAGCATTTTGCTTTAAAAACCACAATATTTCAAAAGAATTGCCTTTTCCATATTATCCTATTTTCACGAGGTATGGGAATCATTATAGCATTAATTTAGAACAAAATTGAAAAGAAAATAACATCCGATTACTTAATTATTAATTGATAAAGTTTTAAAAAAGTGTTGCCCACTGCTGTATATATTTGGCATTTCAAAACATCAAAAATATATAACTAATTAACTAGATAACAATTTCGTTTCAAATTTGTTTCATTTTGATGTAATGTTGATTTAAATACATGGAGAAACGGGTAACTAACATGTTAAAGCAAAACTTCAGTGATAGTTGTGATTCCATAACTAATGCATTAGCTGTATGGGGCTGATAATGTAAACCAGTATTAATTGAAAAAGAGGTAACTTTATGTGTATAACTTAAGGGAAATTCCTAATAAATTTAGACATATAGTTCTTAACTACGGTCAGATAAAAGTAACAGCCTCTAAATAAAAAAAACATTTTGGCAAATGAATTTGAATTAAATTATCGTCTCACTAGAACTATACAGTGACTATTAGTGGTAGCGTCATAATTTAGAACCACAAGGACAATTTCATAAATTGCCATTGAAGATTTTTAAAAAAATACAAACAAGACTAAAATAATACGTCTCCATTTATAGAACCAAATAAATATTAAAAAATTACAAGCAATCCTACATTGAAAAGATAACTTATACCATTATGAACGTAGGGGTTTAATATTTAGAAATATTAAGTTTTGCAACAAGGAAAAGTGTGGCAAAATCCGCGTTTGAAGTCCGAAAAAGGAAACAAAAATACAAACGGGAAAAAAGAAGTTCCCGGGCTTTTAGGTTTCCGGGACTTCACATTTTAAAATTTCCTAGAATGAACAGATACAGAAAAAAAAATAACAAACCTAACAGTTGTAAACCTCATCGTTGTTTAGAAAGAATATTTGTCCCTTATTTTGATTGTGCCTTGTTGGTTGGTTGGTGGACATATATTTTCAGGCTTGAGTGCTTGTTCAGAGACCCGCTTTTAAAACTTCGACAAGTAAGACAGACAAAACACACACATACGTGACAGATGCTGCCATCTATAGCCACCTCCGCAATGTAGACTTGTCCCTGAAGGAGAGGGAAATAGCCTCCAGGGACCTGAACCCGTTTGAAACTGAACAATGACTGCCCACAGGACTTTCGGACCCACAGATTTAAAGAGCACGTACTCCGTATGTTCTCGGAGGGTCTTAAGTGGTACCGGGACTCGATCGTGGGACCTTCCGAACCCGAGACCAAGATCTTAAAAAAAAATTGATATACTTTACAAAATAAATTATCATACAAACATAAACTTTGAATTCATTTGACCACCTTGACCTTCCTGTAAAAAAAACAAGTAAAATTATAGCAAAACATTATTTCTTTAACATCCATAACAAACTTGTCCTTCTTAGACTCTGTGTATCTTTCACATCCGGGTGTTATGAAAACTTACGAGCGGATTGGAAAATAAATATTTACCGGGAATACGTGATCTCTATTTTCCAAATTTTTTCTTCCGAATTTTTTCAAACGGAAAAAAACGAAACAGCTTATGTTGAGGAAGAAAAGCATTCTTTTCTTCCTTAACCTAAACACACCGAAAACTATTTTTTGTGGTATTATTCTTTTCTTTAAGTTTCACAAAAATATGCACAAAAGTTGAAAATATACAGTTTGTTTAATTCCACAAAAACGTATTGAGAATGCTTCAGATTGGTTCTGAAATAATTAAAAAAATTTAGAAATAAGATGTAAAAATGAAAAAATGTATTTATTTTATTGTATTATGTGTAATTTTCAGATACCGAGTGGCAACAGCTGAATAAAAATAATTTTTTCCTCGAGGAATGATTGGTGAATCAATGTCAGTGGGAGCAGAAGCCCAATAATAGCACCGATTGAAGAAGAAGCAAAAATTAAATGTGGCCAAAATTTGTCACATGACACAAGACAATTTACTTCAAAACTTGTTTTGTTTCCTATTTCAAACAACGAGCTTATAATAGGGGTAGAGCGGCTAATGGCAACCATACCGTGGAACCAACATGAAGAGAATTCCTCCTAGGGTCACGTGATTGCATATCCGACTACGAGCAGGCTGTGTATGTATTTTGCTATGGCAATCGGTATAGGAAAGGTTCGTGATATTCGCAGCAGCTAAATTATTGCAAAAAAGGTTGTTTTTTGTTGTGCTTTTAACTGCAACGAAGTTCATAAGAAAGGAGGAAGTATTATATATATAATTTTAGAAAGCTTGATTTGGCTAATTTTTCACAAAATTAGTTGAATGAAGTGAACAGTATGTTCTTAAGTTTTCTTACACACAACACATTTGTATATATTTTTTACAAATATGCATAAAAATATCCTAGCCGTTAATAAATTAAAGTGAAGTGTTTATCAAATGACCTACATAATCAGTAGGTCTAACGCAACATTAATCCAACCAAAAAAACATTCCAAAACAAAGCCAAAATGTTTTGAAATTCGGCGCTATTTTTTCAAAAAGCGCCAAACGGCACGATAACTTGCCAAATATACTTCCCTTTCTCATAGTCACGTGGTAAACCACGTGACTGTATGAGAAATTATCTGAGTGCCACCGGCTCCGTAGTAGAAACCTTTCCTAGGCCGCTCTACCCCTATTATAAGCTCGTTGATTTCAAATTATTTGAAGGTTGGTTGATTGGAAGACATATTTTTAGGCTTGTGTGCTTGGTTAGAGACCCGCTTATAAACCTTCGTTAAGTATGGCAGACACAACACACTCATACGTGACAGATGCTGCTATCTATCGCCAGCTCCGCAATTTAGACATGTCCCTGAAGGAGAGTTAAATAACTTCCAGGGACCTGTACCCGTGGGAAACTGCGCAATGACCTCCCACAGGACTTTCGGACCCAACAGATTTACCGAGCATGTACTCCGCATATACTCGGTTTGTCTTCAGCACGATCGTGACTCGATCACAGGACCTTCCGATTCCGAGAAAGATACCCCAACCACAGCCTCTTATTTGAAGGTTTTGAATGCATTCGTTTGCAAGAAAAATATCATATAAGAAAGTAATTTAAAAATAAAGTTAAAATAATTTTTATTCTTGATTTAAAACAAAATATTAAGTAAAGAAATAACATATTTTAGAAAATAATTCTACTAAATTTTGCTGTTCATGAAATTGTAAAATACAATTATGAGTTTCAACAATAAAAAAGCAATAGGAAAATACTCTGCATTAAAAATTCTTCACTGAAATATGAATATTTGTATGGAGTTAGTTGTTTACACAATATATTAAACCAGACATAAATAAATATCCTCAGTAAATAGACACATATTTCCCTAGTTTACAACTGGTTTCCCAAGCATGGCTTGTCTTTTTAAATAATCATTGTGCAATCCATACACACATTTGCAAAACACAGTCCAACACATGAGTATCTAATGTTTAAAAACATAGAGTTAGGGAGAAGGAGTAGAGGTGTCTATCAGTTCAAATTTCTTGAAGCATAATACAGTCCCTGTAATGGAGTCCCGTAAAAAATTTTTGTTCTGATTAGGTTTATTGACAGAATCAAGTTAAGCACATATAGGAGAGTAAAAAAAACTTGGGTAGACATCACCATATGGTGAAAAAAGTTTTTTAGACGCCATTTTCCAAAATGGCGGACGCCAATTTCGTTTTGCATGCATTTCTGCTTCTGTGACTCTTATACTTAGCATTTAGGTGGCTAATTATATGTTTTTATAGGAAAGGAATCGACTAAGATGGTTTTTAAAGTTACATGACTAATATTTATCAAACAAAATAAGTTATTTGCTATCGGAACAAAAGTAGTAAACAAACAATGCTTTATTTGGAAAGTAATATTCACACTTCATGGCACTGTGGATGTAAGATAGTACGTGCCCGCCTTATAAGTCCATCAAGACCCTGATGAGTAGGCAGATTTTCAGGATGGGAAAGTCATTGGCACACATGTCATATGATTATGCGGCATGCATAAGATACCTTGAGTAAATATTTTGCATAGATAGGTTCTCTTTGCAAAAACATATCTCGGCCTGCTTTAGCATCCATAAAATTATTGAAATCTGAGAGCAAAAAAATAATAGCAAGAGCCACCTCTGTATACGGTGTTATAGAAAAATGGCTCTCAGTTCATGAGAGTTTGCAACTGGTGATTTCGTTTTGTATGTAATTCTGCTTCTATGACAGTTATACTTATCATATAGGTGACTAATTATATGTTTTTTAAGTCAAGGGACAGACTAAGAGGGTTTTTTAAATAATCTGACTAATACTTGTTAAACGTTATTTGGAAAATAATATTCATGCTTCAAGGCTCAGTGGCTGGGTGGAATAGCGTGCCCGCCTCAGAAGCACAAGGTTGTGGATTTTCATGCCCTGGATGAGTCGGTTTATTTTCAGGGCGAAAAAATCGTCGACAAGCCTGTTGCATGGTTTTGTGAAAAGTAAAAGATACATTGAGTTCCTATTTTTCTTGGGTTCTCTGGGAAAATTTATTTTTTACTTGACTCTTATATTGTCATCACACGTAAGTACACTATCCTTCTTCATAAATGATTTTCACCATTTTCTTGTACTCATAATGGTCATTAAGGTCCAGCCAAAAAGTATGGTTTTCGTAAAATTTCAAGTTAAGGACCTTGTAACGAGACTGTCTAAAAGATATATGGTAAAACACAGTTTGGGCGACGATCACGTTAACTAAACGTTGAATATACCTTTAGAATGAGATGGCAGTATAATTGTTCCAACATGAGCTAGATATTGTTAGCTGGTATTAACTGCGACTTCCACTCTCATGCATGTGGAATTTCTTTCATTCATTCCCAAGCCATTAATAAAGGGTATAACATTTTTTGCATTTACAATTTTTCCGAATATTTTTTTCGTAGCTGAAATTGCAAGATTATCCGGTATTTTCAGACTAGAAATATGTATCCATATCATTGCCATGTAATAAACAAGCCATCTGAATTCCCAGACTATATTAACATGTTAGGTAATTTAGTTAGAAAGTTTCTTCTAGGAAATAGTATGACAGAAGCACTAATTGAATGCTATTTATTTGATGTAAAAACAGCTAAATCAGTTAAGAATAGATTCCACTATGCCAAGATCTTAGATCTAGTCAGACTTACTGATGGATAATTTTGAAGATGCTACAATTAAGATGGGCATTTTAGAAATTTAACAAGGAAACTGCTACGTTACGCTTCAAAATTCTCAATTCTAAATTAAGTTTTGGGCAAAGACTTTCAAATTTTTAGTAGAAGTTTTTTAGTAAATTCAAAGGAAAGAATTAATGTTCTGCAAATATTTATAAGGACTAAGGGTTAATAATTCATATGAAACATACATCCAAACTCATTTTCTTAAATTTATCGGTACTGATATGTATTTGTACATAAGATGCTCTCCGTATGATGAATGCCAAAGTGTATGAAAGCGAAGGATATGAAAAAATTAGAATTTATAGTTAAGTTAATAGAACATCAGAAACATGACAAGATTCCCAAACTGAAAAGGGAAAATAATAGTTAAGGCAACACTGCCTTCTCAAAAAATAGTACTGCTGTACAGCAAAGCAAGAGGTTAAACTATGAAGAACATTTTTATATGATCTACTTTTATTACAAGCATGTTCTTCGACACTACTGATTATTAGTCGGAGGGACAAGGAATCAGTAGTGTGGGACTGTGTGGGATCGGAGAGACAAGGAATCGACTGCTGAAGTAAACTTCAAAAGCATCTACTTTTAACTGAACTAGAGGAGAAACTTGATCAGATGCAATACCGTGAGGATGTCACGGGTACTGCTTAAATAATTTAATTCATGTCAAAAGTTTGACAACTCAAGACTAAAGAAAGGTTAAGAAGTTCGGATCTTTAAGCCATTGTTGAAGACGCAGACAGCAGAACTATAATTATATCTGCCATATTTTTGAGTTTGGGATAAAATACCGTGTAAACTGACACTGATCACTGCAATATCAATGGTCACCAATGTTGTTCTTCTCATCGTCCAATGTTCATTTAAACTATTCAGTAATGTACTGTAAGAATTTTGATTAAAAAGGAGATGAAATGAGTTTATGATGAAATGCTTTGTCTTTGTGTTTTGTTGCCACACTTGAGGAACAACTCGGTGTTGCAAGTTACAATAATTTATTCTAGGAACACATACTTAAAGGTTGTAATGTCCTGCGTACAATTGGAACGAAATTATATGCACTAAAAGTATTAAGGAACTACCAGGAACTTTGATTCTTGGAATATATGCTTAACCCTTTCATTACTGAAACGCCCGAACAACTAAGGATTCGATAATGTTATTCCTATCAAATATTATGAGGAAGCAAAAATACTTCGTAGCGAAAGGGTTAAACCTATAGCAGAACTATTTTCCTTATAGAAGACTACTGCTAATAAAATATAGAAGGAACAAAGACGCAAATGGTGTGCTAAAGCCTCATTTGTAACATAACAAGCCCGATGCAGACTCCCATAAACCGAGAGCCATTTTTCTGTAACACTGTATACAGAGGTGGCTCTCGCTATTATTTTTTTGCTCTCAGATTACAATAATTTTATGGATGTTAAAGCAGGCCGAGGTATGTTTTTGCAAAGAGAACCTCTATGCAAAATATTTACTCAAGGTATCTTATGCATGCCGCATAATCGTATGACATGTGTGCCAATGACTTTCCCATCCTGAAAATCTGCCTACCTATCAGGGTCTTGATGGACTTATAAGGCGGGCACGTACTATCTTACATCCGCAGTGCCATGAAGTGTGAATATTACTTTCCAAATAAAGCATTGTTTGTTTACTACTTTTGTTCCGATATTTTGTTTAAAATAGCAAATAACTTATTTTGTTTGATAAATATTAGTCATGTAACTTTAAAAACCATCTTAGTCTATTCCTTGCCTATAAAAATATATAATTAGCCACCAAAATGATGATTATAACGGTCACAGAAGCAGAAATGCATGCAAAACGAAATCGACCTCATTTTTAGGGTTCCGAATGCATCCGAACTAGTTTCTCAATCTTCGGCACTCGGAATAGTGACGTCAATCCGTCTAGTTCATGTTTAGGAAAACTTCTCCGGCCTTGTTATCGAAGTTGGCCGTGAGCTACTGCGCTTAACATAGTAGCCGAAACTATGGAAACTGGCACTGAGATATCCCAAGATGCACCGCTCTAGCCTGCTTCTTTTGTGCGTTGCTGCGCACATACATGGGACGCTCTATTTTCTTTCCTTACTTTATGTTTGAAAAGGTCAACCATTGGACAGTTTCCCACTACGTTTCCTCCATTCAAAATTTTAATGAAAACGATGTGCATAGGAAAACCTTTCCGCGGAATCGGTCCCTTTTACATTTTGCAATTCAATTATGCCTTAGTTTAGAGAATGTGAGCTTTGCTCTACACCCCTCACAATTAAAAAGTGGACTAAGTGATAAAAATGATAAAATTGATTTTGAAACTAATTTAATACCTAGCAAAATCCTACACATATATTTTTTTAGATAAACATATTTTTACAGCCGCATTTTGTAAAAGATTAGGTTTGAATTATCGTAGCACAAGAGCTACACGAGGGCTATTAGCGACATGCATCGCATTTTAGGACCACAGTCAAGTGACGAGCCGACACCTGAATGGGCACCCAACGCAACCGTTAAAGGCGGCATCGCACGCACCGTTATGGTTTTGAAGGATATTTAAAGTGCACTCCCTACGGAGTGTTATTCGCCAGATATTTTTGGCTGCACAAGCCTTTTAATAGGTCGGCAGTTATTTTGACGATGCCCGAACCCGAACCTTTTACCTTTTGTATGCAAGACGAGTGCCTAACCGACTGGGCTCGGTGGTCAACTAAATCACGTTTTACTGATTCTATTTTATGTAATTTGAAATTAGCTATTTTTAAAACTTAATAAAAACTTTTAAGTTGGGTTTAAAACTGTTGCCATTTTAAAAATAAGTATTCTATAAATTCAAGTTAATTGAGGAACAGAACGAATACGGGTGCGCGATTTTCCAGCTCAAACCGGACATTACCGGAAGCAAAGCATGCGAAATGGGCCTTACCTAGTCAGCTTTTTTTATATATTAAAACATCCCTTCCTAAACCAAAGTTTTACTTTTTTCCTAACTTTATCCACTAATTTAGCCCTCACTTCAGCATTAGAAATACATAAAACTCACCTTAATCATGCCAATCTATCTTACCCAAGCATAACCTCTTCATAAAACCTAGAATCCGAATAACAACAGGTATTTCTTCAAAAACTGTCCAAGAACCGTCAAAAAACGTATTAAAATATCACTGAAAAATTATCCCGCAACGCGAATCCAATGTGATATACTAACTTTAACCAACAATTCATCACCGCGGATGTGTCTGCCGTAGAATTACACACGGAACTGTACGGTTGTAATAACCGACCAATGGGAAGCGATGATTGATTTGAATGCACCAATGACGGCGCGGTGAATAACGAGAAAGAGAGCTAGGCCTAATCGCTTGGTGTTGCCATTCATAATTTCTTATTGTCATCTCATTTATCTTTCAGCAAACGATACAGTGGATTTTTCACATATAGAAGTATGGTATAAATAGAGAATGTGTGTTATTGTAAAGAAATAGTTGGGATTTTTCTACGTTAGTTCAATGTTAAATAAAATTAAAAACACATTACATTGCGATCAGTTATAGATTTATCAGATACTATATTCATTATGATAACACTGATTTTGCATTAGTAAATACAAGTTTTGAAACAAAAATTTTAAAATTAGGAAACTTTACACACGATATAATTCTAGGAAAGGTTATTTTTTTACAAAACTTATAATTCAATAAAACTTACGTTAGTCTTATAAAAAAGATTTTTTTTTCAAAAGTTTATTAAAATTGCTTAAGGTACATTTTTAACTATATACCATTAAAGAAAGTATTTTATGAAAAAAATAAACATCATTTGTTTAAATTAACATTGTTAGCCATTATTATTTTTTTTTAATTTGCTCATTTTGCTTTTCTCCGCACATAACTTTTGCCAACAATATTAGATTCCGTGTAAAATATGTTTTATATTTATAAAATAAAATGTTTTTAAATAATTAGTGCACTTTCGAATAGGGTAGGGGAGAGTGTTGTACCTTGGGACGCTTGTACCTTGGGACACTGACAATTTCTAAGAATCTATTGGCAATATTCATACATTGTTTATTTCTAATAGTAGTCTTAACCAACAGACATCATCAAAATAAAATTTAACACTGACATCATTGAATTGTTGAATTGGTGACAAAAAATAATATTTCATTACCCCAAAGTAAATATTTTTCTCATTCTAATATAATTTTTTACCTTTGTACATTTACAAAAAGTCAACTGCATTTTATTTTCTTCAGAAAAGAGAAGATTTCAAAATATTTTGGTTATGAGAAAATAATAATAATGCATTTAGATTGGCCATTATCTTGCTTTTATTTAAACCATGTAATGTGTTGTACCTTGGGACAGTAAAGCACATAGTATCGGCAGATAATGTTAAATATTTTGGACTTGCAATTTTGCTGTATAATTTAAGTTATTCTTGAATTATGAAGTTTTATTTGTGTATTTCTTTGAAAAAACAATAAAGTTTTGTTTCCAGCCATAAATTAGTTCAAGTGTATGACTAATGACTGAATTATAAGGTATGCCCAAGGTACAACATCATATTGTACCTTGGGACACTTTATCCTCTCCACTTTAAAAGAGTGGCAATTTTTTAATTTAAAGCTGCCAGAATTTTAAAAAATATATTATAGAGGAATATATTGGTGGGTTGAAATGCTGCTATTAAATTTTTATTTTGACTAAAATTATCGAAGAAAAAAAAATTAAAATGTAAAAATTGTCCGAAGGTACAACACTCTCCCCTATCTTCAAAATGTTCTTTAGTAGGGTATAGAGGAATAACTCGTACTGAGCTGCCATTGGCAGTCATGGCTCACTACGGAGCTCGAATAGAGTGGCAAAAGTGCTAGTTAATTTATAATTATGATCTTGAGAAAAGAAGTACACCCAGGGCAAAGGCGGGAATCGAATCCGTACCTACGGGGCCAGCATGGGACTGCGAGCGTTATGCACTGTCATGGTTATCGGACTGCTAGCGTTATATCCAAAACACTCGGCCATGGTGCTGTTGGTAGATTTAGTCTCTACCCTACTTCAGAACTCTTTGGGTACCTTTGACCCAAGCATAAAATCTTAATACTGACTTTCTTCTTTGCTGGATTTGCAACATCTAAACAGTAAAAATATCGAATTTTTTTAAAATAATTAATAGTTCAATAATAATGAATTTCAAAAACCTATTCGTCATTTCTAATTGAATAATTTAATTTAAAAAATCAGTTCTTATAGCCAGTTACAAGAACAAATAAAAAATAAACAGGAAATTAAACACCTTAACATCCGTACCACTTGATGCAGCTAAATAATAAACCCGCTAAGATCGGCACGTTCTATAGGTGAATGTAATCACTCATGTTCTACATTACTCTAGGATTTTTTTTTTCTGTAGTTAGATGGCGTAGATGTAATGGCGAGTTGTGTAGGCTGATAGAGTATATCATGTGGGTGGGGGACTTTTTTCATGTTAGGGAGTAATAATCGAAGTAAATGTCATTCTTATTTACAATCTGATTTACACACCTCTCCACTGTACTACACTCTCAGAAATAACACTTTCATTTTTGACGATTCGTGAATCCTCGAGTCTCATTTCGTTAATTTTGAAGATTGTTTCGTCAAACTATCACGTGACTTTTGAGTAAACGCGAATCCTCACTATTACGATCGTGATTTGACGATTCTGTATCCTGATTTTGAGAAAACTGAATATCATTTGTTGTACTCACATGCTCAAGAATGACGAAATATTTCTTAAGATTAGACGACATTCAAATCCTCATAAAAATGACGATTCAAATTTCCTCACTTTGAGGAAACGAAAACTCGGAGCATTTGCCAGTAACGGAATCGTCAAAATTAAGGAAAATTTCGTCGTTTTTGAGCATTCATTTTTTAGAGTGTGTACTTTGAATTAAATCCCTGCACTGAACAATATTTATTCGAAATATTAACTGCACTCTGTGCCGCCCAAACTTGGGTAAAAACAAAGAGTAAAAAGGAAGAGGGAAAAGCGGGGTTGGTCCGTTAGTCGGAAACTCTTGTAAGATAATATTTAGATACAAAATGATCTGAATACAATTTAATCAAAGTACATTTTTCATTCTGATAAAAATGAAAATTTTTCTCAAATAATATTCAAATCAGTTAGACCTTAAATGGAAGGAATGTTTTAAACATGCTTTCTGGATGGATTCACAAATAATTTATGGAACTCTTTACATCCGTGGAAGGATCTACTCCATAGCATATTTCTATTTACCCAACTTAGGTTGGCAAGGAGTGTCGATGTAATGGCCAGTTGTGTAGGCTGACAGAGTATTATGTGGGTGGGGGACTTTTTTCATGTTAGGGAGTAATAATCGAAGTAAATGTCATTCTTATTTACAATCTGATTTCCACACCCCTCCACTGCACTAGGCTTCACTGTACTTTACTACTTTTAGGGCTGCCCAGAAAATAATTTACACTTTCAGTCCCAAAAATTTACTGCACGACAGAAACATCTGATATTCACAAAATGAGCTTATTTTAGGTCAAAAATAAGAGTTCCACAAGAAAAAAATCATTTAATTTATATATATATATATATATTATATATATATATATATATATAATAATATATATATATATATATATATATTATATATATATATATATATATATATATTATATATATATATATATATATATATATATATATATATATATATATATATATATATATATATATATATATAAATCATTTATATTTTTTATATCATTTTAATTTTATATATAAATATATTATATTATATTTTATATATTTTATTTCTCTCAAAAATGAATGCTCAGAAACGACGAAATTTTCCTTAATTTTGACGATTCCGTTACAGGCGAATGCTCCTAGTTATCGTTTCCTCAAAGTGAGGAAATTTGAATAGTCATTTTTATGAGGATTTGAATGTCGTCTAATATGAAGAAATATTTCGTTATTTTTGAGCATGCGAGTACAACAATGAGATTCAGTTTCCTCAAAATCAAGATACAGAATCGTCAAATCACGATCGTAAAAGTGAGGATTCGCGTTTACTCAAACGTCACGTGATAGTTTGACGAAACAATCCTCAAAATTAACGAAATGAGGCTTGAGGATTCCTGAATAGTCAAAAATTAAAGTGTTATTTCTGAGAGTGTATGGTTTATGAAATAATGCTAAAATTTTTTAACTGTGGAAAACAACAAAATTAAAAATATATACTACCTAAAAGCACTTCGAGTAAAATATTTTAAGGTATCTGATCATGTTATTAAAAAAATTTAGTAATTATTTTAACCGAAATAGTTTAAGTTGTGTTCTAAATATGTGGAACTGAAGTGAACTTTTCAAAAATCAGGTGAAACGCTTGTTAGCAATTTTCTAAATATAAAAAAATAGTAGTTCCGACTTCTATTGAGATTAATGTAAAATATTGTCTAATAGAACAAAGCGTGTAGAATCGAATGATGTGTATTTCGATGTCATAACGGGAGATAAACATTTGGGAAAAGATATAGAAAGTTATGATTCCAAATTTCATCACTGGGACTGAAAGTGTTAAACATGCTTGAAAGCTCTGAGCTAAGGATATTGTTAAAAAAAGGGAGGAATTCTTTATAATATTGGAGGTTCATTGTGAAAATAATGTTTTTTTTAATTGTTTTTGAAATTCTATTTTTATTTTTTAAGCACTTTTCTCCTTAAAGTGTTGGCAACACTGTCCCCATACCCTTCCAATTTTGCTCTCCATGCGCGTCCCGTCGTTAGCATTGGAGGTCACGTGATCTACCACTCTAATAGTTTAACTATGATCTCTATGCTGGAAGCTTTTTTTTTCCGCACCAAATTTAGGTTTTTAAATGGTGCCCTTTGCAAAGATTAAATTGATACCGGCTATACATCATTTACAATACAACGTATAATTTTTATTCGTATGGTACCAAATTAGCATTATTTTCCTAGTTTCGCAAATTAGGGTAAAGCTACTACTGTTCAGAGTTTTAAAAAACTTTAATATCCTTAAATAAGTAATTTATCCAACTTAAATCGCAGAGGAAACTGACAGAAAGCCTCATTTTAAATGCAACAAATTACAAATTATCATACACTATACGTGGATGATTATTTAACCACAATTATGATTAATCTTAATAACATAATCTAAAACTCCAGCCTATGTTTAAATCATTTCATTTAACTTTGGTATGGAGGACGTTGGACATTTCATTTAATTTATGCGTGCTAAGTAGGATAGATTGGATTATAACTGCTCAATTAACTAAAGTTATGTGAAAAGTTATGATGCAAAACAATGGGAATTGTTTTTTTTTTCGTATACGTGCATAGGCATTTATTAAGTATTATTAATATATGGTAATCTTATGTATGAAGGGTCCTATTATTTTTATTTGCATTAAAAACAAAACTGGGTTTAGATAAATTAATGTCGCATTAGAGCTATAAAAAGGAACTTGGGAAATATTAATTTTAAACCTATTAATTAATTTATAAAACTAATATACACTGTAACAAAAACTATGGTTTTTACAGTTAAAAACTGTCAACTTTGACGCCAGTTAAAAACAGTTTTTTTTACAGTTAAACTGTTTTTTTTGCAGGAAAACTGTAACTTTAACAGGTTGAAGCTGTTATTTAGCAGGGAAAACCAGTTGATTTAACAGTTTCTCCCTGCTAAAATGAAATATCCAACACTAGCAATCGCGACCGAGTAATTACTTTGCCGCAGACGGTTCAGTATTCGGCTCGCACTCAAGAGGTTCCGGGAAGAGGTATAGATCGGGACAGGTTTTGATCCAGGAACCGCTTGCGTGCGAGCCGAATACTGAACCGTCTGCGACATAGTAATTACTCGGTCCGGAGGGCTAGTATTGGGTATTTGTGCTTAACGATGATATCAATCACGTGACTCTTTGAACGTCTAATTTAACAGTTTCTCCCTGTTAAAATTACAGTTTTCCTGTAAAAAAATTACTCCTCTTAACTGTAAAAAAACAGTTATTAACTTGCGTCAAAGTTGACAGCTTTTAACTGAAAAAACAACAGTTTTTTTTTTTTTTTACAGTGTAGCATTTTTTATGACTAATGTATACAAGTGTATTTCAATGCTCTATTATTTTTTTAGAAGGTAAAACTTAAAAATATGACTTTCCCTAGCACCATATTGAGACACACAAAATTAATATAAACTGGTAATTTAAAAAAAAATAGAAAAATGCAATCGAAATCAATTTTTTATCTCTAAATGTTGTTAAATGGTTTTGCATACTTTAGACTTTCCTAAAAATGGCAAGATTTGCATAACCAATTTAAAATTGCTCAAATAAGTTAGAAAGACACTTAATCTTGCACTTTCTTTTTTAAGCTGTAAAATACTACTTTGATAAGTCACACAACTTTATAAATTTTCTCCTAAAAATAAACTTGCTGCCACAAAATCAAGCCTCAATTTTGTATAATCACTTGCATTAAATCCGTTATAATAGAGAGGGTTTTTTTTAACAAAAAAATGCATAATGAAAAATAAAACATTTTACTTATTCGCCAGAGTTATAGTTTTTTTTACCTGTAAGATTTTTTATAGACAAAACCCTTTTACTTAAAGACTCAAAATTAAACTATTTTTGTATTCGAAAAATGCATTTTTTTTAAACTTAAATCCTTTTTACGAATTAAGTTTTTATGAACCTCATCAAAATTGCATGCAACCACAAGATTTAGATGTCTTTAATCAATTAAGCACTTGATTTTTTAACACTATTAAATGATTTATATATGTTTTGTGATTGGAAACAATCCTCTTAACTTGAATATCCTCATTTAGGAAGAAAAAAGTTGGTAACTAGCATAAAGAATTGTTTTATAAAGTAGATTTAAAGGATGGTATATATAAAGTAGAAAACTGGTCCCTATTGAAAATGCCTACGGCAATTCAAAGTTTTCTTTTACATTCAAAAACTCTAACCCATTCCATTTTTTAGAACTGAATTATCTTATACTTTTCATGCTAACCCAAAACATTTGACGCAAAATACACGAAGTAATATTTAAATCTTGAAGCAGCTCTCGAACAACAATTCTGCATTCTGCTGATATCATTTATATGTTTTTGTATTTGGTTGTTTTCGTTGGTTGGTAGACATGTTTCCAGGCCTGTGTGCTTGGTCAGAGACCCGCTTATAAACTTTCGCCAAGTGAGACAGATACACAACACACACACACATACGTGACAGATGCTGTCATCTATCCATAATTTAGACATGTCCCTGAAGGGGTAAGAAATAGTCTCCAGAGGCCACACACAGGATTAACGCCCCTCGGAACCAACAGATTTAACGAGCACGTACTCTATATATACTCGGAACAAGCACAAACATATATGGCTTACCAGGTTTGGTTTGAATTATCGTCGCACTAGAGCTACACGAGGGCAATTGGCGACGGGCGTCGCATTTTAGAACCACAGTCAAGTGACGAGCCGACATCTGAATGTCCCCCCAAGGCAACCATTAAATACCTTATCAGGATTCGAGCCAGAACCCAGAGGCTCCAAGGCTATCACCCTAACCATTGCGCCGCTGTGACGGCATTTGTGGTTATATAAATCTAAATTTAACAAACTATAGCAAAATCAGACCCTCATAAAACACTCATCACATTCTGCCAACCAAAGTCAAATTCAACAACCAATTTAACGTCCCACAATATATCAACAAACGACGTCACTTATCTATATCCCATTGTTCTAAATTAGAACAATGCATTCCACTTTACCGTCCCAACACCTCTTAAACAATAACCACACTCTATTACAACCAAACTTACAACTTACAATTCGCTTAGCCGATGGTTTTTCGAGTTTCACTCACAATAGAAAAATATTCTCAAATTCTTTTCGAAAAAGACAATTATCGTTCAACATGGCTACCGATGATTAAAATGAGACAATTGGGTTCCACTTTGGGCGATGTCGGAAGAATTAAATAACTCTAGGGGTTGTTGAGATAATTTAGATTGTTTTTGAAGGAATGGTTTCGGTTCTTTAGTGTAATTAGCTTTTGACAAGAATAAAAAAATTAATGATTTGTGAAATTGGGATTGGTTGGGGTTGGTTACTATTTTTGGCGATAAAGCAATACTGTTCCGAAATTGCCCTGTTTTAAATCCGTTTTTAACACCTTTTGATGGGTAAACGAATTTTCTCAGGGTGAATTTGGTTTCACTTCATTATATTCAAATTTAAATTTTTTATCTTATTTTTTTATTTAAAAACAAGCTACTTTTATTTTTTAAAATTATTTTTATTACGTATTTTTTTTTGGTAATACTAATATCTTTGCCAGCTGTATTAGTCCTCTTTTAATTTTTATTTCTTTTCTTTTCTTTTTTAAAAAAAAGCCTGAATAATTTTCATAGAAGGTCTTCAAAAAGCACAAAAGAGGGTATTTTTATCATTTTCATATTTAAGTTTTTTTAAGAAAACATATTTTTATTAATTTATCCTGCAAAAACTTTTCCCAATAAATTTTATTGTCTACCTATTTAGAGTGACAATACTCCTAAAAGTTTATGATTAATGACATATAAAAACACATAAACATGACCCTATAATCAGAAACTCATAGGGTTAATTAAAGTCGGATATTTCAGAAATTTTCTTTTAATGAAGGTTCAGCATATAAGACAAAGAAAATCGAAAGAATTCTTGTTAATTTTCAAAGTACCACATGGCGGGAACAGGGTCTGAACAGCTAAAACACATCAACTAATGTCGTAAGGTCTTCATGACGTACCTCATAAATATAAAAAGGTAGACATTTTTAAGGTGCAAGCTCGTTATTATATAACATGAAAAAATTGGGGTGGAAGGTTTCGTTAGGGAGAGTGTATGAAGCAAATAAGGTTAGGTTAGGTTTGAATTATCGACGCACTATAAGGGATATTGGCAACGGGCGTCGTATTTAAGAATCACTGTCAAGTGACGAGCCGAAACCTGTATAGGCACCCAACGCAATTATTAAAGGCGAATCGTACACAGTTACGACTTTGAAGGATGTTTAACGTGCACTCTTTTTCACGGGGTATTAGTCGTCGGGCATTTTTGGTTGCACGGCCCGTTTAAAGGTCCTCAGTTATTTTGGCGATGCCCGGACCCGAACCTGGGACCCTTCGCATGCTAGGCGAGTGCCTATTCGACTGGACTCCCCAGCCCTAAAGCAAATAAGGAAACACAACTCTACCGTATTTTGAACTGTATCATAAATAAATTAATATTGCTATGGTTTACTATTAACGTATCACGTTTAATTTAAAAATTATTTTAGCACAAGAGTTTGTTTCTACTATAACTGCATTATAGGATAAGTTTGAGTTCTTTTTTTATTACGAGTAAAACGTTTAATGTAATCAAAACCTACTCTAACATTTATTGATACATTTTTTTACAGGGTTTTATCAGGCACGGCTTCAATTTTAAAAATAAATATATTAAGAAAAAATAAAGGCAAATACATATTTTTTATTAAATAAGTTCCTATTATATAACAAACACACACGTAAAAAAATGAAGGGAATTTCACGGTGCTCAATATTTCGATCTCTAAAGAGTCGATTAATTCACTGAAAAAATCTGAACATTTTACAAAAAATCTTTACAGAAAATACTTTTTTCTTTTAAGGGTTTTTTTCTGTAACAATATGCTTTTTAAAGTATAGTATTTTTGTTTTTAATCACGTAAAGATTACTGGACTACAACCGAAGAAGCATTTAAAATGTGCGTGGGAGTTATAAGAGTGTTTGATTGACGGTCAATACACTGTTAAAATTTGGTTAGACCTTACACCAAAATTTGGTAAATTCCAGCTGCAACCAAAGTTTGGTGCTTGGTTTTACCATTTATTGGTAATACCGCGGGCACCCAATCTTGGTTCGTCGTTGAACCTTAACTTGGCTCCCATGGTAGCACCAGTAAATGGTTAATACTGTCATCAGCATACTTCCCTATCACTGAGGTAACCGGGGGAAGGTAATATTTCGATTTTTCTTTTACCAGATTTTGCATTTTAATTACGAATTCAATGTATAAAAAGCATATTATCTAACCAACTTTCGCAATGTTTTTCTCTGGAATGCCAACTATTATATTTATGTTATACACAACTAAAAGGATACAGTTTCCTCAAATTTAAAGCATAGTTGAAGAGCTTAGTGGAAGATTGTGCAAGGTGACATTTTTGAAAAAAAAAATGAGATTTTGTTGTGAATGAACATATTACTAACTTCTTTAAATATAACTTTTACCTTTATCATATAATTTAAGATGAATATATTTTTTACGGTTTTCAAATGTTCAACGAATCTGAATGTAAACTAAAAACCTAAATGCTCATTTTCTCGCTTCCCCCCTTTTTTTTCACTTAGCACGTTCTTCTAATAAGTTCTTCAATTTTCAAGCCAATTTCATCAAGCAAGATTTTTTTAAATAGTTTCTCTTAAGTCCCTCTAATGCATACTGTTGCCGTTTAGCAATAAGTAACATAATCCACTTTATTCTATTAAAGTAGAGCTCCCTCTCGACATATTTGTGTTTTTTCATCTATTACATTCCATTTTGAAGTTTTGTTACTAATAATCTTCATAGATAACAGTAGTAAAAGTGTATTCAAAATTAAAGAGTGAGGTTATTAACTGTTGTGAAATTACGTTTTTTGGCAGTATTCAAAGTATAATAATATTATTACACTAAATACAAATAAATTGTTTTGAAAAATTAATTATAGTTAAAAAGGGTTATTTTAAAATATAGGTTTAGTAGTTTTTTAGTCATTATTATTAAAATTGGAATTTCGTAGTTAGAGGGTTAATGTAAGAGGGACCATTAGAGGGTTTTGTACCCATTACAGGGATAATATAAGACAATCAGATTGAAATATATATATTTGAAGTAAAAAGAAATTAAAAAAATGATTCATTACGGATTTAATATAATGCCTTTTGAGGTATTATTTATAAAATAAATATGGACAAATTATGTTACAAATTTAAGAACCTGCTGTCAAATCCTCACTAATTGGATTGTAATTTTACAACTGTGCCTCATATTATTTGGAATAATTGGCGGGGACATAAACCAAATCCTATCAGAACTAATTAAACGGCAACCCCTAATTTCAACACCCTTGACAATCCATACAAAAATGGCGACAAAAAATTCTATAAAAATTATTCCACACACGAACATCCTTTTGTTCCATGGCCTGCTTAATGACGAATGTAATTGATACCGATCGTCTGCAAAAAAAAAAAATATCGTCTGCAAAAAAAAAAAAGAACGTATTGAGGAATTCCAGAGGGTGCTAGAAAAAATGCTGGCGTTGATTGTTCGAATCTTTTGATTTTAATGTTGGCAGTTTTTTAATTAGTTTTTTTAAGAAGATAGTATAAAATAAAAAAAGTATGTTTTGAGTAAAGTAATGGAGATTATAATGTCCGGCTGGATGTTGTGTAAGATTAATTATTCGGGGAAAGATGTTTAGAACAAAATAATTTGCATGTTATTGTGAAAAGAAGTAGGAACATGCTTTGTACTTGTTTTGAAGATAACAAGAACAGTTTTTTTTTCTGTATGCTTTTATTTCTGTTTGTTTTGCTCTTTAAAGTACCTTCATTGAAAATAACAAACATTCAGTTGATTTGTATCAGTTTAAATTTTGTATGTAAGGACTGTAACTTTTATTGAAAGATTAGTTTATGTACCAGATAAAATCCTTCTTAAGGGGGTTCAGTACCCCAAAATCGGTGAAAAATCAAAACAAAAATTAGTGGCTTAAAATACTGTTATAGCCTTTATTAATAATGTCACAAAGTATCAAGACGATTGTAAACAAAAATTTGACATTAAAAGCCATTTTAATGTCATGGCTTCGTAAGGAAATGGGTTATCAATAAAAACTTTAAACGCGTTTTTCTCGGAACTTGATTTTTTGAACTTCGATGTACCTTTTCTCAAAAAATATGCTATGTTTTCCCGTAAACTTTTTTTTATATGATGTAATACATAGTATAGATTAATCTGAGGTTATAAATTTTAATAAATCTAAAGTGAAAAAAATTTTATGGGGCAAAAAAGTGAAAATTTTCATGATTTTTTGGGTACTTTAAAACTTATTTTATTTTAAAAAAAAGTCTAACAGTTATTTACAAAAAACTTTTAACCTCAGATTAATATATAAGGTTGGTATAACACACACATAAAATTTTAAGATGATCTGAACAGTATTTATTGTGAAACGGTACATTGCAATCGGCCAATTTAACATTACCGATATACTACATACTGAAACCCTCAAGCAAATTCATGTAGTAGCTAAACATAAAATTGTTTACTAAAAACAATGTTAAAATGAAATGCAAGCTACAGATAAGTGATACGGCCTTTTGTTTTACCGTTTTAGCACAAAAATGTGTATTTTTAGCGCTTAAGCGTGTCTCCCAATAACTATTAAACATATTTTTTTAATTACTTTGCAAAGCATACTTTTTAGCATATATTTGTATGAAAAGTAGTTTTAAGTTAAGAATATGTGTAGGATAGTGCTCGTGTCTTAAGATGTTAACTGAAAATATATTGTCCGAATATTGTATTTCTCGATTGGGTACCAGTTCTAATTAATTCGTATGACAACCGTTACTATACCAAAATTTATTTCTCGAATGAGAACTGGTCCTAATCAATTCGGATAATAAAAGTGTACCAAAATTATAGGCTATATCCCAAAATTATTCTCCAGATACACTTCTACGCAAGAAATTACTTCATTACTTAAGCCCCACGTTCACGCTCGTTTAAATAATTCATGTATCGTAATTAGAGCACGAGCACGGCCAAAACTCTTTCTATGGCAATGTATCTGCACCAATTCATCAATGTCAGCTACCACAAAGGCGGCTGAATTTTGTGTGGACGGCCCGGTTTTTGATGCATGACTAATTCGGGAAGGTTATCTCCGTTTAATGCGTTGGAGCTGTTATGTATTTTGTAGGTGTTGTGGCGGTAATGTATTAAATAAAGTGCTGATTTTGTTCCACATATTTAGATAAGAACATGGCCGTGGGCGGGTAAAAATACTGCAACCACAAAAATTCATTAGTTTATGTTTGTTGTAAAATAATTCATCCTTCAGTATATCGTCACTTAAGTTCCCACATGTGCTATCTCTCTTTGCACAACGCTAGAAATTTAATGAACGGTGACACTTGGCGAACTTTCCAAAATCGCAATCGCGCCAAAAGTCTACCGAAATGAACAAATAACGGTAAGATAGGTTTGCCGGAAAACGTCATCGTTGCGAAGTCAAAGAATTCGAATCCTCAGTCGAAGTCATACAATTGCCACAAAAAATTATTTATCTCCAAATCCGAAAAAATCGCTCCAAGGGTTACCGTACAGTAAATCTGATCTATGCACAACAATGAGATAGCACATGTGGGAACTTAAGTGACGATATCTTCGAGTAGGTTAGAGTTATTGAGTGCTCTTTAAAAAATTGTTTTAGAAGCAATTTATAATTAAGAACTTAAAAAGTAGCATTTAAAACTGTGTGAGGCCCGGTTTTTGATTCATGACTAATTCGGGAAGGTTATCTACGTTTAATGCGTTGGAGCTGTTATGTATTTTGTAGGTGTTGTGGCTGTAACGTATTAAATAAAGTGCTGGTTTTAGTCCGAAAAATGTAGATAAGAACAGACTGCATATATTGGTGAACTAACTTTGCTGCCGTGCTTGCACTCTTAAAACGAACGAGCGATTTTAACTCAGTCTGATTGATTTTCACTCCTCCAGTCTTAAAAATGCACTTCTCCAAAAGGAGTGGATTCTTTTTTTGTGTTAAACCTTCAACAGGATCACTCCAAACGAGTGATTTTAACTCAGCCTGAGTTAATATTCACTCCTTTCCAGTGTCGAAAATGCACTTATCCAACTGGAGTGGAATCCACTATTTTGTTTTAAGAGTGTAGGTAGATTCCATGATGAATAATTCGAGCCCTTGTTGCAGGAACTCAATGACTCTAACATGTCAGAAATTATACTAAAAGACTAATTATTAGATTAACAATGGTCTAATTCCTAGTTGTAGCTACTGCAGTTTACTCATCAAGTCTATTTTGCAGGTAAACTGCAGTACCTAGACCAATGCTTTAACCATTCTTGTATGCACTCAATAACTGTAAGACATAACTGTGACTTATAAGGAAGTATTGTTTTAGCCGTTTTGTATTCACTCATTTTCAAAATTTAGCCATATAAATAAGCTTTTATCCTAAACTTCAAAACGTTAAAAATAAAATCATCCGTATTACATATAGGTCGGTCCCCGGTGGCCGAGAGGTGTAAGCGACGAGCCTCACACCGAGAAGGATCTTGGTTCTGTCATATTATACTATACTGTCCTAGCCATACTATAGACGTTTTCGTTCTGGTGGAAAAAAGTCTTCTAAAATTCACCGAGGTGCCCGAGTACACTGCGATATACGTGTTCGTTAAATCTGTGGAGTCGAAAGTCCCGACGGCGCTAGCGTACGATGTCGCTGGAAGTTCCGTTGGGTGCCCACTCAGATGTCGACTTCGTCACTTGACCAGGGTTCTAAATTGCGAAGCATTATTGGCTGTGTTAAAGCTCCTTAAGGAGGCTAGAAATGGGCAGCCGGAATCAATTACATTACCCATTACATCTACGTCCCTTATTTATTCCATACAACATATTATTACCGAAGAGCAGACAAATTAGTTTTTCCAATCCCCCATATTTCCATTCGAAATCACGTAAACTGCCCTCATTTATCATCAACTGACATTTCACCTACTTATACATCCATCATACAAATATCTCAAGCAGCAAAACTTACAACTTATCTTACCTTTGGTGGTTTTCCTTAATCGGGAATTCACGGGTTAGCCACCGTAGTGTTTCATCGGTGTGACAAAATGGTAAACAACGGTTTAGTAATTCTCGTAATTCTGAACCACAGTCAAGTGACGAGCCTACATCATGGGGAAACAACACAAACCTTTTGTAATAGAGGCGTCATACGAATTGTCGGAAACTTTCTTCTTTTTTTAAGTAGACCATAAACAGTAAAATGGTTTTGTAGTTACAAAATTGAGAAATAAAAAAATGAAAATAGTAACCGAAATAGTTAACTGAATAATGGCCAATAATTAAAAAATAATTTAACAATTCATGTTTTGACAATCAGCGTGTTAATGAAAATGCATTTTGTTTTTGTGGTCGATAATTTTTATAAGAAAATTATGTTTAAACATATTTTCTTTAGTTTTTACATATTTTCTTTGTGTCTTCATTACCTATAAAACCGAATAACGTTTATATTCTATGAAATATTCCATGAAAAGGAAACCTACCTTATAGGTCTATGCCACATATAACACTAAATGAAATAAGAGTTTAGAATTTTGGTTGGGCAACATCTCAGATGTCAACTCGATAAACAGGGTGGTTATAAAATAACGCTCGCTATTCGGAATTTTCTGTAGCTTGAATGAATAATCCAAATGTATCAAAAATTGAGACACTTGCTAATTAAAAGGGGGGGGGGAGAATGGAATCATAAAAAAGATTGAATACTAAAAATTAATCATCAAAAAGAAACTCGTCTCTTGACCAAGATTCTAAATTACGAGGCACATCCAATTACGCCTTGTAGTTTAGAGCCCTGGTCAAGTGATGATTTTGTTTTTTATGATTCCATTCCCCCCCCCCCTTTTTGATTAGTAAGTGTCTCAAAGTTTTTTGCAATTGGATTATTCATTAAAGCTACAGACCACTTTGAATAGCGAGCATTATTTTATAACCACCCTGTACAGTCAACTAGAGTCGATTAGTATCGGCCTTGGACTAATACATAGTATTTTTTGATGAGTTGATGAACTTTTATTTTTCACACTTCTAGAAGCAATTAAGTGACAATTTAGTGCCTACAATTCAGTTTTATATAATAATCACTTCGCTGACAGTAGGCTGACATACAGAGCCAAAAGATTGTGTAGACTACACTCTTAAAACAAACGAGTGAAATACACTCCAGTAGGAGAAGTGCATTTTCGACACAGGGAAGGAGTGAATATTAAATCAGACTGAGTTAAGATCACTCGTTTGGAGTGATCCTGTCGGAGGTTTAACACACAAAGGATCCATTCCAAGAGGAGAAGCGCATTTTCCAGACTGGAGGAGTGAAAATTACTCAGACTGAGTTAAAATCGCTCGTTCGTTTTAAGAGAGTGTATATCGTTGTAGAAGCAATATTAGGTGACCTTAGTTACATCCTTTTCAAAACAGACCGCCCCTTTGCGTCCGGTCGCTGTGGAATCCGGCAGAAATACCCCCATGTTTCAGGAAACGCCATGTTTGCCGGACATTTTGCCGGAACGGGAAAGAATACCTAATGCTGCATACGTTAGGAGATGGAAGACTTGTGGGGTTTTTGGAAAGGTGTTATTGCTTGATCATGTACTTTTATTCCAATAAGGCTCTTCTACTTCCTTTTTGTCCACTGTTATACAACGTTTGTTATACATACAAAAAGCAAAGTTTTGACTTTCAGTTTCTTAAGGTAGGCGAATACCCAAAATTCCCCCGAATTCTAAAATTTTTACTATTACTTTAATCTTTTCCAAATTTGGTATAGTGATTTCAAATATAATGAATAATACTATTTAGGCATTTTTTAAAATTTAAATATAATTTATTTATTTTAAACGGCGTTTTTCTACTAAAAAAAGAGGTTTACGCTAGCAAGCCTACCACATTGAATTTTCATCCTATAAACATTAATTATGTGTTAAATTCTTCGTTTTGAACTGATGCATGCAATGGCCCTCTAGAGTAACATACAAATTACAAGAAAAGAAGTTATTAAGAAAAATGTCATAAATTAGCCACAAAAAAGGGTTTTTTTCGATTAACTTACACTTGGACGTTTTTTTAAAGAAAACTTATATATTTATACGAGATGTTAGAGGTTCATGGCACAGATATATATTGAAATAGCATCTGTGAAAAATTTCAGGTAAATTAATGTAAAACTTTTTATGCTAGAAGTGTTGGCGTAAACCCCCCTTTTTTAGTAGAAAAACACAGTTTAAAATAAATCAGTTATATTTAAATAAAAAAAATTGCCCCAAAAGCATTGTTCCTTATATTTGAAATCACTATGTCAAATTTGGAAAAGATTAAAGTAATAGTAAAAATTTTAGAATTTTGGGTATTCGCGTACTTAATATGAATTTAAGATAATGAGAAAAAATTTTGATGGGGTAGAAAATTGTATATGAAGGTTTTGAGTTTCCTGCACGTTTCGGATGGGTCGATTTAGAAAAGTGTTTTTGAATGAAGTGCCAGGTATTTAGAGCTAGTATATTTATACAGTTGTTTATTCTAAATAAATTTAATATGTTTGCTTGTTTTTACTTAACTTTAAAATATTGCTACATAAACTCTATGGGTGACGGGTCTCGTACTTTGTATTCTAAGTCAACCTAGCACCTGAGATGGGCACCCAATACATGCTTATAGCGACTTTGTACTTGGTTTTTGATCCACGACCCGTTTAATCTGCATATGTATCACACATTTTCATTCTAGAAATATTCCATTTCAGACAGGGACATTTGAAATCTACTAAATAGCTATTTCACCCCCGTAGATCGTGCACTAAGTTTTATACCCGAGGATTTTTTTTTTTTACTAATTCCTAATGTACCTATTTTTAAAAGTGCGCCAACCCTTTAGAATTAAGTAGAAGGTCACTCAATTGACATAATTCCAAAATGTGTCTATACGACAGGGACACCCCTAAAAATAATCATTATTAAAATATATCGTCAATAGCCTTCACCTTTTCCTGGGTTAAAGCTTGTTTTTTGCAAAGTAAGGCATAGTGAAATATTATCTGAAGTACTATTTGGATAAAGTAATTTATTGGGGGGTCTTAATAAACATGAACATTTTACACAATAAAACTACTTGCGCTAAAAATCAACGTTACACTCTAAAAAAAGATTGCTCAAAACCGACGAAATTTTCCTTAATTTTGACGATTCATTTACTGGCAAATGCTCCGAGTTTTCGTTTCCTCAAAGTGAAGAAATTTGAATCGTCATTTTTATGAGGATTTGAATGTCGTCTAATCTAAAGAACCATTTCGTCATTTTTGAGCATGTGAGTACAACAAAGAGATTCAATTTCCTCAAAATCAAGATACAGAATCGTCAAATCACGATCGTAAAAGTGAGGATTCGCGTTTACTCAAAAGTCACGTGATAGTTTGACGAAACAATCCTCAAAATTAACGAAATGAGGCTTGAGGATTCTTGAATCGTCAAAAATGAAAGTGTTACTTCTGAGAGTGTATATGAAGAAAAGATGTAAATATTATCTGACTATTTCAAAACAAACACATCAAAATACCATCTTTGTTTTATCTTTAACATCCTTGACGCTTTTAAATCGCTGAATTCATGATAAATCCAGGTTAGAACTGCGGCTCGATTTTGTTTGAACGGTGCATCATGCGAATAATTGTGTGTATTAAAGCGCTGACAAGTAGTTCCGTTCGACCAAGGAAGTATTTGCCAAGTTTCGGGAAAAGCATTGTGTTTAAATTATGATTGCTACATTTTGGCTAAATGTTGATTGTTTAGGAATTAGTTGTTGGTATTACGGGCAATTCAATTCATTCATTAGTTATAATTGATTCAACCATTTCACTCCCAATGATTTCATTTAACCCTTTCAGTACCATTGACAATTTGACATCATCATTAGAGATTTTTTTCGGATCGTCTATAACCATTTATATCAAAAAGTAAATCATTCGATTCTTTAAACTTTTATCTAAAAAGAAAAAATATTTTCCATTAGAATTTTTTTAATTAATCCCAATAGATGTCAAACATATTTTTTTTTAAATTATGATCAGAAACATGATGATGCCAAATGGAATCCCTTTGACTGAAAGGGTTAAAGCTGTCTCAGGATATAGTTAATTTCCGATGTTGCATTGTTCTTATAGGAAGGAAAGTTTTTAAAGAAAATAACTGTTTGTAAATCTGTTACATGTGATTTTGTATGTATGCATTAATAATCTCATATTTTAAGACTCTGCCGAAGGTTAACGGTTAAACGGTCTGGGCAGCCCAAACGTCCGACGACTAATACCCTGCTATAGAATCCAGGTACTAAGAGGTGGGGGAGCCCAGTCGGTTAGGCATTCGCATTGCAAGCGGAAGACCCCAGGATCGGGAGCGGGCATTGCCAAATACTGACGAACTTGAAACAGCACGTGGAGTCAAAAATGTCCGACGAATAATACCCCTTGTAAGGGGATGCACGTTAAATATCTTTCAAAGTCCTAACGCTGCATACGATGTCTCCCTTAACGGTTGCGTTGGGTGCCTACTGAGGTGTCGGCTCGTCACTTGACTGTGGTTCTAAAATATCACGTCCGCATCCAAATTCACTAGCGATTTTGCACCCAACACGTAACTTTCATTGAAAACGAGTTTTCGGATTTTTTTGACTGGAGTGGTTTCTGTACTCACCGATTCATTTCTGGATGGGATAAAAAATAACTTGAAAGATAGAAAATAAGTTGTTTTGTAAAATTTTTTTAAAAAATAAAAATTTGCATAATTTTTTTGCGTTTTAGGGTTAATGATAATTTGCATTTTAATGCATAAAAAATTTAATAATATGACTTAAAATTAGATATTCATTAAAGTTTGGTTTTGTTTGAATTATCGTCGCACTAGAGCTACACGAGGGCTATTGGCGACGGGCGTCGTATTTTGGAACCACAGTCAGGTGACGAGCCAACACCTGAATAGGCACCCAACGCAACCGTTAAGGGCGACATCGTACGCAGCGTTAGGACTTTGAAGGATATTTTACGTGCACTCCCTCACACGGGGTATTATTCGTCGGACATTTTTGGCTGCACGGGGATATTCATTAAAGAACTTCTTTACAATTAACTCCCTAAAATTAATTCCAATTAAGTTTTCTAAATTCATCCAATTAATTTAATAACTTTATTTTCAGAATCCTGATATAAAATTTCAATATCCAGATATTAATCACATCAGAAGCACACCAGACTTCCGGTCTACTATAACTAATCATTTGAAGCCGCATAGAAGTATTGGAAGCAGAAAAGCCTATTGAAAAGTATTCAATATAATTAATGATTTTTGGTCAGTCCCTACTTAGCAAGCAAATTGGTAGAAACTTATATTAATAAAGTTTTAGTCGTTGGTTGGTAGACATATATTTTTAGGTTTGTGTGATGGTCAAAGACCCGCTTATAAACCTTCGTCAAGTAAGACCGTGCACGCCGTGACTGGTGCACGTTAAATCCGCCGTGGTCACAAAGTCTTCCATACCGAATCAATACCTCTATTGGTGACAAGTCAGTTCTGGAGATCCTCTAGTTGGCTTCTGTCTTTAAAAATTAACTGGATCCATTTATGTGTGTGTGTGTTGTGCCTGTCTTACTTGACGAAGGTTTACAAGCGGGACTCTGACCAAGCACACAAACCTGAATTTATATATGTCTACCCAACCAACTACCAACTTATTTCAGCAATGCCCTTTAGTTTGCAAGGTTTCAGCCTGGCACTTTAGTTTGCAAGGTTTAGGTTTTGAATTTTCGTCGCACTAGAGCTACACGAGGGCTATTGGCGACGGGCGTCGTACTTTAGAACCACATTCAAGTGACGAGCCGACACCTGAATATAGGAACACAACGCAACCGTTAAGGGCCACACCTTGCGCAGCGTTGGGACTTTGTAGCATATTTAACGTGCACTACTTCCCCACGGGGTATTATTCTTCGGACATTCTGGCTGCTCGGGCCGTTTATAGGTCAGCATATATTTTGGCGATGCCAAGACTCTAACCTGGGACCTTTCGCATGCAAAGAGAATGCCTAACCGACTAGGCTCCTCAGCCTCTAACTAGCCTCTAACCTAGATGGCGGGAATAGCTAACAGAGCAATATTATATGAAGAGTACGCGGAAAAAACAGATTGATTTTGTAGGGAAGTTTCCTTAACAGGCCACTTTGGCGATGATAGCGAGTGATCGCCTAAACTTGTGTAAGGAAATCAGTTCCTACTATGGCGATCATAGTTAAAGTAATAGAGTGACAGATCACGTGACCCCCAATACTAACGATGGGACGCGCAAGGAACTCCCAGAAGAGCCTTAATGAAGCCAGTGTTGTAGGTCACGTGATCTGCCACTATAATACGTTAACTACTATCTCTGTGGTTCCTAGCTACCATGATTCAGGCGATTGACGATCCCCGCGCTTGGACCAAGTGAAGAAGAAAGAGATATACTGGTTTTTTGCTGCCAATGCCCGCCAAGCAAGTAATTGCGGGCGTCCGCCTAATAAATCAGTCGGTTCTTCCCGTGCAGTCTTCATATCTAATAAATTAAATTAATACTTTAACAAATACAATCGAGTTTCTTATACTCAAATCTATTTCATATAACTCTAGTGAAACGATAATCGAGTCAATCCCCTTAACCATCATATCAAAACGACTCATTATATTAAGCTAATCCCCACTATCCACCCCAGCAAAACCCTGTTACGCAAACTCGCTGAATATTTAAGAACACAGCGAAGCAATTTTCGACGGCAACCTCCCGGAAAATCTTTCAACATTAAATTTTTAATATCCTTGTGCAACAGTTAAATTTTGCATTTTAGTAGTAGAATGGCGAATTTCTGAAGTTGAGATAATAGAGGCTAGAATAAGATGTAGTTGTTTAGGGAGAAATGGGTGAAGCCGTATGTATGTCGGCAAGTTGATTTGATGTGCTCAAACCAACCTTTTTTATGTATAAGTGAAGTAAATAATAACCACGAGGGCTTTTGTAAAAGAAAATCCTTCTTAATCATCGACAATTCAATACAAAAAGCGTGATTTTAAAATTTAATTATCCGATATTAAAAGTGTTATTCAGAGAATCTCTACAACTTGACGCTTAATTCATGAGGATTACGTCGATTCGTGGCTCAAATACTTGGCTCAACTATACACAAAAAAAAACTGTAAACTAATCAACTTTTTTTAATCGTAAAATAGTTAAAATTGCTCTAATACCAACTGCAAATCACACAATTTTCTTTTTTAAAAAAACGTAAACATTGAGCAGTTTTCAAAGTTTTATAAATTAAGTAGCAATGATTAGCATCTTTAATAAAATAGCAAAATATTTTCCGATCATTCAATAATGACTTTAATTATACGTCCCTTGAAGATATAATTGGCCGGAATAGTTTTGGTAGTATTAAAGTAAGTGAAAAAAACCAAGTGAACGATAGTTAAACTCATAGTTTCCTTACACAGAGGCCACGACCATGTGCTGAGCTATAAAACGCGTGAAACAATCAGAAGAAGACAAAATAAAACGGCTGAAATTTTATCTTCATCAGATTGCTCAGCGAATTTTATAGTTCCATAGGTAGTGGTTTCTCTGAAAGGAAACTGAGTTTAACTAGAAGCATAAACTAAGAGCAAACAAAGTTAATCTTTAGAACCGCACAAAATAATAAGCCAAATACTTCTTTGGGCCTACCTTGTCGGCGATAACGCTATCACTTAGCAAACTCATCACTACACTAATTTCATCCATCAGGGAGCTAACAGCATCCCATCTTATTCTAATCTCCATAGAATCCAGCCCTTTATCTACTAAGATACCGTAACGAGTCGGCCACAATTCGGACACAGCGTCCGCTTGAATAAAGTAATTGCTGCAGCGTTTATAGCTGAATTAGCGGACACGTAGGAATTAAAATTCAAGTCGCATGTTGGACCAATCTTGATGACGTCACAGCAGTTTCCTCAACAGATGTAATTATAATGGTGGAGATTTTGGCCCTTCAATTGGCATAATTAACAAAATCTCTGTGCTCGGCAGAGCGTAGGGAACCGGGTTTAATTACTAAATTGGCTAAATATGTGGGAGAATTGGCGTAAAAGCGGATGAAGTCTATGGATTGTTGTTTTAATTAAATTTATTATAGATATATATGCCTGAATTAAAACTTTAAATTTGATCTGAAGATGCTCAATTCCCTAAAATAAGGTGTATTAACAAACCACACATAGGGTAGACTAACCAGTGAATGAACGTTTAAGGCACTGCGTTCGCCAGTGAATGAACACCAGGACATAAAGACCAGGAGAACCAACCATAAGTCAGATAGCTTCCTTCTTCATGGGAGGAAATCAGTGTTGCCAATCCATCTAGTGGAATGATTTTTAATTATTATTTTTTAATTATATTTACCAAATGTTCATTTACTGGGGCCTGTTCACTCACTGGTCAGTCTACCCTATATATGCTTGAATTAAAACTTGAAATTTGATCTGAAAAGCGTATTTAACGAACCACACATACCAATAAATTCCTTCAGACTAACAGTATTCTCCTTCAAAATTATAAAATAATTCTTCTCAAATTGACTAATTTTTTTATATACAACTGCGTAAGATTTAGGACAATAGTACTATCATCAAATTATGTTTTGTGATGCTGTTAGAAATTAAATATTTAAGTTTTTAACCCTGTGAAGGGATACAAATGAATAAACCTGTCACCTGACTAAGATTTTCCTACAAATCACATTTTTAAAAAATTAACTTTTGTGATCTTAATTTCAAAATTTGAAGTATGGAGAATAAGTCCTAATCACCCCCCCCCCCCAATAAAAATTTAATAAAATATAACAATATTAAATTTTTGGTTAGAATTTTTATATCGTATGGGTAAAACAAGTTAACTTTTTAGCTAATTTGCTTACATTTTCCGGTTGCACCAATTTCAAAGCTGTGGAATTTGTAAAAAAAAGTTAAACAATCGTACACATTTTAAATTAAAAGTGTTAGATTTATTTACTAATTTTACTGATCAACCTTACACCCGATTCATTTTAAACTCTGGACGCAAAAAGTGTCCTTTATTAATAATAATTATGAGTTTTATCTTCACTTTATTGAGCTAATAAACGATTTCTTCTCTACCTCTATTTGTGAAAAAAATTGAAACTTTTTATATAACATATAAATTTAATCTTCTGCTATAATATTACATAGTATGACATTTTTTACTTATATTAAGAAAGGAAAATTAAAAGCGTTCCACTGCGGTTTTGTCAAAAACTGAAACCGATCGTCTCTTACTTTCAAACTCACTAAGCCATACTCATTTAACAAACAAAAAACATTCCCGACATGAACAACAAAAGCCTTTAAATGTTGTTCTACGCCTGAAGTCAGCATCTCAATTTGTCCACTTAAGGCTATCGCATCAGACAAAGTTTCATTACTAACAAAAACAACACGCTTCATTTCGTCACTAGCAGATCTTGCAAAATCCAGTATTTTCTCAACTTTATCCAGAGTCCTTAATAGAATTTGTCTCAAAATATACATTTTTAACATACCTGGAATCGTCTCCAACCTGTATCTAGAGTGAAGACGGACGATTTCGAACCAATCGACGCAGTAATGGAACGACCAAAAGTACTCCAGAGCGTTCTTTTTCGACACCAAGTGGTGGATCAAAGATTCCAAATTGTTTATTCGATCGTGTTCTACACCCCAGTTGGCGCAATCAAACACTGACATCATTTGGTTGACCTCTAGTCGGCTTCCAATATTCGGTTCAATGTCGCCTTCTGCAGCATGGCTTCGATCTAGATCACATTGAAAACATGTAACTGGTGCAGAAGGCGATGCTTTTAGTTGCATAAGTATCTTCTCGATGCAGAAGTCAAGACTTGACGTGAGGACTTCGGGTGTCAGGAAGATGTCTTGACATCCTTCTGGATCTGTTTTATGTTTTACCAAGTCCTTGATGATGTTTTCCATCTTTCGTAATATTTTATACATTTCTACCTGGGCGCCATGGTCCAGATGCCTCACGGCAGAACTCACGCCTAGAATTGTTCTGATGCTCTTTCGAAATTCGGGATGGTCCTTGCCGATCACGATCAAATCTTTCGTCTGGAAACGCGATGACAGATCAAACAAGCCACTACTACTTTGACTTCTATTCTTCGGCAAGTTCTTCAATACTGCATTCCATTCAACTAGATTCCTTATTGTAGGATCGAGAATAAAGCTACCCCGCTTTAGTACGACACCACAAAAGCTCTTATTCAAGTTAAGCAACAACTTATACACCACGCGTTGTATTTCGTCTGAATTGGATGCAGTTTGCTTCATATAATCGAATTCTTTGACGGTCTTTGCGACGATTCTAATGATCGACACCAGTTCGCTTTGTACTTGAAAACTGAAATTCGCGAATAAGTCATTGATAACGGATACTCTCTTGATCAGAGGCAAGAGCTCTGGATTTCTGTAGCCTATATTTAATAATTGCTGAACGTCGATAAAATCGGTCAACTTATTTTGAGAAGAATCAGTAGTTTGGCAACGTTTACTAGAACTTTTCTTGCATTTAGATTTTTTAGGTTTTAATGTAGATTTATTTACTAGTTCAACCAAGTCTCTACATTTTTCTTTTAATTCCACGTTATCAGTCACATTTTGTCGAAAAGGTGTGGTATTGTCTATATCATTCGTATAATTCGTTTTATAGTCTATATTTTTATTCACATCTAACATTTTTCCTGTCTCAATTCGTCCTGAACAACTCGCCACTGCATTTTGTCTAAGCGAATCAGCAGTTGATGCTTTTTCAGAACCAATAAAAGACGAAGCTTTTCTCAAACTATAAGTCATCAAGGGTTCTTGCAAACTATCATTCTTCACAACTGATTCCAAAGTGTCAGTTTTTACAGCTTGTTCCAGAGCGTCAGCTTTTGCAGCTTGTCTTAAAGTGCCAGTGTTTACAGCTTGTCTTAAAGCGCCAGTGTTTGCAGCTTGTCCGAAAGCGTCAGTTTCCGCAGCTTGTCTCAAAGTGCCAGTGTTTGCAGCTTGCCCCAAAGTGCCGGTTTTCTCTGCTTGTCTAGAAGTGCAAGTTTTTGCAAGATCTACAGGTTTGGGCACATGTATTCGTTCCAAAAAATCACACTTTTCATCATCACTTAAATTATCTTTTAAAAATTGCCTTAAAGGATCGATGGTAACTTCTCTTCTAACAGCATGTAAAACGCTAGTTTTAGTTTTGGACATTTTTCAAAGATAATCTTTTGTTGAATGTTTTTACGATTATGAGTAAACAAAAATGAAGTTGTACAAGCAAAATGTTGTCTCCTTAACTCTTGTTCATCTGACGTTAGAAAAGCATCTGTCAATCAATCGGCATAGCCCTGTTTTTCCTAAATTAGAAAAATGCAACTGGTTAGCTAAAAAGGAAATGTGTGTTTTTTGTTATTTTTTTAAATTGACAACAAGCCTCATTATTGTCAAACAAATGAATGAAACAAAATAATTTAAGTTAAACGCATTTCATAAGTTCATAAAATGGGTTGCAGAACATAAAAAAAAATATGACAAATGCAGAAAAAATATTTTTCTTGCCTGGATAGTAAGATTTTGAAGTTTAAATGACATTGACTTAAACAATTTTTGAATTCTTGGTGGTTAGGTAAGGTATAATCTGCATTTTTTAAAACTTCCTCTCAGTAATACGTTCAGTGTCTTCTAGCGGTAAATGAGAACATTTTTAATTTCAGCTGTTATGCTCCCTTTTTTATAAAACTTTTCAATATTTTCAATATAAGTGCAATAAGTTTTCAATATAATATTCACACAGAGTAATTTTCTTCCTATTTTAAATATGTATCTTAAAAAACAAGCATATTAAGTTTCAGCGATGAATCGAAGAGCTTAGTTTAAGAGCGTGCAAAGTGACAAAAATGCGAAATGGTGAAAATCACCTTTAAAGGTTCTCGTTTGCACCCGGATCTGTTGAAAACGGTACTTGAAAAGTGTAAAAATTACACTAAAATTAAAGTTTATGAAATAGGGGAAACTTGTTATCGTTGAAGAAGTTTGTAATATGTTCATTGACTCAATAATATCAATTTATTCAAAAATGTCACTTAGCACGTTCTTCCACTAAGCTCTTCAATTGTCTCTGAAAATATTCTTCATAATACTGATCAGTTTCAACAATGGAAAGAGAACTGAGAAACAAAACGTAATAAATCGAACTACACTAGTGTATTTTAAGTTTTATTTCAATTTATAAAACTTAAAACCAATTACTTCAATCCTGCTTAGTAACGAGCTGAAATAA